>OW386289.2:10839949-11311121 GCA_936432065.2 Rutpela maculata
AATTATTTTGAATTGAAAAACAATTTTTTGAAAAACATAAAAACAAATGGATTTTATTCAATTTTTTTAAATGGTAACTCTGTAGATGCTATTCTTCAGTTATTTAATGAAACCGTATGTATAGTTGTCCATAATGTTATGAGACACAAAAAATCTCAAAGCTGTAATGAAGCATTCATAAATTCATGTTCCATTATTAAAGTTTAAGGATATACACACGACACCAATGTGCACACGGCCCGCAAATCTATCCATCTCCCGTCTAGAGGCACGGAGTTGCATACGACACTAAACTATACGCAGTTCTACGTCACCAGCAAGCGAGGATTCTCGGATATAAAAGGCCGGCCACAAATACACTAATTCAGAGCCATCACCTCCCTGGAGGACCAGATCCAGGCGGCACTAAGGGTAAGTACCACCGAGACGGAAGCAAGGCGAGCACCAGCTCCCCTGGCAAACCTCCCAGAGGAAACCAGGCAGCTGATACGGGACAGACGCAGTGCAAAGAGACGGGCCCAGAGAACCCGACTCCCGGAGGACAGGAGACACTACAACACCCTGAGCCGGAGAGTCAAGGCCGCCCTTCAGGAACACAGACAAGAAGGGTGGCAACGCCACCTGGAATCCCTGGACACACAGGACAGGAGCATCTGGACCACCCAACGGGCCCTGCGAAACCGGCGGACTCCCATGCCCCCGATCCACGGAGAGAATGGTGTTGTCTACACTCGCCAGGAAAAAGCCGAGGCTTTTGCCGACAGCTTGGAACTGCAGTGTAGGGAAAACCAACTCGATGATGAGGACGAGGACTGGGAGGACGACGTGAGGCGCAGGGTACGTAGGATGAACCGCCTGCCAGATGATGACCACATCCCCCCGACCACCCCCGAGGAGGTCAAGGAGATCCTAAGGAGCCTAAAACCCAGGAAAGCTCCAAAGGCGAGCACCAGCTCCCCTGGCAAACCTCCCAGAGGAAACCAGGCAGCTGATACGGGACAGACGCAGTGCAAAGAGACGGGCCCAGAGAACCCGACTCCCGGAGGACAGGAGACACTACAACACCCTGAGCCGGAGAGTCAAGGCCGCCCTTCAGGAACACAGACAAGAAGGGTGGCAACGCCACCTGGAATCCCTGGACACACAGGACAGGAGCATCTGGACCACCCAACGGGCCCTGCGAAACCGGCGGACTCCCATGCCCCCGATCCACGGAGAGAATGGTGTTGTCTACACTCGCCAGGAAAAAGCCGAGGCTTTTGCCGACAGCTTGGAACTGCAGTGTAGGGAAAACCAACTCGATGATGAGGACGAGGACTGGGAGGACGACGTGAGGCGCAGGGTACGTAGGATGAACCGCCTGCCAGATGATGACCACATCCCCCCGACCACCCCCGAGGAGGTCAAGGAGATCCTAAGGAGCCTAAAACCCAGGAAAGCTCCAGGATGTGATGGCATTGGGAACATCGCCCTCAAGAAGCTACCCCGGAAAGGAGTAGCGGCGATGGTCAACATCATCAACGCAATGTTGAGGTTGAGACACTTCCCTACCAGGTGGAAAAAGGCCGACGTCATAGTCATCCCAAAGCCAGGTAAGAACCTAATGTTTCCTTCCTCTTACAGGCCAATCAGTCTACTCCCAGCGATGAGTAAGGTAGCCGAACGAGTCATACTCAAGAGGATAGCCGAGAAGACAGAAGAGCTGGAAGTCCTCCCAGACGAGCAGTTCGCCTTCAGGACAGGGCACTCCACCGAACTCCAAGTGCTCCGCCTCACCGAGGAGGTCACGAAGGGGTTCAACCAACGACAGGTCACGGCAGCGCTGTTCCTGGACGTTGCCAAAGCCTTCGACAGGGTCTGGCACGACGGTCTCCTAGCCAAAATGATGAGTATGGGTTACCCCATTGCACTCATCAAGCTAGTGAGATCGTACCTCCACAGGAGACAGATGAGGGTGAAGATCGTGGACAGGGTGTCCACGTACAGAACAATGGAGGCAGGAGTCCCCCAAGGCTCAGTGCTGTCCCCCCACTTGTTCTCCATCTTCACATCCGATCTACCCCGGACGGAGAGGACCTCCATGGCCCTCTACGCCGATGACACAGCCCTGACTGCCAGATCCTGGAGTGCCAGGCTAGCCACCAGAAACCTCCAGGAGGCGGCCACCCTCCTAGAGGACTGGTGCAACAGATGGAAGGTAGCCGTCAACGCCGAGAAGAGCAAGGCGGTACTCTTCAAGAAGGTAAGAAAACAAAACCCCACAGGTCACGTTTCCATGTTTGGTGAGGACATCCAATGGCACGACTCCGCCAACTACCTTGGCGTGGTCATGGACAAAGGCCTAACATGGAGACTGAACACGGAGGCCATCGTCAAGAAGGCCAGGAGGACGAGAGCCCTAATCTACCCGATGACGGGTAGACAGAGCAGACTCAACCTGAGGAACAAGCTCACGCTTATCAGGTCCCTCATCCGGCCTCAGCTGACGTATGCTTCGGTAGCTTGGGGCTACCAAGCAAAGAGCTACCTCCATCAGATCCAGAGAGTGGAGAACGTCGCCCTCAGAACGGCAGTCGATGCACCCTGGTTCATCCGCAACGAGGACATCTACAGGGACCTGGAATACACCCCGGTCACTGAGATCATCAAGCAGAGAGCCAGAAAGATGTACGCCCTTGCCGAGGAGCATGGGAACCCACTAGTCAGGGAGGCAACTGACTATGACCCAGCAGACGCTCCGAGGCACAAGCGGCCGAAGGTGCAGCTCCTGGATAACGGGTGAGTATGAGAAGCATACCACCAACCGACGATCCACCCCCACGGAAGAGACATGACGATACCCAACCACCCACCCAAGACCCTGCGGGTACCGGACAAACAACCGTCCAGTACCTGTAGTCCCCCTAGCTCCGGGCAGACCAAAAATGCTACCAAAGCAGTTAGGTCTGCCCTTCCTCGAGCTACACAGCTCATCCTTACCCTACCGATGATCCGGATGACAGGATGCCTCTTGGCATCTTGTGTACCGGCAGTCACTCCCGCCACAAACCCAAAACACCCAACAGACCGATGACTACCCCCCGGGGGGCAAACAAGCTGGCGAAGAGCAGAAGACGAAGAAAGAAGAACGCCAGAAGAGGCCTTAGCCAGCAAGGTCCAACGAGCCAGGACCCAGGGAGGTGGACCGAAATCGTCTGCACCGCTCACAATTGTGAGTGGGGCCGACGTAAAGTAAGTTCGCCCGCCCTGCACGAGGCTGGTCCCCGGTCTACAGCGATGTACTGGGGTAAAGGGCAATAGTCCTGCCCGGCCCCAGACATCCGAGACCGACATCTATAGCCAAGAATATTGGCGACTAATTCAGAGTGTGAACAACTCTGACAAGCTACAGTCTACAGCGTGCTGAGCTGGACATATTACAGTTTTGTACATCTCCCGATGCAAACACGACGGAACGAATACAATCAAACCCTGGGAATCCTGCAGCGCGTGTTGAGCTGGGACCTCTCGTTAGTCATTCTCCGACGCCGTTTCGCCGCCAACACCAGAGCGCATGAGCCTGACCTGGAGACATCCTACAGCGTGTTGAGCTGGGAAACTTCTTGAGTCGACGATATTCGTCCGACGCCCGATGCCACTCCAGTAGCAGCAACTAACTTCGCATCGCATCGTTACTCTCTCTCTCTCTCTCTCACTCTCAGATAATAGAAAATGTTATCCTAAGTATCGTAAAAGATACGGACCTGTATAACCTGTATGTTATGTAACACTGCAACACATATTACCTGTTTGAAGAAGTAAATAAATTGTTTATATTTTTATTGGGCTGTCTTATTAACTAATCTGGACCCTGATTAATCTCCGAACCAGCTAGGTACCCGACAACAAACCGTTACAAAGCTTTGCCGCCAAGCCCCTTAGGATAGAGCAGGGCATGCTGTATTTTTCTACAGCAAATTGAATAATAAATATAATGTATTACTTAATACATAAAACATCATTATTCTCATGTAAAGTATGTTCTGGCATGATTTAAATAAGAAATTAACGGAAACATGCGTGTATCAATTATAATTTCAAATTATTTTGATATAATTACGCAACTCCCTCCTAAAATATTTTACGACCTAACGCTGGTTATAGTTGCTATAGTAACTTCTAGGGAGGGAGTTACGTAATTATATCAAAATAATCTGAAATTATAATTGATATAGGCGTGTTTCCGTTAATTTCCTATTTAAATCATGCCAGAATATACTTTACATGAGAATAATGATGTTTTATGTATTAAGTAATACATTATATCTATTATTTAATATGCTGTAGAAAAAAAAGGCATGCCCCGCTCTATCCTAAGGGGCTTGGCGGCAAAGCTTCGAGATTTTTTATGTGTCTCATAACATTGTGGGCAACTTATACTAATGTATGTATTAAATTTTACAAGCGTGCCATGACAAAATGACATTTCTATTCAAACATTTGCCTAAGTTATTATTTGATGTTTATGTAGTGCTTTTTTAATTTGCTTGTGATTTATTTGCTAATATAACTATTTAAAAGTTTTAAAAGAACTCAAAAGGGTGGTATTTTCCCAAAATGAAAAGGTGGACATGTTACTTATTTATGGGAATCTAAAAGAAATGCATATCAAGCTGAAAGGTTATACGCAGAGCGGTATCCTGGAAGGCATCACCCTTGTCGAAAATTATTTAAGAAAAATTTAGGGCCCAGCCAAATGAAAACGAACAAAATCCGTTTATTATTGACAAGACCACAGAGATTAATGTTTTAGCATCCGTGAAAATTAATAAAAATGCAAGTACACGTGAGATTAAGTGCTCTTGATATTAGCCGAGAATCTGTTGAAAGAATATTGAGAAAACATGGATATAAATCATATAAATATCAGCTTCATCAGCATTTATATGAAGCTGATGCAGGTAGGAGAGTTCATTATTGCAATTGGTTACAAGAAAATAGAAACATTGTTCCCAGAATTCTGTTCACAGATGAAAGTTGGTTCACTAACAATGGCACGTTTAACCGAAATAATTTGCGTTACTGGTCTCAGGAAAATTACTATGAATTTAGAGAAGGAACCAAGAAGTGTTTGGGGTAAATATATGGGCAGGAATTGTGGGTACTAGGATCATAGATCCTATTTTATTTCAGGGGACTTTAAATGGAATTACGTACCTGAACTTTTTGGAAAATGAAATTGAGGGCTTTTTAAACAGATTTCAAAATAGTCATTTCGACATATGGGCGCGCAAGATCACCTGACCTAACCCCCATGGATTCTTTCCTGTGAGGGTACGTCAAAGAACGAGTTTATTCACCATCTTCAAGAAACCTCCAGGAGTTGAAAATCAAAATTCGCCAAGCTTTTGCAACAATAACGCAAATGTTAGAACGGGTGGTAAAGGAAACCAAGCAGTAGGGCTCAAAAATGTACTGAAGTTGAAGGAGTGCATTTTGAACAATTGCCATAATTTTATTTTCCCCTATCTTATACCAATTGGTAAATGTAGCATCTACAGAAATCTAATAATTTCGAAGTAAATTAGCACTGAAATTAGACGTATTATACATCAAATAAAAGGTTAATGTTTTAGGCTTTGTTGGTGCAAATAAAAAAATATGGTTGCCATTTAAATAAATGGAATAAAATCCATTTGCTTTTTATGTTTTTTTAGAAAATTGTTTTTCAATTCAAAATGGTGATTTTGGCACGAAATAAACTTTTATTGAAATGTGACAATAAAAATTAAGGCGATACATCAGTTTCAAGGCCTACTGGGTAAATTTTTTAAGAACAGTCTTGCAGTTGCCTACTTAGCTTTTTAGTTTTTCGAATTTATGACGCCACTTGGAAAAAATTACCTAGTTCTGATACATCGTTGTAACGAGAATTTCATGTGGAATCTAAATATGCAAAAATATATATAGGTTGCTATTTAAAAATCAAAAGTTGTTGCTACTTCCGGTTGGACCGGAACTGATATTTTTCACTTAATAAGTGCAAAATGTGGCTTTTTGTGTTACAAATGATATGCCAAAATTTCAAAATTGTATTCCCAAAATCACCCTAGAAATTGGAACGGGACTAATCTCGTTGTCACCCGGTATAGTTTATGATAAGTTTGACAACTTCCCAAGACAAGCAAATATTTTTAAAAAGAATGACTTCTCGCCAAATCAACAATAAGAAAGTTTACAACAATGCGGTTCCCCATCTGGGGACACACTGTATACCAAAAATGGCTAAATTTTCGTTATTTGACACTTTTCCATCACTTCCGGTTTCCCCGAAAATGATCCCAACTTTGAAATTTTGAATGGAACTGTCTGTATATTTTTACTTTTTTGCAAAGAAATTTTTTCACCATTTTTCCGTTGACTGGAAGTAAAATTTTAAATGAATCTGAAGTTTTAGAATGTTGATTTCTACCCCTTGAACTTACCCCAATTTATCAAAGGATTTTACATATTATTTTTCCTATAATCAAGAGCTTATTCTGAATTAGTTTCAGAATTTTGGCCAAAAATTATTAATCTCCATCTACTATGTGTAGTTTTTATAGACGTTAAAATATCATCAGCATTGTTTTATTCATAATTTCGTGACAGTGAAAAGCTTGCATAATTTTATCTTCTGTCTTTTCACAGCATGAAAGACAATTGTAAGTAAATTGGCAAGATTGGCCTTTCTATTAAACTCGTTATAGCTAGGGAGCTGGTGGCAGAAACTTTTATATGATCTTATTGTGTGACTGAAATAGTTACTGATTTTTAATTAACAGTTAATTAAAAATGCTTCTATATGTTTTTATTGTGTCAGCCACTTGTTTTAAACGTTGCTTGTCAACATGACATTGATATAAATGCAATCGGTTGAAATCTATGTGTCTGCGTTTTTTTGCAATTTAATTTTTTTTTATTAATTTATGATATACTAAAAATTAAGCGATTTTATTGTAGGATCAAAAGTTTCGCAAAATGATAAGAGACAATAAAACAAACTTCAGTCACGCGTTTAAAGGGGGTGAATTTTCAAAAATGGTTCTATATTATAAATAAAAACGCTTCTATATTATTTTACCGTATCAGCCACTTTGCAGGAAGCTTTGTTTGTAAAAAATATTAAAAAAATAGTGGCTGAAATCTGTTATTCTGATTTTTTATTGGCTGACGTTTCTTAAAAATTACACAGGCGGACAAAAAAAAAGGTTGGTTGTTCTTGTAATCAGAACCGTCTTATCCTATGTTTTTTGACATGCTGAAACCGATTCTGATATTAAAAAAAACTACTGCATCAGTTTTTGTCTACCATCCCCTAAAAAGGGCAAAAAAGGTCTCGTTCTAAGGTTCTGATCTAATACTTCAGTATTTTGACGCGCTGAAGCCAATTTTGGGGGGAAAAAAAATCTATCGTGTTTATCTCCTAGGGGTGGCATAGGGAAACTGACACGATAGAAACTTCTCTTTGCCCAAAATTAACTTCAGCACATCAAAATACTTCAGAAAAGTTAGATTAGAACCTTAGGACATGACCTTTTTTTTGCCCTTTTTAGGGGATGCGGTAGATTTTTTTTAATATCAGAATCGGCATGTCAAAAAACATAGGATAAGACGGTTCTGATCAAAAGAACAGCCCCTTTTTTGTCGGCCTGTGATATTTTTACAAAGCTTTTATCACTATCTAGGTAGTGCCAAGAAATATTCTAATATCTTTTACAATTATTTTCTTTTTCCTTTGCTTGTTTGTGTATACAACAACTCAATAAATAAAAATAAAAAATAAAAATGACAATAGAATAGAGATCAATGAAATTCAATCAGATAATGGATTAATTGTAGACTTTAAAGATATTGCAAATCACTTCAATAAATTTTTTGTCGATACTCCAAGCAGTTTAAGTAATAATTTAAAAGATAATGAACGAATACAAGAATGTACATTTAGTCAAAACAATCACAATAATACTAAAACCCCAACAATGATTCTAACTCCTGTGGATGAAATACCTGTGTTTAATATCATATCCAACTTAAAAAATTCAAACTCGACAGGAATTGATGATATCAGTACTAACATTGTAAAGTCATGTAAAAATTATTTATTGAAACCTTTGGTATATTTAATTAATATGTCTTTTTCTCATGGTGTTTTTCCAGAAGTTTTAAAGATAGTCAAGGTTATACCGATATTATAAAAAGGGAGATAAAAACTGCGCTGAAAACTATAGACCCATTGCATCATTGTCAGTTATCTCTAAAATATTGGAAAAGGCAATTTATATTAATATTTATTATTTTCTCGATCAACATAACATTTTAAATTGTAAACAGCATGGTTTTAGAAAAGGCAAATCGACAACTTCGGCCATTTATGACTTCTTGGAAGTACTATATAAAAAGTTAGACGAAAATAAAAAGACTATTGGAATATTTATGGATTTAAGTAAGGCCTTTGATCTTGTTGATCATACCCTACTTATTAAAAAAATTAAAATATATGGCCTTAGAGATAACATTGGTAAGCTATTGACCTCATATCTGTCAGGACGCAAGAAACTCGTTGAAATTAAATAAGTTAAATCGGACACACGAAATCACTTGTGGGGTGCCGCAGGGGTCAGTTTTAGGGCCTTTGTTGTTTCTCCTATTTGTTAATGACTTGCCCTGTATAGATGAGTTCAATAACTTAGTAATGTTTGCTGACGATAACAGCTACCTTTGTTGTGAAAATACGACAGACGAAGTCATAAATAAAGCCCGAATTATGCTTAATAAATTCGTTACATGGTTTAACTCAAATTTGTTATTTTTGAATAAAAACAAAACAGTTTTTATTAATTTCACTCCCAGGAACAAAACTATTAATGAAAGTTATTTAATACAAACTGACGGCAAAAGTATTGAGCAAGTCACAGAAACAAAATTTTTGGGTTTATTTATTGAAAACAACCTTAGCTGGGAAGTACATGTTGATAATCTGTGTGAGAACTTTCTTCTGTATGTTGCGCTCTATATAGATTAAGTCAAGTTAGTAGTGTAAATGTCATGTTATCGTATTATTATGCTGGCATGTACTCTAGAATAAGATATGGTATTTTATTTTTCGCTTACAAAAAAGGTCAGTCAGAACAATTGCCGGTGTATCCAGATTTACGTCATGTAGAGATATATTTAAAGAACATAATATATTAACTGTACCTTGTATATATATTCTAGAAGTTTTCCTATTTGTTAAACAAAATATGGGCAAATTTAGTACCAATAATATCTATCACGATTATAATACTAGAAAAGGGACAAATTTGTGCTTGCCAAAACACCATTTGTCAACTTATGAAAATAGTCCAAGTTATATAGGCATTAAACTTTATAATAAATTACCGGATAATATTAAGATACATGATAATTTTATACATTTTAAAAATACTGTTAAACACTTTCTAATTTCAAACTGTTTTTATAGTGTTGCTGAATACTTAGAAATAAGATGAAACTTTTTATAGTCTTGCATATGCACCTGTGTATAATTCAATGTGTATGTATGTATTGTTCGTAGAAATATGTTCACGTATAATGTATGTGTATGTGTGTATATATGTATATATACATATTTATTTATTTTTTTAAATGTTTTCGATCTATGTACCTATAATTGTAAAATAAAAACTATTTTTATTTGTATTTCACTTGACGTATCCTATGCCAATTGTAATGGTCTACTGGATTTAATAAATTATTATTATTACTATTATTATTATTATACATGATGTCTCGTAATATGCTGTGTTGTAAAGGGACATTAGTTAATAAAAAAAACTTTCTTCTTACTTCTTTCTGACGCTGTATCTCTTTATAGTAGAGTGCATTAATATGCTTATTGTGACTTTCGTGGGGGTTTCGTTGTTACAAGCTTAAATAAAATTAATGATTATATACTGATGTTTCAAAATCTCGAAGCCGTCAAAAAATGTCATGTTCAAAGGGGCATTATGATCAAAAAACGAGTTAAGCATATGGCGGCAAAGAAGAGATAAATTGCGATTTTTAAAAGGTTTTGTACCGGAAATATGTTTAAATTATTTTCAAATGTATATTATACATTGGACCTTACGGGAGAAGTAAACTTAAAACCGCAATATCTCGGTTTGAACTGCCTCAAAAGTTAATTCAATTTAGAAAATTTTTGTGTCTCCATCGTATTACACAGCCCCACAAAAAAAGGGTAGTGATCTGAATGATTGACCATAGTATTCCTATGTATTTTTCGACGTTGAATCCGAATACGAGGTCAAAAAAATTCGTATACCCCTTAAATTTTTGCGCAGAGCCAAAAATATCCCTTAAATAGGAGTAAAGTTATGAATATCAGTATCATTACGGAAAGGAGTATGAATGGGCTCGCAGACAAAAAACGTTCATATCATTGTGTTAGTGAACGAATTCTGAATAACTTTCCAAATGTCCGTCTGTCCGTCCATCCGTCATGTTTCTTGTAAGCACGATAACTCAAGACAGAAAAATCCGATTGTACTGAAATTTGGATAGTAAGTTAGTGTTAGCTAGAAGAAGAACCCTATTGTTTTTGAACAAAATCGATCGGTAAATAAAGATGTTATTAATGATTTAAATTTGAAAAAAAAAATTGATTTTTATGTTTTTGTAATTGAATATAAATCTGGTGAAATGATATTTCATTTTAATATTTAAATATTTATATATTTTATAAATATACATTTCATAATGTAATATACAACCGTGAAAATATGATTTTAGCTCGTGTCTTATAATGTAAAAATTTACATTTTTTTACGCGTAAGGTGGTGGTGTAGTTCTTACGCTTTTGACTCGGAACCCAAGGGTCCCGAGTTCGAAACCCAAATGGGGTATGGCATAGTTTTTTTTTATTTTTACTTTATTTTACACTGAGTCTTTTACCAACTAAGTTCGTTCTTTAAAATTAAAAACGTCTAAAACTAACATTATTTACAAAAAACTGCGTAGAGTATCCTATAAAATGCGTAACAATTATATAAAGGTTCAGTGAACAGGCGAAGAGTACGTTTTTAGCTTGTTGTTAATTACAATGAAATCATATACCCGTATTGCCACCAGCTCTCTAGCTATTATGCATATACTAGTTAATAAAACAAAAAAAAAATACATTTAAATTTTCCATAAGATGTCAAAAGTGTCATGTAACCTGTTGAATATCTGATCGCTCTTAAGCACAATTTAAAATGCAAATGAGCCGAGTACCTCGAAAATCTCGCAGGCAGCCGTGATACTGCTGAATTGTTTACCCATTATTGCGTAACGTCAGGTTTTAAAACCTCTTTTGTACTTTGTGTAGTTTTTTAGCAGTACAATAAACGTTCCGAAACAATATGAACAATGGGCAGGATAGTTTCGTGTGATAAAAAGAAACTCCACAAAGTAATAGCGTTACTAGAGGGGCCAACTTTACAGTTAGCCACGTGGTCGTAAAAAGGTCCCTGAAGGTTCAATACTCTAAATCCGGTGCTGATGTAACTTGCCCGTTGGCGATTACCTACAATTAAAACGAAACCAGATATGAAGGATATAGTAAAATGATGTAAAATTAAAATATTGTTTACTTTCACTAATGCATCGCAAGAATTTAGTTAAATTTAATGAGACAAATAAGCAAATTTTGCACTTTGACACGAATAAAGTACTAGACAGAGATACAACAAACACGGGGTACTCCTGATAAGTGATAAAAATGTATTTTTGTTCGGAATTCGGTTATTTATAACGAGCGGTCAAAAAAAAACAACGTTAGTGGCATATTCCAAGGAATACGCAGTATTTAAGGTCTACAGAAAATACAATTTGCAGAAACCAATCTGGACGGTGAGAGCAGGGCATTTTAACATCACGGAAGAAGAGCAGGATATTCTCCACTTCCTAGAAAATATGAATCCGCATCTAGACAACTGGACTGAAAATAAACTTCAACGGGAGTCTAATAATGGTGCGAGATCGGTTAATAAAAGAGCCCGGTCGGCAGAGAAGAATACAAAATAGGCGACTACTCCATAAGATTAATGAATAAATTCAAATATCCAGGAACATATCTGAGAAACCAACTAAAAAAAAGAGAAACTATAAAGAACTGTATTAAAACGGCATACAGGGTAACACAAGCGATTGTACGCTATGGAGTCAAATTAGGACTAAAAAATTCGCAATGTGAATTGTCTGGTCAGGGTTTTTTTTTGTTTTAACGTGCTCAGGGGATCAACTTAAGTTCGCAGTTCAATTTTGCAGATTCTGCGAGGTCGGCGTATTGTTTATTTAAACAATTTAATTTTTTAGACCATGTTTTCCATCGGTTTTCTTCGAATATCTCGAAATCTATAAGTCCTATGGAAAACAACGAAAAGAAGGAAAATGTTCGTTATGAGCTCTACAATAAAAGTACGTGAACTATAATTCATTCCAATTGTTATTATTATTATGTTTTTATTGCAGTTGTTTATAATTTTCGAAATTGTAGTTATAAACAAATTTAAATAACTGTCTGGTTTTTTTATGAAATCAAAAACGGTAAATGAGTAATGAAGGTAGATTAAAAAGTCAACTTTTAAAAAATATATATGCTCTACTTACATTTGGAGCTGAGATACGTCAGTTTTTACGTTTAGGTCACTTATAAATAAAAAAAATCGATATTTCTTATTGAAATTTGAACTGGTAATTCTCCAATGTCTATGATTTTGTCTCTGCTACTTGAAAATAATCCAAAGCTGCAATTGTTAAAAGATACTGTATAGAGGCTCGAAAGTGATTTTGCGATTTTGTTAGATATCCGAAAATCACCAAATATGTCGAAATGGTATATTATGTTTTTACAAACTGAACCTTAGTCGCTAGATAGCCCAGTGGGTAAGGCGACTAGCACTTTTTATTCAGGATGCGGATGCGGTCTCGGGTTCAAATCCTGCTCCCGAAATATATTGTTTTATTGTATCAGTAATATTAAAAGTTTTACAAAGCTGTATACATGAACATAAGGATAGTTGGTCAAGTTAGGTTGGTTTACCATTTTCGTGACAAAAATTTAAAAAGTTATAAAAAAATTGAAAATGTGCATTATGTTCTCAAAGCCGCTTTATTCCATGTTATTTTAACAATTGTAGCTTCGTATTATCTTCAAATAGAAGAAACAAAATAATAAGCATTGGAGAATAACCAGCCCAAATTTTCGTTTACCGTTTTTGCTGTCATAAAAAAGCCAAAAAGTTGAATTTGTTTATAACTAAAATTTCGAAAACTATAAACAACTGCAATAAAACGGGTTTAAATTTTGAAAAAAAAAGTTTTTCTCCGTGATCGTAAAGTATTTATAGAATGCTACAATTTGAGCCATCGTACACATTTCTTGGTCTTGATGGCAGGATTTCACAAAGGTGCAAATTTTTAGCAACAATTGTATATTTGAGCCGTTTTAGTAATCATTTTGAGTTGAAATTTTAAGTGGTGATTGTACTTTATAAGAGCTATATTTTCTCAAAATTTCACTGAATATTATCCATTATTTTTGAAAGAAAGGTGATTTGTTTAAAAACGCATAATTTTGCAATGTTCAATTTTCTTTAAATAATAATAACAATTGGAATGAATTATAGTTTATGTGCTTTTACTGTGCCGCTTAAAACTAACGTTTTCCTTCTTTTTATTGTTTTCCTTAGGGCTTATAGATACCGAGATATTCAAAAAAATCCGATGGAAAACACGGTCTAAAAACGCTGGTAAATCAATCAATCAACACCGACTTTTTTTTATAAAAATGGTACATTTCAGTCAAAAAAAATTATTTATATGTAAGCGAAAAGAGTAATAATATTCATAAAATGTTTAAAAAAGTCCTATAATAGGTTTTTGTTCAGAATAACTGTAAAGAAGTTACATAAGATAGTGAAGCTTTGGAAAACGATATTTTTTATTGATGAGTTTTAGTTGAACAGAAAAAAATAAGAATTGAATTTGTAAAAAAACAGCTTTAAACTTACGAAAAGTTATTTTCTAGATATCCGCTGTAAGCTATAACAGTCAGTGAAAGAAATTATGTATTTTTCGAATACCTCAGTCAGTTTTTAATGCACAGAAATGAAAAGAAAAACAAATTGTAGATGATTTTTACTTTCGAGCGATATTAGAAGTGAAGAAAGTATTTCCCAAAAATTCGACTTCGAGTTTTTGACGAGTTTTGATTCCATATCACTCCCAGACACCGAACAAGTTTAGAAATAAATAGTAGGGTGAAATTCGTGAAAAAAACATTTTTTAAATTGGCTTGACGAGCTATAGACCATGTATGTTGGTTGACACAGTAAAACATTTAATATCACTGTGTTAGTCATAAAATTCTGAACAGCTTTCAAAATGTAGGTCTGTCGATCTGTCACGTTTCTTGTAAGCCCGATAACTTAAGCAAAAATTCGGATAGCAAGTTAATGTTGGCTAGAAAAAGAAATTAAAAAAATTTATCAAAGAATCCAATTGAAAACTATATTGATTTGCATTGAAAAAAATGATTAATAAATCCAAAAGTTAAGGGACATTTTAAGAAAAAGAAAGTACATGAAAAGTTGTAACCTTTGATAAGATTCTACAAAAAAAATACTGCATAGTATAGTATGTTAACGAGCGCTTCGCCAAGATTGCTACAAAATATTTTAGATATATTTGTTTTTTCCTCCCTGTATCGTTATCGGTTTTGAAAGGTCAACATAAAGTTTAGCGAAGGAATTTACATGATATTTTAATGTCACAGTAAAGGTTACACGGAAAAAAATAGTTACAAATGTCTATATTAGAGACATTTACAAAATCGGTAACAAATAAGGTTCATTGCAATTATTACATTATAAAGTGTTTTTAACAAATAACAAGATACTCTTCACTAAACAGGATTTTGTTTAACAATATTTTGACTGAATATTTATGATTTAATTTACTGACAAATAAAGCTAAAGTGAAAGTTCATTCATAGCTCGGAGCATATTGTTTTTTAAACTGAATGATCTTTGATATGAAGAATACCTTCAAATAACAAAAATATCACTATTATTAGGATATGACAAATTATTTCCTGGCGCTCAATGCAATAACTAGGTTGTTGACGAGCAGACAATCAACCACACCTGACGACAATCAAACCAGAATACCTACAATGGTAATTTTCAGCTAGCCGTAACGTGAATTATCATTAACATAAACGAGTGTTGGTTAAATATTCATTATTAATTTTATTCACATCCTAACATCCGATTTCATAAAACTAATGAATAAAAACTAGTTTGTTTTGGTATCTCATAAGAAAATTATATTACTTGTGAATGTAAATTGAGTATATCCTTATATTTGGTATCTCCTTTCCATAATTTTGAGTATACAGGAGCAAAGACTATTAAAACTTTTTAATTACAATTACAATTATCGCTCCACAACTGTAGGTTTTATGTAAATTTTCCACGATATTTGGTATAATAATGTTAAATCTTTTTCTATCTCATCTTGCTAATCGGTGTTCCACAGGGATCAGTTTTGGGGTTGTGTTAAGTATTTTTGTAATATTGATAATCACACAACCACACAACCACACAAAAAAATGTTCTGTACCACGAACCAAAATATATGGATTTGGTGTATTTTTTGACGCTGAATCCGAATGCGTAGTCCAAAAAAAGATCTATCGTGTCGATTTTTTTTTTTTAGTCAAAAACATCCCTTAAAATGGTGTAAAATCATAGAAATAATGTAATAACTCTTAATGAAGTGTGAAAAATGGTAGATGTTTTGTAGAGTAGAGAATATAAATTCGAGCTACAATAAGCTATTTCTATAAATTAAACCGAAATACGCCCCTATGGGGGGTAGTTTTCACCCGTAAAACTCAAAAGACGCAGGTGAGTGTGAATAACATGTACAAAGGCCAAATTTTTGTGTCTTTTGATGCAACATATTTGACTCTGATGCGACAACCACCCATTACTCTCAAAAGGTTGAGACTCAGCCCTATGGAGGGTTAAAACTACCCTCCACCGATGAAGGAATCTGATAAGTTTCAAAATGGGGAAAAATGCAGGCTTTTGTAGTTTTAGGCAGGGTGAACAAATATGGAGTAAATTCGTTCCAACCACCAATACACGACTAGAGACTACCCTTAAAGGGTGGTAAGAGCTACCTTACATATGGGTGCTATTACAATTCGGAAAGGATACTTGTGGCTCAGTGTGCCAAATATATAAATTCCAGGATGAGATTGACCATGTAATATATCAAATATCGTTCTTCTATAGATAATTGGAACATAAGGTCGTAGTTTTGGACGAGAATTTATAACATCGCACCAAATAAATTCATCCAAATTTGGAATTTTAATTCTTTTCACATTAATAGTATTTTTAGAATTTGATGATTGGTTTGACAATAAATGTCTAAGGTCAGAATCTTTCTCTTGACCTTTGCTTAGTAATTTTAAGTCAAAATTAATATTAATTAAAGGAGATTTTTCTGTTTGAATTGGTGAAATACATTGCTTTAAAGAAGATGTGTCATATACACGTGATAAATTGTCCACTATGACATTATATTTTCCTTTAATATGCTTAATCTCGCATGAAAATTGAGCAATAAATTCCAAATGACGTATTTGTCTTGGAGATCTTTCGGCATTTTTGAATAAAGCATTGATTAAAGGTCAGTAAAATAAATAAATTTACGATCTTCCAGTAAATATTTAAAATGTTTCATAGCAGAGTACAAGGATAAAAGTTCTTTATCGAATGTTGAATATTTTGTGTGTTATGGTGAGTTTACGCGAAAAGAAAGCTAAAGGAGTAAGTACTTCTTTGTTATCTCGTTGCTCCACAACTGCTCCCATTAGAACAATCAACTGTACGTGATAAGAGTGTATTATCATGACAACAAGGATGAGCTAAAATAATTGCATCAGCTATAGCGCTTTTGGCTTTTAAGAAACTGTCTATCCATACAGTCAATAGGAAAATCATCTATTTTCGTAATTTTATCATGTGATAAATTGGTACAGAAAGAATGCAAAGGAACTTAGGTACGAAACGATGGTAAAAGTTTACCATACCTATAAAACGTTGAAGTTGGTAAGAGAAAATTATTAATGACATCAAGTCTTTCAGAAGAAGGTAATATACCTTGTGAAGAAATATGATGTCCTCAAAAGGTCAAACTATCAGTTCCCAAAATACACTTAGACCAATTTATAGTTTACGTAACTATGATTATAATTTATTAGAATAGAATAGAATAGAATAGAATTTTATTCATGCTATACATATATATATAATGTTTGCATATGTCAGAGATAAAAAACAAACGACTTAATTTAAAAACAAGTATAAAAAAAACAGAGTCACGATAACACAATATAAAATAAGCAGTAATCATAAAAACTAGTACCTCAAGTAGAGGAAAAAACATAAAATATAACATTGTCAAAAACACAGAAAAAACAATTAATGCAAAAATGCTAAAATATAACGATAAATATAATGAATCTAATTAAACAGACGATAAATTGGACAAGGAGCCGAAATATTCAAAATATTCGTCATATGAGTAGAAGGCATTCTGTAAAAGGATATTTTTTATTTTTAGCTTAAACGTGTTTACACTCATATCAAGATTTTGTAAATCACACATTAAAAAATTTTATTGATAGATATAGGTAGGAATTCTGAGATTTACTTAGCCTATATTTGGGCAATCTTAAGTTCGTTTTTGTCCTAGTGTCATGGTTGTGTATGTCCTCCTGCTTGGTGATTTTGTTACTTTTTAATTTTTTAATATGACACAAGCATTCATATATATAACATGACGGCAGTGTTAATATATGGAGACTTTTAAAAAGAGGTTTACAGTGGTCATCATATTTAGCTTGAGTCATTATTCTTATAACTCTTTTTTGTAATTTAAAGATTTTGTTCGAATGACATGATGACCCCCATACTATCACTCCATACGTCATTATGCTGTGAAAAATGGAAAAATAGGCTACTCTTAAGCAATCTGCTGTGATTTTGTTGCTGAGTTGTCTTATTATATAAATACAAGTCGACAACCTTTTTGATAAACTCTTGGAATTGAAAGTTCAAAGAATTATCCAAATGCACACCGAGGAGTCTAATAGGTTCGTTATTTATTTCTCTTTTTTTCACTGCAAAATTTAGAGTTTTTGTTTTGCCATTATTTATGGTAAGATAATTACTCCTTGTCCAGTTTTTTATTAAATTGTCAGCTTCTTCTTCCTTAGTGCATAAGTTGGAAAACAGCTCGTTGCTTAGCAAAAATGTCATGTCATCAGCATACATTATTGGAGACACTTCAGTAGCACAATTGAATGATATATCATTAATGTATATTATAAACAGCACAGGACCCAGAACTGACCCCTGTGGCACTCCGTAATAAACACTAGAAAGTTTTGATACTTTATCATTAAATTTAACACACTGTTGACGATCCGCAAGATAAGAGACAAATAGATTTAAGGCTTTTCCTCTAATCCCATAATATTCCAATTTTTGTATTAGAACACCATGGTTAACTGTATCAAATGCTTTAGACATGTCGTAAAATTTTGCAGTGCACAGTTCACATTTCTCAAAAGCTTCTATAATATTTCCGTACATTTCACAGATTGCGTCAATAGTGGATCTCTTCTGTCTATAGCCGAATTGGGCATCAGTTAGTAAATTGTTTTTTTCGAAGTATTCTAGCAGTCTATTTTTAAGAACGATCTCAAATATTTTTGCGATAATAGGTATAATAGAGATAGGTCTATAACTGTCTGTATTATTAAAGTCACCTTTTTTGTATACAGGTGTAACTTGTGATTTTTTGAATATTATTATTATATTATTATTAAATAAATATATATAAAGTATATATTAAATATATTAAAATTTCATAGTATGTATTTTTTATATCATTTACATTTTAAAATGTAAATATTATCTTGTTATTTTTGTTTCTTATTTATATCCTTGGTTACTTGAGTAACTTCATAGAATCTTAATTTGGAGGTAAGTGAGCTGCCACACCAATGGACTCTTATCCACTTGATTTACCTATTTTCCCCAACCTTTCGGCGGAATAAGATGAAAATATAATCTACTTCCAGAACCCATTAAAGTACATAAGTGTACTTCAAGCCAATATCTTAAACGGTTCCAGAGTAATCGTGCGCACAAAAAAAAGTTACAGATCGACAGATAGACAGACAGTAATTTTTTTTTCACTCAAACTTAAAATCTCGACATTTTTACGCCTATTTGAACAATACAAATTTTCAAATTTTTTTTGTCGTTACTATACTTCCACTGGATGTGGAAGTAAAATATAGGTTATCTACCATAAAAATAAGAAACAATGCTGTCAGACCTTGAAGAAAATATTATGGGAGTTTAAATAGTGCCTCAAAAAATATATTTCTGCGTGTGAAAAATTCTCGTCCTTCGGGGATCTAAATTAAAAGCGTCACTACCTAACATAACTCCTATTATTGTACATTATTGTATCTAAGCATTTAATATTGGTTCGTTCGTTTCGCGCTTCGCTTCCAGATAATTAAACAATTCTATTAAACTAAGTCCTACACTCGTGTATTTAATCAACAAACAGATGGACACCAATTAACAACAATAACAAATCAACCATTAACAATAATGGCAAATCAATAATAAACAAATGAACTAAAAAAGTTTCGCGCTGTAATAACAAAGATAACCTACGATTCGTAATTGCTTTGCGGCTACAAATGTTTAATAATAAATAATAGACAGTTTTTTCATTTTCATGTCAACAGGGCAATTAGATCACCGCAATTAGATAAGAAGGGGTCGTTATATCACGTGCAATCGATATGAATAAAACTTTTTGGAACGTATTCCAAAAATGATCAATTTATGTATTAAAAAAGTATGATCTTCAACATTTTTTTTCCCTCCAAATAGGGAAGGCATGACGAAATAGTATTTTCGTCATACCTCCCTCGTGAGTATACTCTAATTCCATTATTTTGTCGATCGTCAGTGACTGTCGTTATATTTAATAACGTCCCTAGGGAAATAAAATAAGTTTGGGAAAATGTTTTTTTTATATAACCAGTATTAAATGTTTTAACTTTTTTGGAAGTAAATCCAGACAAGCCTTACTTGCTATATCTTCTATATCCGATATTATTTTCAAAAATGTTCAAAACTATTATAATAATATGATTTAATTTATCTTGACAGTAGTTGTCATTTGAATAGGAGCCGCGTCCTAAATCTATTTTATTGACGGTTACTATGGATATTCTAAGCATCACTACCTCTGATATTTGCTTAGCAAATATGAAACCTCACTCAAATAATTATAGTTTTCTCAAGTTTTTTTCTAGTTTAATGATTTATGGGTATGATAAAAAATATAATATGCACCGCGGGTCGTACAGTGCGATTTAGTTGCAAACTGTATTCTAGAGCAAAAAAAGTGCACTTACGACCCTTGGAACATAATAGTTATTTATGTACCAAGGGCCGTAAGTGCGCTTTTTTTGCCCGTAGTGCCGAGGTTTGCAAGTATTCGAGACCAAAAAATCGCATTGTACGACCCACGGTGCATATTATATTTTTCGTCATACCCACGAATTATTAAACTAGAAAAAAACTTGAGAAAACTAGTGGAAAATTATAATTATTGGAGTCAGGTTTCATATTTGCTAAGCAAAAAGTAAAGGTAGCGATGCTTGGAATATCCATGGCAATCGACAATAAAATTTTAGGACGCGGCTTCTATTCAAATCATATTATTATAATCGCTTTGAACATTTTTGAAAATAATGTAGGATATAGAAGATATAGCAAGTAAGGCTTGTCTGGATTTGCTTCCAAAAAAAAAAATTAAAACATTTAATACTCATATAAAAGAGAAAATTTTCCTAAATTTACTAATGGAATTAGAATACTTACAAGGGAGGTATGACGAAAAACTCATAACAACACGATTTTGTAGTTTTTCACAATCTAGACACCTTTGATTGTTATTTGCATACTTTGACGTTTCACATAATTTTTCATTAAATGTCAGTAAAAACCAAAGTTTGGAACCAAAACAGACAAGAGATTTTTGTTATGTTTCCTTTTTTTTTTGTTTAATGCTAGGCTAAATAGTTGTATGTCACACATGCAGAAAACGCATTAGCAGCTCTTAGCTATCAGCTAATATCCATGGGCTACCAATGCTCATTTTCTGCTCTTGTGACACAATATACTATATTTATTAACAAAGTTATTGTTACTTAAAGTTTGGTCTACAAGGAGTAAAATAATTTTTCGTACTACTAGTTCTGTAAGTGTCATTTTTTGACGTCTGTCAGTGTTATGAAAGTGTCACTTACAGCCCATAGGCAAAAAATACAAAATTTACTTTTATGTCCTAGGCCAAAAATAGTTATTTACATTACTATATATGCGAAAGTTCGCCTCGACCATTCAAAAATCACCTCACACCGAAAAGAGTTTTCGCATGTATTATATTTTTTCTGCTATCGAAAGATATGGGATTTAATAATTCAAAACTAATTATTTCATGAAATCATTTGACGTTTTTAATAAATTTTGAGTTTAGGAGACTGTCTGTGAAAATTGTTTCCATGCCAACGAACCATCTATTATCTGTCATCGAAGTTTAATTTCGGGTGGTTCCAAACTAAAATAAACAAATATGTTTGGTGGCGATGAAAATGGTACAAGAAGCAGCCAATATTGCTTGTGCCTCACTTTAACCCAAAAAATCCAAAGCACTTAATTTTTTCTACTATATAAATGACCTGCAACCCTATAGCAACACGCGCGATAACGAAAGTAAACATTCGAGTTACCTGGTTGCTAAGGCGTTGCTAGCTACGAAAGTAGAACTTTCGTGGCCAGGACAGAAAAGTAAAAAAACAGATTTTAAAGCTTCATAAGTTTGCTTATATCTTGCTTTGGATTTCTTGGGGTAAAGCGTTATCACGCGTGTTGCTAGGTTTACAAAGGTCATTTATATGGACGGTAGTAGAAAAAGTAAATTTACCTGTATGCCCTAGGGCAAAAAGTAAAGTATACGGAAGATAATAGTTATTTATGTACCAAGGGTCGTAAGTGCACTTTTTTTTAATCGAAAATACAGTTTGCATACCGAGGCCCGTATGGTCGAGGTTTACAAGTAATCGAGACCAAAAAATCGCACTCTACGACCCGCGGTGCATATTATATTTTTTCTGAAATCGATCGGCAATGTCTGCATTTTCGACGCGATTTCAGATCGAAAAATGCACAATTCCAGTACTTTAGTTCGTTGCTAAGAAACTATCAGAAAACAGACCGGAAAAGATCCGTTGCCAAGCAACGATCAACAAAACCGTACGGGAATGTTACTTTCCTGGCCTAGGCCGGGAAAGTAACATTCCCGTACGGTTTTTTATGTATATTTTAGACAGTAAATAAATACACGCAGACAAACCAACTCACATTAAAATTGCATTTATTAATAAGCAGTTAGATTGTAATGAAGAAATGTTATACATTAATAGAAATTCCTTAATTTATAATAATATTGATTGTGATTTCAGAAAAAATAGTATGTGTACTTCGGTGTGAAAGCACATTCCCGGACTTCGATGCTTGTTGGCCTTGGCTAGTGTCTCGGCCAACAATTTGCATCGTC
Organism: Rutpela maculata; assembly: GCA_936432065.2. Classification (NCBI taxonomy): domain Eukaryota; kingdom Metazoa; phylum Arthropoda; class Insecta; order Coleoptera; family Cerambycidae; genus Rutpela; species Rutpela maculata. Next base: position 10,862,729 of record OW386289.2, read on the forward strand.
GTCCGGGAATGTATTGCTTTCACACCTAAGTACACAATATACTATTTCGTCATACCCGTGAATCATTATACTAGAAAAAATCTTGAGAAAACTTGTGGAAAATTATAATTAATTTTTTACGCTTTTAAATTTAATTAGGCACCTAATAATTAATTATTTTTAACTTTTTAGTGCGCTACCCATAAAAGCGTGTTTTTAAGTTTTTTAAACTATAATTTTTTAGAAGAATGATGACTTCGGAGCCTGCATTTTGAAACATTACTATTGTAATTTTTTTCACCTCATATGTCTTATAACATAAGGCTTAAGAAACATTATTCAATAATATGAGATCAAATAAGAAACAATAATTCGAATGATAGTTATTTAAATAAAATGATAAAAAAATATTAAACAACATAATTTTTCCCAATAATCGTTAATAATTATTTTTTTTTTAAACGACTACATACACTGGATAACTGGCGATATCTACTTTAAAAGGTATTTTATCTTTTCTAAATTGACCATGTCTATCTAAAGTTTTATGAACATACGTCTTTCGATTGAATGTCAGTTTTCTAAAAAAAAAAAAGAAAAAAAACAACAGTTATCTGCAAAACTACAAACTCGCATTTAATTTGTTATAAATAAGAGGCTAAAAGGCTCGCTACAATGTTATACGCCGGATTAGAGTATTATTTCCACCCTTTGTTCTCAAATATTGGAGGATTTTTTTTTTGCTGTCATTAATTAACTGATTATATTTCACTGTTTCTTCAAGTTAATATTCCTTTCAAATAGATGTCGATTGGGTTGACTATTGCAAGTATTTTCATGCAAATCTCCCACAAAATTTAGCTTATCAAAATGGAGATTAAATTAAAAATATCGTTACGCTGTTCTTTAGTTTCCATGAACTAAACTAAACGTTATCAATAAATCATTTAAAATCATCTAGATAGAGGGGGCACTGTCTGATGTCTGCAGTCAACAATGCATCAGGGCGCGCCGTGCATTTTATTTTTTATATTTAAATCTCAATACGCCCATTGTAAGTTAACTGACACATACCTACATTGCAGTTTGCTTATAATAATCGTACGTATGCTGCAGAATTAAGATAAGAAATTTGAAACCGTTGGGATATAAATAACTTTCTGCTCATCTCGTGATTTACTAGATTATTTTCTTAAATAAAATTATAAAATTACACCAGTAGAAAGTAGTCAATAACACATTCACACAAAAACAAAAAAGTGTGATGTTCGAAAGACTAGACCCCTCAACCACTGTTTTTTTTTGGCGCGCCGAATCCGAATCCCGCTTTCGTTTTGCTCTTTTAGGTCTCACTCAGTTCTTTTATAACTTCAAAAAAAGCTAAAAATTCATGAAAATCAGCTATTTTTTTAAGTTTGAAAAAACTGTGACGTGATGGACCAATGCTACCGTCAAATTCGGATTCAACGCATCAAATTATTGTGCCGGGGTGCGACCACCACTACTACTACTACTCGCTGTTGATAAAAATCATGATTTAAAAAAAATCAAAGATCGCTGATTTCTTAAAACTTAATAAAAACGTTTATTTGACTTTATTATTGCAAATCCCAGTCGACTATATAAGAAAAGGAGAGGGTTTTCAGCTTTATTTGAGGGCGCGTTTGCACGCATCCAGTAATTTAGTCGAGTCGTTTAGTAATTTAGTACTCGACCAATGCGGACAGCACTTTCCACTAAGTCACTCGACCAAAACACGCTGTTCGCATGGGTCGAGTACTAAATTACTAAACGACTCGACTAAATTACTGGATGCGTGCAAACGCGCCCTAATATTTAGTACTGACTGAACGTTGGCGCGCGTCGTATACTAAAAATAAATGAGTAGTCCAGGCAGAAAAGAAGAGTGTGTAGCAACATTTTGTCAAAAAAAAAAGTTATGGGCAAACTTGGATGCGTGCAATATGTAAAAAATGTAATAAGGAAATTCAGAGGGGCTTGTCGACAGGCTTAAAAACTACTGGGAAACCTGTAGAAATCAGTCAAGTGAAGGTGAAAAAATGAATGAGTGCCAAGCCAGTACAAGCTAAAGTGATAATTCCCAACGAACAGCAAGCGGGAATTTGAGTGGTAGTAGTACTAGTTTAAGCTCCTTTGTTGTAAAAACATGTACAAAAGAGCCATTTTTTGCAACAAATTGTTTTTTAATTCATAGAGAAGTTCGGAAGCGATTGACATGTTAAGTTTCAGTTTTCATCAACCCTTTTAAATGAAATGTTTGAGGAGGAAAAATCAAAGTGCTTTTAAAATTTATCAGGTTAATCAGTTTGTAGGTGTTTTGAAAGATATATATTTTTATTGTCATATGTTCATATGCTGATGTTTCAGGGTTGCCACAGAAATTTCAGTTTCAATTTCCCTGTCTTTCCCTGACCAATTTTCAAAAATTTCTCCGACTCTCGAGTTAAAAAGGTACTAGGAAAAAAATGTAATGTTTTTTTTTTAATACGGCCTTCACCATCCCCATATCCGTCCTTAAGCTTTCTTTTTATTTATATATATTTTTTTATTTCAAAATTAGAAGTACATACAAATCAAAACTACTAACCTAAAGAGCAAAATCCTATATATAATACTATATTGAACTTAATGCCAAAACGAAATAATAAAAGTTATTAACTTAAATGTTAATAAAGAAATTTGTCCTTGATTTTCTTAGATTTTTTGTCGTTTTCCCTGACTTTCGCTGACTTCCCCTGACTTTCCAGGACTGTGGGAACCCTGTATTTTAAGCCTTTAAATTAAAGACTTTTTAGTTTTATTTTTGCAAATAAAAATTTTTACTAATAAAGTTTGTATTTTTCTTTATAACATTTAAACTTGGAAAGAAAAAAATCGCGTTTTTTTTAAATAAAAATCCAAGCGATTTTTATTAAAATCATGATTTTAATCTTGATTTTCACCTTCTAGCCGCTGTAGATCGTAAAGAATTAACAACATAGAAAAATTGTAAATATTTTTTGCTCCCTATAATATTGGTAAAAACTGATAGGAAAGGAGCTTATTAAGCAAAACTCAACAAACCACGACCATAAAACAATAGACGAGATTGTCTGTACAAGTATTGACTTTCAAGAGATAGATACCTACTCGCTGAAAAACAAAATCATTTTCTTACTTTGTACAATTTTGCTCACACATGGCTTAATAGCATAACATACATTATTATGACAAGCCAAATAAGGCTCTGCGAACAATGAGTGTAATGCACTTATTAAGTAGGTACTATAATGCGAAAGAAAAAGCACCTAACCATTGCGCTTTGTGAGAAACTCGTTTAATAAAATAGTCACACACTTAATTCCCTCTCGTGTAATCTTGTAGTTGGTACATAATTAACATACGTGTCACAGGCCTCATCAGACTGTTGATGACAGCGATAAATCAAAGGCACGGTAATCGTGGGTCGCACTTCGCATAACTAATTACATAAAAATTGTCCGATTATTTATACCTTTCTAGGCTTAATTAATCTGCATAATTCTGATTTAGTTCGCACGTTGAATTATCACAAAAGCGTTGGATAAATCGTATATCGTAATGTCCGTTTCGTCTTGCACGGGAGAATTGCATGTGTAGCAAGGCGTTGCCATGTCAACACCCCTATTTTACTGCGTATCTTAGATGAAAATGCCATGATTTTCAGTTCACCTGTACTCTGTACTTAAACTGATGGTGAAAATGTGCATAGGAGTTTTGAGAATGAACAACCTTGAGTCCCATCGAGGTGATCTCATTTTTCCATGTGATTTATAATATCGATAACAAAAAACAAATAGGGGTAGGTAAAATATGGATATGATTTTCTACTTGAAATATATAATAACACAGCTGGATTGTCGATTTCCTGAAAATGTACCGTGTATGCCCAACAATAACGGACTTCGTGGAAACTGTAATAGGTATGTCTAATAAGGCATATTAATATTATTACTAATGAACTAGATATTTCAATCCTTTTTTATTCAACATCTTCATAACAAGCATCACATGTCACTAGAACTATTATACTACATCTTCCTTTTCATAACAATAAATTAAATAGAAGATAGTAACTTAGTATGCAGATTATAAATCTAATCTACTCCATATCTAATAGGTTTGACCGATTCCCTTCTACCTTTTCTTATTATAAATTGGCATCTCTTTGTAAACTACAAGAAAGCTTTTCATTTCTTACACCAATTACCAAGCTGTCTAATCCAATCAAATTTCTTTAGAGCTGCTTAGAATCTTGCACACTTTCTCCTTCTTTTTGTATTCTGCTATTAAATTTTCTTCTTTCATATACTAGATTTACTTTCTTCATAGAGTACGTTTCAAATACATTTTTCATTGAGTCATATGATAACCATGCCTCAGGTAATGGATACTGTTAACAAACTCTGTAGTGTACTTGATTTATTTAGTAAATTTCATGATGGTTTCAAAAGTTCTGTATGTATGCTGCAGTAATCATTATTATTGTTGATATGAGTTTTATAACCTTATATTTGTTCTTCGCCTTTTCTCTTAATGTTTAATTTGTTGATGTAAGTTTAGTTATTAGGATAAATATAGTCACTATAGACAACTTTTAAACCTTCCAAATTATTTAAAAGACTGTTTAGGTAATACTGAGGACCAGACTAAGAGAATTTTATCTTTTATCAAACAATGTGGACTACTAAATAAGCTGTGAGAGACTGTAAGAGAGCATATAAATACAAAAAGGAATAGTAGAATCTAAGTGTAGGTGTGTCTTAGTACTTATATGTATGCTTTTCATTTTATATAGTAGTACAGGAAAAGATTGAAAAAAATTACCGTAACTCGAAAAAAATTTGTGCAGACTTTAAACTTTGGTTATAAATTTGAAATAGACCAAAGTTCACGAGACAAAAAAGTTTAGGAGTTTTACGGATCCGCGGGAACCTAAGTTTAAGGGCTGCACAATTTTTTTTTCCAGTTAAAGTTGACCATTGCAGTTGATGCCTTCTCAAAAAAAAATAATAATAATTACTTTATTATTAGCATGTAAGTATTTATACGTAAATAAATTACACAGGAGAATATCACGGGTCTCGAAGATGAGCAGAGATACATCTGGAGTTTTTATATAGTGACCAACGGGAAACACCGTACTCGGATTTCTCTTGGTGTGCTTCCGTGAAAGTACAGTGATGAAGAATGGTTTACTGTCAGAGCCAAGAGGTTGTTACCTGGTAATCATGCATGACCTGTTTCTTAGAACGGCCCATGCAAAACCGTGTGAATAAGGTACATTCTTTAAGAATGTGTATTATATTAAATAATTGTTGTAATACACGAGATTCGATGCCAGGAGAAAATCGACAAGGATGTTATTTGTGTTACAGCGTGTTCGGTTCGTTATTTGTGTTACAGCTTTGTCCGTATTAAAAGATGGAAGCGTTAAAACAGGGTTGGGACACAAACACCCAAAGTGGGGGTGGATAAAGTAAAAATTTTTTTTGAGGTTTTGGTTCTTGTACACACAGTAAATCATAATTTTTTTTCACCCCTTTTATTAATGGGGCGAAGGTGGTAATGGGGGTGGTAATGGGGGTGGCTAATGCCAAAAAAATTTTTGAGACCTTATAGCTTCTCTTGTGTATACTAAATATCAATTTTATGGACTCTTACCTGCTTGATTTATATATCTACCCCCATTTACCCCAATTAATCCCCCAACCTTTCAACGGAATAAGATGAAAATATAATCTATCACGTTAAAATACATATGTTTACCACCTTTCAAGTCAATATCTTAAACGGTTCCAGAGTAATCGTGAGCACAGTTACAGACCGACAGACAAGCATGCCGACAGACAGACAGACTGACAGACAGATTTTTTTTTTCACTCAAACTTAAAATCTCGACGTTTCGTGACAGTCTAAGCCTATTTGAACAATTAAAATTTTCAAAAAATTTTTTGTCGTTACTATACTTCCACTGGATGTGGAAGTAATATGAATCAACAAATCAGAACCAAGCAGTCAAGACTAGAGTCTTGAACCTCCTTGATAAATGACGAAGAATTAAAAATTTTATTTCGTCCACCATCTTTGATCGTTCTATTTGACATACGGGATTGGTGTATATTTGACCATAAATGAGATTTATTTTTGCCAACTTCTTATAGAAAAGATATTCAATTCTGATTTTTTCGGCTATTTTTGGTGTTTAAAATTATTTTTAAAATTCCCATCCGATTACTAGTACAAGATATATTAAGCAAACAAACTGAAAATCCGTGAAAGTGCGTCTAAAAGTGCATATAACTTTTGACGCACAAGGAATTTTTGGGCGCAATTTTTTTTTGTTTTTTTCGTAATCAGGTATATATATACATAAGAATCAACAGTATAATTTCAGGTGGAATGTTGTCGCCGAAAAAAAAAACTAAATCAATTCGACTGTACTAAAAGGTTACACTCAAAGAAATAGTATGGGTAATTCAACAAAAAAAAAAAAAAAATGATTAACTAACAATATCGTTAATTTTGTTAAACCAAATATATTGATGGTATTGTTAAACAAGAGGTGATTGTTATTTTAATTAATAAAAAGTTGTCGTACAACAAAACAAACATTAACTTAAAAAATAGATGAATAAGACTATTATTTTGTTCGTCTGACTATTATTTTGTTGAATTCTGTCAAATTAAACTAGATAATAGTATATTTTATTTTTAACTATTATCGAATTGTAATTCTAACCCAGTATTAGTTCGCTGTATTATTGTACTTGGTAGACAAACCAATATTATTGTCGTCTTCTAGAAGTTCTAAAAGAATTACCATAAAATTTGCTTGCTTACCACGTAGTTTATTACAGAAATTATTCCCAGATGACGCCACATACAAATCACTGACAACAATCAATCATGCATTATCTTATACTCTTATGAATTTATAGAAAATTAATAACACGATTGCAATGTTCAAATTCTCTCAGGGATCATCGATATATTTGGATGGATCTTATAAACAATCTCTAATCTTTGGTTTGGGTGGTCTGATGTCTCAATACTGAGATTTTGGCTAACCAAAAAAACTTCATCATAAATAAAGTGTAGATCAACCTAAAAATTAGTTGGTGAACAAAGTCGTTGTACTATTTAATTGTAGACCAAATTGAAAATGGTTAGTGAACATAAAAAAATGTCATTGTACTATTTAATTTGTTACAAGAAGATATGATTATTAAACTACTATTTGTTTACGAAAACAAATAAAGTTGTATGACTATTCTTTTCTGATTGATTTAACTATGAAACTAGATAGGCGCGATTTCATATGCTCTTTTTGGTTGAATTTACCTATTATTTTCTTTGAGTGTATTCTTCCTCAATTAATGTACTGAACTGTTAAAGCTATTTAAATTGTTAATTTTTTTATATCAATTGTTTATTATCGATTGTTTTTGAAAAAAAAAAAAACAACGATCGTACATGCTGAACAAGTAAACTTTGTGTAGTTTTTAGTAAAGAAAAAAACATTGCAAAGGTCTGCGACAATATCGTTCTTGTTGGCCGGGTTTGGAGGTTTTGCTGTTTTTAGACCCCCATCGACTTCACTAAAAGTCTTAAAAGGTTACAAAATTTAATATTTTTAATGTTTTTTTGGGGGGGGAGAGGGGATTTCTGTGGCAAGTAATAAAAATTTAGTTTTATTTGTTCACAGACGACGCTTAGTAGTATGTGCATTAAAGTTTCAACAAGTTTTATTTATCAGTTTCTTATTACAGTAAAACAAATAAGAGCATCGGTAATTTAGATGCCGAAAATAGTTTTCGGCCGACACAGAAGAGTCTGTGAGACTGGCAATTGACGATCTATTGCCTACGAAGTCCTGATCCCAATATGAAACGGTGTATACATACTATTTGATAAATGGTGCAATGAGAAATAGCGAAAGACCCCACAGAAAGTGCTTTGTTGGCATATTTCCAGCGGGAATCAAAAGTTCAAAACCCATCACTGAGGCCAATACTCTATGATGAGAATAAAAACGTTAATGTTATTAGCAGATAAAATATATAACCTACTTGCATTTTTAAAAAGACAGTCTGAGGGTTATAGAGCCAACAAATCTAAACTACTGACTAAAGCGAATATCCAAAACCTTTTAACGAGAGCGGATGATCAAATTTTTATAATGAATGTATGTCTAATCTTATCAAGTAAATAGTTTATTTGTAAAGTAATTTATCTGAGGTAAGTTGATTATTGAAATCGTTGGGGGGTATATGTCAAAGACAAAAATGTTTATCACACCCTATCCAATACCAACACAAATTATTCTCGATAACGAGGAAAAAAGTGCCTAATTTCAACATGGCGACGCATTTTTTCTTTATTTCTGCACGGCGGATTTTTGGGATTTTCATTCAGAGACTCCTGGATAGCCATAGAATACAATCAAGAAATTAGCTTGTTACAAATTTGTTCCGGGTCAACTTTTAATTTTACTGTACTATTTGGTCACACTAAGACTTTTTCTTTCTTAAATTGTAGCTTTTTGAACGTGCGTTACAACGGTGATATATATATTTTTTTAATTTATTTTAGAAAAAAAACAGTTTATGTTCAGGATTTGAACCGTGGATTTTCGAAATCATTTTCTTAAGCACGACACCGCCACCCTCAAGAAATAAATACTATAGATGACTAAACTCACTAGGCGATGCACTTTACGAAATTTTTGGTTGCTGATACGGGAAAACAGAACCGAACGAAAAAATCCGTTCGAGCAAATGACGACCTTGCAGTCTGACCGCCGGCAAGGAAGGTAGGGTAAAATAGGGTTGTGGTTTAAAAAGTTATGATTTCAGTGAATTTTCGGCCTAGAGGAGATTCGGAAGAAACAAAAAGGATAAAAATAACAAATTGTACAAATATAGGGGGGGGGGGGGATAGAGGGGTTGAAAGAAGTCGAGGGAAGATAAAGAGTAGGGCAGAGGTAGATTATTGTAGGAAGAAGTGTGGCTAGGCGAGTTGCCGGAAAATAGGCAACGCTTGGTATGGGAGGAGGGTGTATCGAATATCGAAAAGCATTGCGTTATGCTGTCTAATTCGGGTAATGTCGCGGGTTAGCAGGCTACCGTCCAATTTGAACTGGTAGTATCTTTGTGAGATTTCTTGGACGTAGTGGGGTTAAGACGTGACAACGTGCATAGAAATCTCTGAGGGAGTCTGAAATGAGGCGCATAAATTTGTATTATAAAACTTTTAATTTCCGCATTGTCGTGGCCGGGATGCTGCACCACACCGGCGCCGTGTATGTGATGACCGCCTGATTACCATTGTGTACAACAATTACTTCCACATCCAGTGGAAGTATTATAGTAACGACAAAAAAATTTTTAAAAATTTTTATTTTTCAAATAGGCTTAGAATGTCACGAAACGTCGAGATTTTAAGTTTGAGCGAAAAAAACTTTCTGTCTGTCGGTCTGTCTGTAACTTTTTTTGTGCGCACGTTTACTCTGGAACCGTTTGAGATATTGACTTGAAATTTGGTAAACATATGTACTTTAATGATATCTAGAACTAGATTGTATTTTCATCTTGTTCCGTCGAAGGGTTGGGGGGTAAATTGGGGTAAATTTGGGGAAAATAGGTAAATTAAGCAGGTAAGAGTCCATAAAATTGGTATTTGGTATATACAAGAGAAGCTGAGGTCTCAAAAAAAATTTTGGCATTAGTCACCCCCATTACCACCATCACCCTATTATTAAAGGGGATGAAAACAAATTGTGATTTAGGGTGTGTATAAGAACCAGAAACCTCAAAATGTTTTTTCCTTCATCCACCTTCTCTACCACCCCCACCCCGCTACCGATGTGGGGTGTCATTTTATGGGTTTTTGGGATAGAGGATTTCAAATATTATATTATTAAAGTTCCATAAACAATTATTTCCACATACAAAATTTTTTCGTTGTGAGTGACTTAGATAAAAAATCTGGATGTGGAAGTAGTGATTCCTTGGGCAGCGGTTTTTTTATTGGTCCGCTAACCCGCACCGGGAGTGGGTAGAGACTCCTGGACATGGAGTAGACCTTACGTACTATCTCGTTAATGTGAGTGTTAAACGTCAGTTGTTTGTCTAGGTTCACCCTCAAGTACTTCACAAAAAATATTTATCGATATTTCGCGAAACGCGTTTGACTTTGTCAGAGCCTTCTAGATGAGTCAGTAGAATGCATGGATATCATCCCCGCACGTTTTCCTAGAATTTCGAAGCCTTGATAACGAGAGTGGGGGGAATATTCTCATCTTGGCAGTCGCGGTTTTGATGAACGAGCACGTGTATATCTGTGTAATTCTACGTATATTAACGACTGAAGTTTGTTTTATACATTCACTAAAGTTCTCACACATTGGAGACTAAGCACAGTACCAATTTCAGCTCAAAATATACCGTGCGTGTAATTTCCCATTAGGCATGTACATTCACGTAGCGCGAGAGATTTGACAACACCGGCAGCCGTAAATTCGTCCGTTGGTGGAGCATTCCAGCTCTGTGATTTCATTGCAGCCAGCTGGCACGCGCGAAGTTGTAATTCTTCTCCCCATGCCTAGCCCGCGGCTACACACACGGTATACACGTACAGAAATAAATGCACAAAACGCTAAATATACGATAATCTCGGCTTGTAATGAATGTAGAAGGGTCTAATTTTTTAAAAAATGTTTATTTTTTGAAGCACTTTTAATAGATGACAGAAGTATTTGGTTGGATACACTTTTTCGTAAAAAAAAATTATAAAAAAATGCATTTAAGAAAAATGCACGAAATGTAACTTTAAAATAATACAAAAAAATTTATTTTTATCACCATTGTAAAGCACGTTTAAAAAGCTACCTACAATTTAAAAAAAGTGCAGTTTTAGTCTAATATTAATGGAAAACGCAATTGAAAAAGCAATGGTGTGCAAATGTTGTTATATGAGGTAACTTATTTGGAATTGTATTATTTATAATTCACATATGAAAATGTATACATTTTATTCTAGTGAAAATAAACAGTTGAAAATTGAAAGGGGTTTATAATGTTTCCATATGATGGTACATACCTAATTGTATTTAACTGTAAATTACCCTTATTTACCTAAATAAATTGTATTTGACTTCAACGAAATAAGCAATTAAAGAAGAAGTGGGTTTCCATTGTTTTTAATAGTAATTTCGTTTGAACTGTATGGTTATTCACATAAGAATCTTCAAGAAAACATCAATATATCAATGGCTATATTTATATAAATAAATTAGTTCTGCCTTTAATAAAGTGGCAGCTGAAAAAAAAATACCTATATACAGGGTGGACCATTAATAATAGGCCATAGTTCAAGGGTAGATTCTTTGGATCAAAATATGAGGATATAACCAAGCATGCTTTAGTAAATTGTTGCCGTGGAAAAAGACACAGGGTGTCAAAATTGTAATTTTTTTTCTTTTTTTTGCAATATCTCAACTACCTCTTGACCGATCTTCTCTTTGGTAAGGAAACATTTTTTAAGCTAAGAAACAATAATTTATATATCACATCACGCTAGCCCATGGAGAGCGCCTCATGAGCTATACCTGATGATGAATATTTTTTATCTTTTTTTTTACGAAACGTAGTGGCACTTTTGACTAGAAAATCTCATGCAGGAGTCATTTCTAGGTAAAAAGGGTACATTTGACAGAACTTGATCATTCCAACCGTTTTCGAGAAAACTGCCGCAAAGATTTCAAGAATTCTTTGATAACAAACTCAATTTGAAAAGGACAAATTGCGTTTATTGAAAAGTGTGCTTTGGTCACGTCTTAGTTTGTCAAAATGTCAAACTAATGAAATTGTACGTAAATGACAGAACTAGGACGTCGCCAAAGCACACTTTTCAATAAATGAAATGGAATGAACTCTCAGATGAAATAAAAGTTGAAAAATATAAAAAAAAATCAAAATGTATTGAAACTCAATTGTTGCTAATCCAACGTCAACAGTTCTGTGGTGCCTCCTGTATTTTCAGTTCTTTATGGGTTATGTAGGATATTTATCAGAGACTTTTGTGCGGGACCTGGAGCACATCCCCGTTTGCTTGTGGTACGTCATTCTCATGAAATAAGATATTTTAGTTTTAGTTTTAATTTAGGTTTAGTTACTAGTACTAGGCAAATGGAAGAGGGCAGAATTGTCGAATTTGTACAATTTCATTTATGAATAAATGTATTTATTATTATTATTTAAAACATTAGCTTGTCAATTTCAATTGAAACTAGAGAAGGGGGACATTTCTATTCACTCGCGGAAAATAACTATTACATTAACTTTTAAAAATAGTGAATTAATTCTGATTTTTCGTAACTGTCGGCCATAAATCAGTATTACTTTAACTTCCGTACTGTGTGAAGAAATCTATTCACTAGGTATTTTTATCAATAAATGTATCGTACATATCAATTATAATTATTACATTCCGCTTATTATTTTCTCGAACAGATCCACTTCATTGACCAGCTCGTAAGTCTTTCTCTTCCGCTAGTTTTCATGCCATTTTTTTTGTAACTACCAACCTGTGACCAATGTCGATTTATTTTTAGATTTTATATCATGATTAGTTCGGTCCCGTTATGTACTATATTTATTCCGAAACAAAAGTATGTTTTTGTTAATTAAAAACCGTCATGGGATTATAAGCCGTTGCTAATCTCTGTAGACTAGGGCCAGCACGTATAGGCGCTTATTCCGTAAATACCAGATGGTCAGGTGAAAAGGAAGCCCATTAAAACGTTAACAGGCAACCTCGATATATGACGTTTTGCTGTCAGGCGTGTCATACAGCATATGACGATTTGGGGTGCTGGAAAACGGGAAATATCTGTCCAACGTTAAAGGAGCAGCAGCAAAGTGGATTCAGAGATTCAGATGGCATAAATAGAGAGGGTAGCAGGAACTAGGGAGGCTTTTATTCAGTAGTAGACAATATAAACTAATAATGATGATATTTATTATTTGGTTCGTGGTTTGAGCAAATATCTACCAAATAACGAAGAAATAATTAAGTTGAAAAAGGGCTTTTTTAGCCCATCCGTGGTAAAGTCTGGAAGTCATCTTTTTTTACTACTCTTGGGATGCTGAAAACGAATCTGTCACCCGTTTTGGAGAAAAATCTTGGAAACACATTAAAAAACAACCTTTATTTGAGGATGACATTGGAATGGATATTAGAACTTGTCACTAGAATTAGAACTACAAGAGGTTATTCTTTTGCAGGAAATTCTCTTAAAATACTAAATTTCGATAACTAAGTAGAAAAAGAAGTAAAAAAACCAAATTCCCCTCCTCGCCAAAAGTCATTTAAATAATAAAAGAATTTTTTAATATAAAAATCAAGTCATATTTTCGGGATACTGATATGCACATCGTATACCCCAACCCCAAAAGTGTGAGAAATATTTAGGGGTGAGAAGAGATATTCATCTGAATTGACTAAATCACCTTGCTATAATAGAAAAAACATCAAACTGGGTGATTAGGGATTTCTTTTGCAGTTAAAACCAATAAAAACTGTAAAAAGATAAAATCCACCACCTTAATTGGTGGGGGTGGGTGTAAGAGTATTCAGAAGTAATCACATTATAACCTGATAATAGCCATTTAATGAGGAGTTTACACATTTACACCTTTCTTATGGTTGGTGAAGGGTGAGGGAAACGAGGGAGAGGTCCATTCACTGCACTCGAGGGGGGTAAATTTAAAATGTTTGCTTCTTTTTCTACTTACGTAACGAAACTGAGTATTTCGAAAGAATTTCCTGCATTAAAGAATAACTTTTTGTTGCAAGTTCTAATATCAATTTCAATGCCACCCCCAAATACGGGTTGTTTTTTACTGCCTTTCCGATATTTTTAGCCAATTCGGATGACAGATTCGTATTCAGCACCCCACTAGTAAAAGAGGATGGTTTTTACACTTTACCACGGATGGGCCAAAAAATCCCTTTTTTAACATTGTTCTTTCATTGTCAAAAATCACTATATTTTTATATTTGTTGGTCTACATTCTCGAGTACAGTGCCTAAGACTGTAGTCGCAATTAAAAAAATATAATATTTAACAAAAAAATTTTGGGTTCGTTATACTCTTCGCAAATGATTGGTCGTAGGTACTAAACCAAAAACGTCACGTGTACATTTTTCTCGTATCGTTTTGGTTCATTAGATTTATTTAAGTCCATTCACTGTACTCTAGATGCAAAAATAAAAATCCCTCTAAAAAATGAAGTAGTCTCACTATAGTCAACCTCTATAGTCTCACTATAGAGGTTCCGTTGACACCCGGTATAATGAAATTAAAAATAGTGTCCTCTTTATTTAGCTTCTACGCAGTAAAATATCCGTCGTTTATACCTTTAAGCGTTAACATCAGTCTCGTTGTCAAAGAATCCCGAAATCACTATGTGTCAAATTTTATGTAAATCTGCAAAAATATTGTAATTATCGAAGCCATATTGGATTCGCCATTTTGAATTCTTAACTTTTGATACACAAAATTAATTTTTGTATTACAGGAGTTTAGTTGTGTAATGTGTAGCCCTTAAGACACATACGTGCTTCAAGATGCTTCTATGAATTCGTGTATAAATTCGGCTAACATTGTTAAATTTGACAGTTGTGTTGGATTGAAACGTAAAAAAATCTGCACAAATTAATATACAGGGTGATTCAAAAAAAGTATATTAAATTCAACTGTAGATTGGAGTGTTTTTTTTCATACCGCGCCTCCTAACCGAGTTACAGCCCCTTAAATTGGGTGCCTGGCAACCACTTTTCTCCTAATAACCTTCAAGCGGATTGACGTACGATGATCAAATTGTGGATCCGGCTCTTTATTTTGATGGGCTACGTGCTCATTAGAGCAAGTTGGTACTGATATGCAAGATGTGTCATATACAGGGTGGCCCAGTAAAATTCAACGTCAAATGTTTTTTGTATTGTGTCATATTAAGAATTTTGATTATTTATTGAATATATTATTAAATTTAGAAACTTTTTTTGCTCTTGTAATTTTTTATTCAGTTAGGCCGGTTTCGAGCAAATTGCAAAAAAACAGAGGCATGCTGAAGCAATTTTATTCAAAAACAAAGGTACATCAACTAGGAGCTCCGGCAGGTTTTCTTCCAAAAAATGTAGGCATTGTTCTCCATTGACTCTACCAATTAAAAAAAATGGACCAATCAAGTTGTCACCCAAAATTCCCACCCAAACATTTACAGAAAATTTTCTTTGACGTTTCGATGTTAAATGGATTTTTTTGTATGACGATTACGTGTATTGAATACACCGTTCCGAGTGAACGTGGCTTCGTCTGTCCAAAGAATCTTCTGTAAGGAAGTGTTGCCACGGCGATGTTTTTGTAATAACCATTGGGTTGGAACTCTCTGGGTAATAATTTTTGCACTCTAGTGTGGTGATAAGGATGCAACTGCTGATCATTTAATATTCGCCACACAGAGGATTGGCGAAGTCCCAGTTGTAGACCCAACCTTCGAGTGCTAATTTCGGGGTCTTCTTCAACTGCCTTTTCAACCTGTGGGGTTCGAATATTCCTTGGCTTTCCTAGTCTAGGCATCGTTATTAATACTTGTCCGGTTTCACGCAACCTTCTTTCAACCCCAAAAAAAGTTCTTAAATTTGGGACATGATGGTTGGGATATCGTCTACGATACTCCTTTACTGCACCTGCTGCATTTCCTTGGCATGATGTCAAGATAAAAAGTATATTGGCATAATCTTCGTCAGTATAGCGCACACCAACTCTCAAAAAATTGCACTACTTTAATTAGACAATTCAAAATCTGACAACTCAGAATCTGACAAACGCTGCCTTTGTTTTTTAATAAAATTGTCAATACTGAATGAAAAATTACAAAAGTAAAAAAAGTTTCTGAATTTAATAAGATATTGAATAAATAATCAAAATTCTTAATTTGGCAAAAGACAAAAATATTTGACCTTGAACTTTACCGGACAACCCCGTATAGGACATATCTTGTATATTAGTACGAACTTGCTCTAATGGCTACATAGCCCATCAAAATAAAGAGCCGGATCCACAATTTGATCATCGTGAGTCAATCCGCTTGCAGGTAATTAAGAGAAAACTGGTTGCCAGGCGCCCACTTTAAGGGGCTGTAACTCGGTTAGGAGGCGCGGTAGGAAAAAATTTTATTAGGAAAATCTTCATCCCTGGGGCACCCCATTCTACAGTTGAATTTAATGTACTTTCTTTTGAATCACCCTGTATATTACCATATAACGCCAGTTATGTTATACAGTTGGTATTCAATTAATACCGGCGAAGTGTTCATTTCATAAACAAGTGGTCGACATATGTTGACAAGTACCTCGAATACTGTAGTGTAATAACATCACCTGACAAGACAAGAAAAAAGTGCAAATTCCAGAAAAGGAGAACATAAACAACAGAGATAAGATAAGTTCTGTTGAAACCATTTTATTTGTGATAATAACACGCAGATTTTGGTAAATTTAGTATTTTTTACTTTATTTTATTTTACTAGTCGATAGAAAGAGAGTCTAACAAATTGTTTTCCCATTTTGCCCCTTCCCGCTTATCAGTTTTCATTTTCGAAGAAAAAAATTTTGGGCGCAAATATATCCATTAGCCTAAGGACGTGCCAATCCTTAATCCGGCCCTGCATTGGTCGAATTGAGAACCTCCTCCTTTTTTAAAATTTTATGAAGTCGGTGAAGAATAAGTCTGTCTTGTCAAATATTGTGTTCATGTCCTTAAAATCTCATCTCAGAATATCACACGGTAAAAATGTGATAACAAAATGCTGTATGCATTTTCATGAGAACACCTGTCACAAATATCGATTTACAGTAGTGGTTCCCAGTCCCCTGAAATCCAATCAACTTAATACGCAATGGGTTTGGTTATTTAGGGGAAATAGTCTGGTATCGAACGACGTGAAACGCACTGAGGTAGTCGACGACTGCAATCTTCTTACTGGGGGAGTTAAATTGTAACTTTTGGTTCATTTATGAGCCGATTCTCTTGCACGCGTATCCGACGGCGAGGCAATGATTATTTATATCGTTTCTATATAGCGAATGAAATGACCTCTGTGCAAAGTCCCAAGGGCTAATTGCTCTGACATAATGACATTAATATTGATAGTGTGTGGGTGAAATTTAAATAGAGCGAATCGACTTCTAATGGGTTTAGTAATTTGTTTATTAGCCGTAGTCGGAGGGATCTTAAATTATGGAAAATTATGGTGATTCGAGGTTAACGGATGATGATAACTTTACCATAATCATTACTATTCGCAATGCAAAAAAAATATACGGATGCAGCAAAAAGAGTAACAGTTTTATTGAAAGTAGATACAAATATTGAATCACAGTCACAAATGCATTACAATATTTAGCAAACGTTCTACTCTGATATTTAGGTACTCCAAGCTTTGCTAAACTTCCAAAAAAAAAATATCAAAACTGATCATGTTTTTTCTAGAAGTGCCGTGCCAATGGCGCTGTAACAATATTTTAATAATAACACAAAAACAAAAAAGTATCCTGGACGAATTTATGAGTTATGATGAAAAGAAGCTCGAAATTCATTAATTCGTTGGATTAACCTTACATATTTCAAGATCATTGGCAGTAGCGTTGGCGTAAATTGAAGACAGTTCCAATACATAATTTCGAGGTGGAAATGATATAGCGACTCTTAAAACATTCACATTTTTGGAAAAGTACAAAGTAAAAATTGATATGCAATCTGGGAACGTGAAATCAATGACAGAGTCGAATCATATCTAGTAATGATGAAGACTACTTCCCTGAAAACTGAGATTTCAGTGAAGAACATGGTGTACGATTTCATCAAGATACCTTACGCAGGTCATTTGAAGATAAAAGAGTAGGAAAGCATTACCGAATGTAAGAAATGTTTGCTTTCAGTTTATGAACTATGGTAATATGAATTGCTGATTTGTTGGGCCGTTGGGTTATTGTTGGTTTATGGGTTATTACGTATATCTTTTAAAGATAAAAGGAAGCATCACTGAACGAGAAATTTTTCTTTTAAAAAACCCCCTCACAATCTTATGGGAAATTGGCTCACGGTGAAATTGGCCCAAATTTTGATATGTTGTTCTACCAATCTAGTAGATCAAAAGTCCCAAAAATACACCCTTCTACCTTTTTTCCCACTATTGGGGTGAAAAGCGCTCGTATACATTTAACAACTATATTTCTCTAAAAAAATATTTGTATTTTTC
The DNA here is from genome assembly GCA_936432065.2 of Rutpela maculata. Taxonomy (NCBI): domain Eukaryota; kingdom Metazoa; phylum Arthropoda; class Insecta; order Coleoptera; family Cerambycidae; genus Rutpela; species Rutpela maculata. The sequence goes on from OW386289.2 coordinate 10,881,076, forward strand.
AGCGCGGTAAAAAACCTCAGTCGTAGGATCTGACATTTAGACCCTTCCACCATTTTCTACCCCTTTCACAAGGCAGCCGCTTTATTGAGAATCACACCTTCCGGAGGTGATTCTCAATAAAGCGGCTGCTCAGCGATAGCAGATATCTACTCTGAGCCAATCTCTAACCATTTTCCAACCCCTCCGAGGGCTGAAAATCACTTTCAGTGCTGCACAGTGGTATACTTTTACCCCCGCGAGGGCGGAAAATGGTTAGGGGCAGAGTAATTGCTACACCTTTTTTTTTGAGATGTAGTACTCTGTGGTTCCATAACTTTTTTGCTAGGAAGATACCGCCGCGCAAAGATGAAAGAGATTTTCACCCCCGGAAGTGGTGGAAAAGCGTTAGGGGGTACTTCAAAGTTATTTTTGCACCGTCTTTTAAGGTTCTGTGTTCAACTGAGCAGTTTCATATTTTTTTGGAACAAAGATAAAAAGGTAGTATGGTGTGTTTTTGGGACTCGTGCCCATTGAAACTTTTGATCCACTGGATTAGTAGAACAACCTATCAAAATTTGGGCCAATTTCACCGTAGGCCAATTTCACCGTAGGCCAATTTCACCGTAAGCCAATTTCCCATAAGATTTGCGAACTTTGGTAATATGAATTGCTGATTTATTGGGCCATTGCGTTATTGTTAGGTTATGGGTTTTATTCTTATCTGCTATATCATTATCACCTCCAAATATGTATTAGAGCTGCCTTCAATTTACGCCAACGCTATTGCCAATGATCTTGAAATATGTAAGGTTAATACGACCACTTAATGAATTTCGAGCTTTTTTCCATCATAACTCATAAATTCTTCCAGGAAGGTCCAATTTTGGTGCCAGATTCGTGTTCAGCGAGTGAAAATACATAGGAATATGTGGATGTGGTCACTAGCTCAGGATACTTTTCTCTTTTTGTGGGCCTGTGTAACTGAACATTTTTCTCGTAGGATCGAGCGTTGCCGAATTATTTTGAAAAAAAACAACAATTTTTTACACCTTTTCTTCAAGATAGCGGCTCGCGTTCCCCCCGCCTCCAGGTCGAAAACTTGTATTTTTTACCAAGGCCTTGACTTAAATAACATGTATCAAAATTATTACTAATTCACCTTTTGCAGGGCAAAATCCCCCACTGATTGGTCTATTTTCTTACTTTGACATTTTTTGGAGTAAATTGGGAATATATCTGAAAATCAGCAACGTACAACGTACACGTCAGCCAATGTTTTTCTCTACTTACTTTCTCTCTGTAAAAACTGGCACATTAAAACGAATGCGAAATGTAATAAAATGACTTAATAGCGCTTTTTTTTGCAAATTAACAATTAGTTTATAAAAAAAATCAGTCATGGATTCCAGTCAACCATTTTTTTATTTATGTTTTTGATACATGAACAATTTTATAGCAATGGCTGAAACAATAAAATAATATATGAGCGTTTTTTTTGCAAATCTGAAATTCATTTATTTAAAAAATCAACAGCAACCAAGCTAGGTAGCTGCTCTAATCGATCTGTTATATCAATATAGTTGCCCAGAATGTTATAAGACACGTAAAAAATCACAAAGCTTTGCCGCGAATCCCCTTAGGATAAAGCGGGACATGCCTTATTTTTCTACATCATATTAAATAATAAATATATGTATTACTTAATACATAAAACATCATTATTCTTGTGTAAAGTATGTTCTGGCATGATTAAAATAAGAAATTAACGAATATCAAATTATTTTGATATAATTACGCAACTGCCTCCTAATGGTTATTATAGCAACGATAACCAGCCAGCGTTAGGTCGTCAAATATTTTAGGAAGGAGTTGCGTAATTATATCAAAATAATTTGAAATCATAATTGATACAGGCGTGTTTCTGTTAATTTCTTATTTTAATCATGCCAGAACATACTTTACACGAGAATAATGATGTTTTATGTATTAAGTAATACATTATATTTATTATTTAATATACTGTAGAAAAATAAAGCATGCCCAACTCTATCCTAAGGGGCTTGGCGGCAAAGCTTTGAGATTTTTTACGTGTCTCATAAAGTTTAGGTCAACTATACCTTCATTCCATATTATTGTTAATTAGAATGAAATCATATACTCATATTTCCACCAGCTCCTAACTATCATGATCAAATAATATTATTTAGGTATTAAGCAAATCACAACTTACACACTTTTTTATTTATTATAAAATAACTTACTTTCTGTATATTGTTGCCCTAATCTTGCCCTAATATACTAGTTAGGTAAATACTTTAAAACATCAATTATTGGATAACCAATCAAAACAACTACTCTTCTATTCTAGCTAATACTGACGAAGTATTGAATTACATGATATGATTCCTAGCATTTTAAAGAAAAAATATGTTGAAAATAATTAAATCATTTATTTAAATTCAGTCATTCACACTTTTTTATTTAATATGAAATTATCTATTTTCCATATATTGGTACCTTAATTTGGTCCTGCTAATATACTACTTAGGAAAACACTTTAAAACACTCGTTACAGGAGAACCAATCAAAACAACTACTCTTCTAGCTAATACTGGCGAAGTATTGAATTACATGATTCCTAGCATTTTAAGGCAAAAAAAAATATATTGAAAATACTTAAATCATTTACTGAAAATCACTCATTCACAGCAATTATTAAACCTTACGTTCTATTTCAACTCTAGAAAAATTGTACAAGTTTTTTCGAACTCGTTAGTTCTCATCAGTAGAGAACAGAAACATTCATTCATTATTTACAAGCCTATTCTTGATTTATTTTTACAATTAATTATTTTACATTTATTTGCTTTCATCATGATTAACAAAAATTTTAAAAAAAATTCTTCTTTTCCCGAAAAGACATTTAATTGATAATATTCGTCAATGGTTTAATAACATATTTAGCTGCTTTTTTTAAATAAATTAGATGTATCATTTCGTTTACAGAATTAATGGGATTTTCTCTTCAGTTATGTAACCTAAAAATGTAGTATTTGGTTATATTGTTGATTCAGATATGTTCGTAATTATGTTATTATTATTAACCTGCGGATTTATTAATAATTTCGTAAGGAGCAATAACAAAAAAACTTATTAAATTCATTGGGTCTCAAGCAGATATTAAAACTGTGGCAGTATATTTACTCAAAACCCAAAATTGTTCAGGTATGACAAGTTCAGTAAAAGACCTTTGACCACGTTTAACATCCTTTTTGATTCAATAACGCAGACAGTAAACAAAACATTTGGTTGACACACATCTCTGGCTTCATTTAATTCTCCATTTAAATTAAATCAATTGATGCAGGTACTCATGGTCTATTAATAGACAACTCAGAAGCCCCATCCATGTTCATCTTGGTTTATAATATGTCTGCCTGATAATGTCATTCAATAAGGATGTAAATCTGAGGAGCAATCGTGAAAATTTAACAATTCCGTGGAGAGATTTTATTTATAACACTCGGAAAAGGCATACCTTCATCGTTTTTTATAAAAAAATACAGTCGGAAAGAATCTAGAGAAGTTTTTACTTAGCAAGCAGATTTTTTCTGACGTGTTTTATTTAATGGAATATTGAGTATGTGCCAATCAAGTCTCTTCAGAGTGGAAACAAATCATGATTTTTTTTTATTTAAAAAAAATCGTGAGTTTTTTAATCATGTTTTTTAAATTTTTTTGAATTAAAGTTTTTTAATAAACTATAAATGTCATGAAAACTTCATTATAAAAGGTAATAATGAATATGGAAATATCGAAAACAAAATCAATCTCTACTAGATAGAACAGCATGTATAATAAACGTAACGTACAGTAGATAACACACAAAAATATTCAGATTATTAATGTCTATTCAGTTGTTTCATTAAAAAGGTCATCTTCGCTGCCTTCTCCATCCCCAATTTATTTCTCAAGTCGCTGTGGACCAAGGCAAATGTCGAAAATATCCTTTCTACCGAGGCTGAAGATACAACAGCATAATCTTTTCTTTTATTATTAAATTTTCAGGATTGTGGACTTCGAAATGACAAATCCACCATACAGAATCATTTTGCGGTCTACTGCGGGTTTGGACATTAACGAGCTAACAAAAATTCCCAACGAAAAATTTTCTTCTGCACAATATAGTGCTTTTTCTTCTGGAGTTAACATCATTTATACCACTTTCTGCTGGCTGTCAGGGTCGGGACTATTATTCATATATTTTGAACTGATCATAAATGCTAATAAATGGTACGGGGTAAAAGTTGTTTCGTAACGTTTTTTGATTTTAATTTGCAATCTTTTCGAGCTTTTTCATCATTTTTTTTCAAGTAAAATACTGCATTTGATAATGTGCAATTTTCCCTTTGCAGCCTATCCAAACAAACGACCACTGGTTTTAGTCTTTCTATAAGCGATTCATAATTTCTTTTCAAATTGAGATCAGTCACCCGCCTTCTAATATCGACATCAGTGTTATCTCGTTCATTTTCATCCTCGCATATGACTATTAAAATATTCCATTTTTTTATATATGATTCCAAGGAGTCACAAATAGAATTCCAGCGAACTTCTGTTGGTATGTCAAGGCAGAGCCATTTCTACAAGAAAACTGATGATTATTTCGAAAATATTTTATGATCGGGATAACTTAATCGGTAATATTTTCCATGTTGAGATATTGAGCCAATAATTGACCATGATGTGCACCACAGCAACAAGTGATTATTATCCATTTCCAAATCTTTCGAAATCATTGTTCGACATTTTTTTTCATATTAGCAGCGTTGTCGGTAACGATGCTCCTTATCTTGCAACCGAATATCTACGTCGGTATAGTTGAAACAATCGGAATAGTGATCGACGTACCGCCTATGTACCGCCTACGTGTGCCTATGTAGGCGGTATCGTTGCGACACATTGGCTGCAGAACACAGAGTCTACGCCTTCCTACACGCTACGTCAGATGTCTCGTATCTTCTCTCTCACAATGTAAAAGCTGTGGTGAAAGTGGAGTAAAGACGGAAGATCTATTTGCCGCCCTATTAGGGCCTATTCATTCGTCTCGCCCTGCATAACGCCATAACCCCATACACTATTAAGAATATTTCAACTATACTATACTAAGTAGCGAATAATAGAATGTTCGATATTAGTGGCTTCTGAGGATTCTGAGATGCAGGCGGGCGAACCGTTGCGTCGCTACTCGAAGGGGGTGTACAGACGACCTAACTTGTTGGGTCCAACTAGGCGGCATGCTTTGTCAGTTCGACCGATAGGTACCGACAAACTTCGAAGCATACCGCCTAAGTTGGCCCCAACAAGTTCGGTCGCCCCTTTATTTATTTTTCACTGATTACACTTTAACGCACACGTTTTTTATGATTTGTGGAAAATATAAACCATTTTTTTCTTATTTATGATTTTTTTTATTTAAATCAACATTTTGGAAATTATTTAAATCACTGATTTAAATCATTTCGATTTACTCACACCCACCCTGTATAAAGAGAAAAGTGTTTGCAGATTTCGTCAATAAGGTTCCGTTGGACTCATTTGAATACGAAGCCCTAAAACCTGTGTTTGGATTCGTTAAATCAAAAATTTTACGGCAATGTAATGAAACAGTAATGTCAGTAATATTTTCCTCAAAATTCTCATTTGGATAAGAAATGAACATATTATAGTACAATCTCCTTTAAAGAACTCGGTAAATTTAATAATAATAGGACATTCTTAACAGTGACATTTAATAATGTTGAAGTTCTCATAGTAGTTCTTCAAGTTCTCAATATTCCATTATATTTACGTCAGTGCAACTTCACTTCACGCATGATGCTTCAGGGTCTGCTTACTCTGCTTAAGACTCATGATTGACAACAGATCTTTGACAACTTTAAACCGCCAATCCGAAGTCGAAGCGATACCTATTTGAACAAACCCAAATTTATGAAATGCAGAAGTCGAAGGGAATGTATCACGTGACTCAAAGTGACCGTTGACCAATCAAATGGCGTCAATTGGTTAATACGGCATGTTAAGAGTTGTGGATAGTGGATAGTACTACTTTTTACTAGGCAACTAAGCCACAGTGGCGGGCTTTTTGCGCCTAGGGATCTACAATTTAGCGTGGACTCCAAACCACGGTCCTCGGACATCAACTTTAATCTATCCTGGTCATACCACCGCTTTTCTGGCGGTTCAACTACCCGGGGGTTGTCACGTGGACAGCCACAGAGGTCATCCCCCGCCTTTACTCAGCGAGTTAACGGCCCGGGATTGTCTCAATTGATAGCCTACCGACTGTTAGATGAGATCTTGTGTTACCCATCCAAATGCCGGACTCGCTCAGCGCTGCTTTACTTCACTGATCGAAATTTAAACCGGTGATCGTACCTCATCCCCCATGTTAAGAATTAAAAATAATAATAAAAATGCATATCCTCGCGGCTGTGCTGATCCAACTCGGTCGTGGTATCCTGCTGTATGGCTCGAGAAATCCGGCGGCTCCCAGACGAGGGCGATGCGACTGCAATCGCAGCACCCATTTCTTGAGTTCCATGGTTTAACGTAACACTCACAATTTCACAAAAACACTAGAAAACCACTTCTGACATATGTTGGACGTAGGGATTTTAAAACAGACACCATAGGATAGTATTATAAACTATTTCTTCCAAAAGCTTTATTCATAGAACTTAATTTGTCAAAGGCTAACAAAATACTGACTAACAAGATTATTCATAAAAGTATTCATAGAACTGTTTTATATTTTATATGTATAACTATTATTTATGAATCAAGTATATTTTATGTGTATAACTGTATGTGTATTAAACTTCACTCCGGGGAAGTTATACAAACGGAGCAGCTAACGCTGATGTCATCATTGCCCATCAATGTTTATTATACTCTTCGCAAAAACGAAGAGTATATTGTATTTGATCGGCACTTTTCTAAAATCGTAAATATAGCTCGTACAGAAAAAATTTTCATATCATTGTGTTAGTGAACGAATTCTAAACAACTTTTAAAATGTCCGTCTGTCCGTCCGTCCGTCTGTCACGTTTCTTGTAAGCACGATAACTCAAAAAAGAAAAGTCCGATTATACTGAAATTTGGACAGTAAGTTAGTGTTAGCTAGGGGAAGAACCCTATTGTTTTTGAACAAAATCGATCAGTAAATAAAAATGGTATTAATGATTTAAATTTGAAATTTTTTTTTTATTTTTATGTTTTTGTAAAAAGTTACATTTTTTACATTTTTTTACGTGTTAGGTAGTTCTTACGCTTTTGACTCGGAATCCAAGGGTCCCAGGTTCGAAACCCACATGTGGTATGGTATAGTTTTTTTTTTAATTTTGACTTTATTTTACACTGAGTCTTTCACCAACTAAGTTCGTACTATAAAATTAAAAATGTCTAAAACTAACATTATTTTCAAAAAACTGCGAAGAGTACCCTATAGAATGTGTAACAGTTATATAAAAAGTTTAGTAAACCGGCGAAGAGTACGTTTTTAGCTTGTTATGATATGTGATATGTGAATAGCACACACTGATCTCTTACAAAATATAAGCTCCTTCAACAATAAAATAGCCTCCCCGTAAAGTTCTTAGTGTCAACAAAAGTACCATAGGCTATTAAATATACAGGAATTTAACACTTTCGGCTAACTTGACTCCGCACCGTGCCTCAGATGTATTGTATCATTATTATACTCTTCGCAAATACGATAACGAAGAGTATATTGTAAATATCGCTCGCAGACAAAAAATTTTCATATCATTGTGTTAGTGAACGAATTCTGAACAACTTTCAAAATGTTCGTCTGTCCGTCCGTCACGTTTCTTGTAAGCACGATAACTCAAGAAAGAAAAATCCGATTGTAGTGAAATTTGGAGAGTAAGTTAGTGTTAGCTAGAGAAAGAACCTTTTTTGAACAAGATCGATCGGTAAATAAAAATGTTATTAATGATTTAAATTTGAAAAAAATTGTTTTGATTTTTATGTTTTTGTAATTGAATAGAAATTTGGTGGATTGATATTTCATTTTAATATCTAAATATTTATATATTTTACAAATATACATTTCATAATGTAATATACAACCGTGAAAATATGATTTTAGCTCGTGTCTTATAATGCAAAAATTTACATTTTTTACGTGTAAGGTGGTAGTGTAGTTTTTACGCTTTTAATTGAAATTGACTCGGAATCCAAGGGTCCCGGGTTCGAAACCCAAATGGGGTTTGGTATGTTTTTTTTATTTTTACTTTATTTTACACTGACTCTTTTACCAACTAAGTTCGTACTATAAAATTAAAAATGTCTAAAACTAACAATATTTACAAAAAACTGCGAAGAGTATCCTATAGAATGTGTAACAATTATATAAAAAGTTCAGTGAACAGGCGAAGAGTACGTTTTTAGCTTGTTACCTTTCTGGCTGCGCCTTCTGACGGCCCACACTTTCTGGCGATCTTATTTTATTCATTCTAAACATAAAATGTGTACACACAAAAAAAAGGGCCTTGTAACGATGACATGATTTCACTGATTTTTAAACAATGTTCGTGACGCTCCTGACAGGAGGTGCCTCGCCAGAAGTCGATTTTATGAATCGTTATCATCCATTAAACCATAAAAATATCTCAAAGTTCATAAAACGATGAGCTGCCGAAAAAGCCACCTAGCTCCCGCTCTATAAACTAGACATATTATAAATCGCTGATTGGTTTTTGCAGAACCGAAAATGACAAACAGGATCAATTATCTTATTTATTTAAACTATAAGGAAGATTGAATAAGTGTACAGTGGGTAAATACATTTCAAATGACTTCAGTTTCCTTTATATGGTTAGCTACTTAACTTCATTAACATTTACATTTTTTAATACTCTCGCGAGAGTTTTAAAGCTTCCAGCTGATGCGGAAACGCGATATCTGTCTCGTGAATAGACTTCTTTATTCGTGACATAATCTTTTATACATTATTTCAAGGGAGTTATTTTCTGGACTTGTACGGAGTGCAAAAATTATTATTTTATAAACAAAATTGCAAGAAGGGATTTTCCACTATTTCTTTTGCACCAATGAAGATGAAAAAAATTATATGAATACTTAATATCTATTATTTAAAGCACTAATATAATGCACACGTTTTTTCGATTTAATACATGTATAAGAACATGTTGAAATCTTCTTAATGCAGGACTAATAACACAGGTCTACAAAAAAATCTTCTAGGTTCTCATCTAACTTTTCTGGAGTATTTTGACGCGCTGAAGCCAAATTTGAACAAAAAATTTTTTTCTATCGTATCAGTTTTTCTCTACCACCTCTGAAACCAATTTTGGAGAAAACAAAATTCTCTGAAGTACCTCCTAACGCTATTCCAGCTCTTTATGTAGGGGTGATTCTGAATAAAGCTGCTGCTTCCGAAGAGTAAAAATCACTTTCACTGCTTTCAGAAAAATGCATCTTTTACGCACCAAAAAACTGCTTTTTCATAAAAAAAAACAGTAAATTATTCAATACCCTTTATAAACAAGGAAATGAAAATTCATCAAACTGTCAAACTAATGAGCATGTGTATCCTCACTTTGAAGTTGTGTCTAAGGTATCGAGCAAAATCAGTAGGTGATTTTTGCCCCTCTGATTTTGTGTTTTTAAGTTTTTTTTTGCAAAAATTTTTAGGTCAAGGTCGTTTGGCGAAAGTTATTGTTTGGGCATTCCTAGGAGGGCAAGGATCATTTTTCAATATTGCAAAAAATGCATTATATATGATTAATTTTGAGCGTTTGTTTAACGGCCATGCGATATTAACACAATGCTTTTTTGGTGGTGAAATTCGAGATTTTTTATCTTTATTACTTCCACATCCAGTAGTATAGTAACGACAAAAAAATTTTAAAAAATTTTTATTGTTCAAATGGGCTTAGAATGTCACGAAACGTCGAGATTTTAAGTTTGGGAGAGAAAAAAATTTCTGTCTGTCGGTCTGTCTGTAACTTTTTTTGTGCGCACGTTTACTCAGGAACCGTTTGAGATATTGACTTGAAATTTGGTACACATATGTACTTTAACGAGATCTAGAACTAGATTATATTTTCATCTTGTTCCGTTGAAGGGTTGGGGTGTAAATTGGGGTAAATTAGGGGAAAATAGGTAAATCAAGCAGATAAGAGTCCCTAAAATTGGTATTTAGTATATACAAGAGAAGATAAGGTCTCAAAAAAAATTTTGGCATTAGCTACCCCCATTACCACCCCCACCCCATTATTAAAGGGGATGAAAAAAAATTGTGATTTAGTGTGTGTAAAAGAACCAGAAACCTCAAAATGTTTTTTACTTCATCCACCCCCACTACCATCCCCTATCACCACCCCCACCCCGCTACCGATGTGGGGTATCGTTTTATGGGTTTTTGGGGTAGAGGATTTCAAATATTATATTATTAATGTTCCATAAACAATTATTTCCACATACAAAATTTTTTCGTTGTGAGATACTTGGATGGAAAATCTGAATGTGGAAGTAGTGATTCCTTGGGCAGCGGTTTTTTTTATAACTAATCGAAGTTTGAAGAAAAAATAGCATGTCACAAAAGTATCACTTTTATTCCTAATAAAACAATATACTATTCTGTACTTTTGTCAAAATGGGCAAAAATGCCTTTTTTTAACATTGTTCTTTTCAGTACTATTATACAATTATACAGAAACAGAGCAAAGCCTTGCATTATACAGTTAAAATCATACAGTCCATGAAATTCAATAATATTGTGTTGTCGACTACGTCATTTTAAAAAATATTTTTAAATATTAGCATCATTTCACTATTTACCACTGTGAGCCTGTTGGTTTGATAAAATATATTGATCAGATATATCTCTGGGATCTTATTGAGCCAATTGGAAACAGGCATATTTTAGTTTAACCCCGAGTTTAAACAGAGGGTTGAGATTTCGGAAAGCGGGAATCTCACCCCCAGGTAGTTTGATATAAGTGAAATGCAGCTGGAAAGGTTACGATGCTATATAACAAACCAAGGTAGTTGAAATGAGTTTAAAATATTGATGACTAACAATAAAGATGACAAGATGGAAGTTTTATTTATTTTCTTAACCTTGTGTATAAATATTTAAAAACTTGCATGCAGTTTAAAAACAACGCTATTTATAACTTAGTAAATGCATCATTTTGGAGTATTTTTTCTCATTAAAATCGGATTATGAAATCCACTAATGTCAGAACTTTAACCCTCTTCACTCAGTCCATCATAAGAAAATAACAGACGGCAATGGAGTTGGATAAAATTCACCAATATTTTCTCACGTCTTACGAACACATCATTAGGTTGAAGCAAACGCCTGAAAATTCAGTTTAAAATATACAAGATATATTCCTTTCTTTTTCATATGAAATATTTGGTTTCTACGTACCATGTTATATTACTTCCAAATATATCCTAGAATCGATATTATTAAACAGATAAAATACCAAAACGTACTATATATATAATGTAAGCGCGGATCGATTGTATCCCTAACCAATTCGGTGCGTTTTGACCTTCAATGGAATGGCTATTACTGGGTTACACGAAAAAAAAAATAAGAATACGAGATGGTTCAGATCTGCAGACCAGTTTAAAGTATTTACAATCGATGTGCTTGTTGCAATATAAAATGTTCGTATGAATATGGCCTAGGACACGAACGAAAAATCACATCGTTTTACAAGCCTGTATTTTTAAATTCTTTTTCTTGCTCAAATAATAAACAATTATAACTAGTACAGGAAAACTTTACGTTAACTCGAAAAAAAAATGTGCAGACCTTAAACTTTGGTTATAGGTTCAAAATAGGCAAAAGTTCACGAAATAGAAAAATTTATAAATTTTACGGATACGCGGGAACCTATAGGGGGTGAAAAGGAGTATTTTTTAATAAAATAAATCGATTTTTCTTTATATTCTCGGCCAAAAACGCTAACAACCAAAATGAAAAACTATTAATTACGCTTTCAAATGATTTTTTCCCTAGTTTCATAGCATAAAAAACAAAGAAGTTATGACAATATACTTTTTCACATTTTTTTTTTAATAAAAACGTCGCAATTTTGTTAATGCAAGTAGTCAGTAATTAAAATATATTCCCATATACTGTTTTTCGTTGATAGTGTGACCTAGACGCTCAAATTGTTTCATCGGCTTACAGCGCTTGGCGCTTGCTTTAGAAAAAAAAATTGCATTTTAAAAACGTAACATTCTTGTTTCTCTGCAAATATCTCAATAAATATTAGTTTAGGAGAAAATATGGTGGACATCAAAACTGAAGCTTATCATCTGAGAATAAATTTATTTTCTTTATATATTTCTGTAGGGTTGATTGTTTTGGAGATATTTAATTTTATAAATCGCATCCGACCGTTTTTAGGATGAAGTATTTAGTTTAAAATGTTGAATATCTTAGAAACTGTGACACTTCTATCAAAACAAAAGTAAAGGTATTTAACCAATCTTTAAAATGATTTTTTGTTTGTTTCTACGTCGCAAAAAATAAACTTATGGCCGATTCAATGCGCGTTTTCACATTTCTGTTAACAAAATGTCGGCATTTTGTTATTGTAATTGCTCAATAACTAATTTTTCTTTCAAAAATGTTGTTTTTCATTAATATATAGCATTACCTAGATGCTCAATTTATTTTGTCCCTTTAAAACTCCATCCGCCATTCCCCCATCGAAAAACTGCCGTATTTCGGTTAATTATTGCTATAAAATTAATTTAAAAACACAGAGAATTTTGTCAGAAACAACTTTTATTTGAACTATTATTTTTGTAATTACCATATTTTCCGAGAAAACGGAGAAAAACAGATTTCTTTATTAAAAATGCTCATTTCTACCCCCTATAGGTTCCTGCGGATCCGAAAAACTCCTAAACTTTTTTGTTTCGTGAACTTTGGCCTATTTTAAACTTATAACCAAAGTTTAAATTCTGCACAAATTTTTTTCGAGTTACGGTCATTTTTTTCCAATCTTTCCCTGTACTAAACACTAGATTTAAACAAATATGACTAAAATTTTAAATTAACCATCTCCCAGTCTATACAACAAAATTTAGTCAAATTTTCTGGATCTTGGATCAGATACCATAGAAATATTGTTGACAACTGGTTCTACCGTGGATAATCTAACAGCAAAGTTAATCCACTGTAACGGTATTAATCACTGAAATCCGTGTAAATTGTATCTACGATAAATTTCTCTAGAAAATTATACCCTGACAGCAATTATGTCTGTTAGCGTGCTAATACCATATTATATACGACTTAAAATTCCTTATTTTACAAGGTACCATTACAATATTTCTTTTTCGTGTAACGTACAATTTTATATAATTTTAAACAATTCATAATGGCCTAAAAAAAGGCGTTTGTGATATTAAAATACCATTAAAAATGCTTCACGAAAATCCGAAGTAATTATTTCGAAACTATCAGAAACATGAGAGAAATCTGACTAACAACACAACATGAAAGGGATAATGTCCGAGTTGATCGCGACTCAGAACTGATGCTAACGCCAAAGATTGCTGACAGACCGTGGGTTCAATTCCCACTAGTACATTAAAGCACAGTAAAATCCTCGCATGTTTGTGAACGTGAGCTGGAGGGTGTTGGTTTAATAGAAAAGAAGGGCTAGTAAACCGAGTACCTAATACAGTCAGCTGTTTCATTTCCAAGGCACTCATTGCAGCGTGTCACTTTGTTATTGTTGTCAAAGCCTATATCGGTATCATTTCGTATTTCAAGGTTTATATACGTTGCGTTTAAAATTATAATATATACAGGGTGTTTCGAAAAGATTGGGACAACGCTTAGCCGTAGATTCTTGACATCAAAACAAGTCGATTTAACTAAAATAGTAGTGGTCTAACTCTTCGTTTTCAAGATACAGGGTGGCAAAGTAAAAAAATTGTATTCGTAATTTCTCTCTATCTTAGAGACTATTATACGTATCTACTTCAAAGTTGGTAACGTCATGTTTTTCAGGTCGCTAATTACAATCGTGCTATTACCGAGCCATATTTTATAGATGGCGCTAGTTACAGGACTTTTACGTGACACTTTAAGCCATAAATTTTTTGAGGTTAGGTTTTGGACATTGTCTTCTACTATAATCGAAACGCAATTTAGTGTCCTAAAGAAAAGGTGTACTTGTTTAAACGCGATAAAATACACCCGTTTAGAGAAATAAGCGATTTACAACTTTATCACACACCAGTTCGAGGAAATTCAATTATACCTAAAAGCGGTTTTCTTATCTAGTAGGTGTACGTCAAGTATGATGTCTTGAAGTCATTAATAGTGCTTGTTGTAGATACGTATAATATTCTCCAAGATAGAAACAAAATATGAAAACAATTTTTTTACTATACCACTTTGTATTTTGAAAACGAAAAGAGTTAGACCGCTACTTTTTGGGTTAAATCAATTTGTTTTGATGTCAAGAGTTTATGCTAAGCATTGTCTCAATCTTTTCAAAACACCCGGGGTGTTGAATTTCTTCGAACTGGTGTGTGACAAAGTTGTAAATCGCGTATTTCTCTGATATGGTGCATTTTATCGCGTTTAAACAAGTACACCTTTTCTTTAGGAAACCAAATTGCGTTTCGATTATAGTAGAAGACGATGTCCAAAACCTAACCTCAAAAAAGTTATGGCTTAAAGTGTCACGTAAAAGTCCTGTAACTAGCGCCATCTATAATATATGGCATCGGCAATATCACCATTGTAATTAGCGACCTGAAAAACAAGTCGTTACCAACTTTGAAGTAAATACGTATAATAGTCTCCAAGATAGAGACAAATTACGAATAATTTTTTTTTACTTTACCACCCTGTATCTTGAAAACGAAAAGAGTTAGACCACTACTTTTTGAGTTAAATCGACTTGTTTTGATGTCAAGTATCTACGGTTAAACGTTGTCCCAATCTTTTCGAAACACCCTGTATAATGTATACTAATATTACTCGTGTTATCAATGAAATTAACCCATTTGTTGCTTAAATACTTAGCTGTACAAAATATAAGTATAGTATTGAAATTATTACAGTACTCACCCAGTGTAAATTGACAGTTTTATCGTCTGATTAAATCTTTGATAATAAACTGCCAATTTACACGAATTATATTACCTTTTGGCAACTTATTTTGAGAAAAATAGATAGAATTTAAATTTTTCTTGTCATTTTTCACTGTTTACTGACCTTTATTTTCAATTTCATCATTTACGTCACTTAAAAATGTTTTTTCCAAGCGACTCATCTAGTAAAAGACAAAGTCGGTATAAATATTTAACAAAGGCAGCTCAGAAACTTAAAGTCCACAGAATTCGACATGTTTTAAATGTAATGACAATCAAGAAAAACAAAATACGTTGAACCATAGGTATTATATGCATCACAATACCTATGTTTTTCTTGATTGTCATTACATTTAAAACATGTCGAATTCTGTGGACTTTAAGTTTCTGAGCTGCCTTTGTTAAATATTTATACCTACTTTGTCTTTTACTGGTTCAAAACTGCCGAGAAGTCTTCACTGAAAAGAGTTCTCAGGCACGCTTCGACCAATCATATTACGAATACAGGCAGAGAAAGAGTACTACTGCATTCACCAATCTCCTGCCTTTACGTTCTAAGGTTGCCATTATCAGAAATACAAATGAAATATAGTTCTATTACCGCCATCTAGTAAAGCTTCATAGAACCACACGCCTGACTATGGATTCCAATGAATTTTTCAAGAATTATTATATTAAAGTGTTTATTGATATATATTCACTTATTTAATCCTCATTTGTAATTTAAGAGGTTTAATGATAAAGTCAAAGTTTGCTTGTTTAAGCTGTGGTAAGTGGAGTAAAGACGGGAGATCTATTTGCCGCCTATTCATTCGTCTCGCCCCGCATAACGTCACACTATCAAGAATACTTCAACTATACCATTGGAGGTAAAAATATATAAATTGAGTAGAAAATCAGAAGGCATCGAACAGATGATAATTAAAAACAAGTAAAAACTGTGTACATAAAGCTGAAAATTTAAGATTTCCATACAAATATTCTACTTTGGCGCCCTTGATTTTTAAAATCGTAAAAACATATTTGAAGTTATATAAATGGAGAAGAAAATGAGAAGGCCTTGAACAGGTCTTGATTAAAAAACAAGTAAAAAGCATGTACACAAAGTCGCGATTCAAGATTTTCACAATAATGTCCTAAATGCAGTCCACTGAAATACTAGTTTGCAATTTAAGAGTGTTCCGAGGTAATTCTACGGTACTTGGTTCTAGTAGGTGACAAACGCCTAGAAATGTGTATTTAAAAACTGGATACCTTCTGCTTGACCTGGGTCGATGTAATAACAAACCGCATTACATAATATCTTTATTACATCATATCAGTACAGAAGAAAACCGAACACAAAGGTAGGAAATAGAATAAAGCTCGCCTGCCACAGGCCATTGTAGTAAATCATATGTTTACGATTTCTAGTTTATCCGGAGTTATAAATAACGCGATTTCAGTGAAGTTAAGATAAAATATATTATCTCATCTAATGCAAGTAGCATATTTTAATTAAAGAGGTTAATTTCCTGTCATTAAAATAGTAATTAGGTTTTTTCGCATTAGCCCACATCCGTGAGTCGAGCGCCGCGATTTGCAGTCGCAAGCGGCATGCCGGAGCAGAAATAAAATTATTGCTACAACAAAGGTTGATCAGCATGGCGTGGTGCGGATCGGTTTGAACGTAGGACGTCGGGATCCCAAGTTCAAGTTCATTGTCCACGTTGAAGAATACTCTTTGAATATACGCTAATACACGTAGGTACCTACTTCACGTTCACCTTGTCCTTGCCCATGAACTCTAATTTATCATGAAATAAACTGCAAATGAGGAAAAGCGCACAAAGTTTGTGCTAACTGGTGTTCCTATACATCGACGGAAAGCTATTTTAATCCTCTAGAAGAATATCTTCACTCACTTAATCCCGCGTACGAGTAACCCGCCATCTTGAAAAAATTGTGTAAATCGGGCAGCTAGATAACGGGCTATATCTCACGATCCACTTAACTATTTTAATTGAAAGTTCATGAAATTCTGAAAAAAAGATAAAATATACCGTGTGTGTAGTCGCGGGCTAGGCATGGGGAGTAGAATTGCAACATCGCGTGTGCCAGCTGGCTGAAATGAAATAACAGAGCTGGAATGCTCCACCGATGGACGAATTTACGGCTGCCGGTGTTGTCATATTTCTCGCGCTACGTGAATGTACATGCCTAATGGGAAATTACACGCACGGTATTATGATTATGTCTACGTGACTTTTCCGTGAAATGAACGGTTTACAGGATAAAATTTGAATAACCACAACAACTGCTAACAAATAATTGATAATAGCAAATGTGTATGTGTTCCCTGACTTATTTAGTTTTTGACAAGTACAAAAAACTGAAATTCACAAAAAATGTCAACATTTTTTTTCATTATTAGTCATTATTCATCATAAGCTAGATATAATAATAATAATAATAATAATAATAATAATAAAGCATTTATTATTTACCCAAATTCACAAAATATAAATTTACATTTACACTAAAGGTAAATAAAAGGGGAGTAGTTCAGTTTACTGTCGAAGCCAGTAAACTGTTCTTCCACTACCGCCTATAAAAACATCAGAAATAGAAAAATATAAGTACATGTAATGTGGCTTTATACTCATGCCTAGACAAAATATAATACATAAGAAAATTAAAAAAGAAATACATCAAAGCAGAGCGAAAAAGAGGCGGACTAGAGCAGAAGGAGAGGAGAAAAAAAAATTAAAATAAAGGAAGGAACAAAGAAATAAAAAAAGATAGAGAAGTTACAGGAAAAGATAAGATTACACTTACTGATTTCGCATTAAATATTTTTTAAATGTTTTTTTAAAACTTTCACATGAAAGGGTGAGTCCATTAAAGGGTAGCTTATTTATACAGGCAGCAATGTTATAAGAGAATGACCTTTTGAATATTTCCTTACGGTGTTGTGGTATGGTGAGAATATCTCTTCGTCTAATATTAATGTTATGAATATCATTTCTAAAAGAGAGCTTGTTGAGGAGGTAAGGTGGTGATCTAAACTTTAAAATTTTATGAAAAAAACAAGCCATGTGAAGTTTGCGGCGATTGTACATATTCAGCCATCCTGCAGTTTTCAATTTGTGAGATATTCTTTGACGGCGTTGAACTCCAAAAATTAAACGAAGACAAGAATTTTGTACTTTTTGTATACGCCGGGTCTCGATGCTGTCAATACAAGGGCCATAAACCACATCACAATGATTAAAATGGGACAAAACTAGAGAATCACACAACATTTTTTTTACTTCCATGCTTAAAAAGCGTCTCTGAGTATATATAATTTTTAGAGCAGCATATGCTGTTCTTAATTTACTCGTAATATGCTGTTTAAACCTTAATTTATAATCAATAATAAGACCAAGACTTTTCGAGCTGTTAATAAAAGCGACTGTATCATTTCCGATCTGTATATTCATTTCTCTCGACACAAATTCACGTGCGTTGTCATTGCAAAATATTATAGCAGGTGATTTACTAGGGTTAATTTTAAGTAGGTGGTCAGTAGAGACTGACACCAAATTCTTTATATCGTTGTTAATTAAATTCCTATATTCCTGTAGATCTTCAACATGAAATGAACAATAAATCTGTATCATCAGCATATAAATGATAAATGCAGTACTGCAAGGAATTGTGAAAATTTGATGTAAAAATTGTAAACAATAACGGTCCAAGTATACTTCCTTGCGGGACACCTGAAACTACCGTCAGTGGTTGTGAAATATTATTATTAAGTACTGTTTGTTGAATTCTATCCGACAATAATGACAAAATTAGATTGGAGGAATTTCGTTCAAAGCCACAGAAGTGTAAAATTGAAAAAAGCAATTGGTGATTTATCATATCAAAAGCTTTCGTATAATCTAATAATACTAATACACTGATTTTATTATTATCGGTAGCTCCAATGATGTCATCAGTTGCGTCAGCAAGGGCCGTAGCACAACTGAAACCAGATCTAAATCCCGACTGTTTTAATGGTAGAATATTATTGAGATTCACAAATTCTCTAATTTGCAATTCTAAGATTTTTTCAAAAATTTTTGATAAGACAGGTAAAACACTAATGGATCTCAGGTGGCTCAATTGGCTAGGTTGATTGATTTTAGGTAGGGGAAATATTAAAGCTATTTTCCAAGCTTTAGGAAAGTAGTGTGTATTTATACACACATTATATATGTGTGTTAAGAATGGAACTATATAAGGACAGCATAAATGAATTAAAGTTATATTTAATTTATCATATCCATAAGCTTTGGATTTTATATTTTGAATGATTTTAATTACGTCCAAATCAGAAATCAGTTCAAAAGAAAATAAACCATCTATGCCTTCTTTAACATTGGTATTATAAAAATGTATTAACTCATCTTTAGGTACATCATTGTTATTAGAGGAATTGATAAAAAAATCGTTAATGGCATTCACATTACTTAACTGTTCAGGTATATTAATCTTTCGGTTTCTAGCAATATTTAATTTTTTTAACTCACCCCATTTCTCTTTAATATTACAATTATTAAATTTATGTCTTAAATAAACCTTCTTTTCAGCCTTAATAGCTGCATTAGTTAAATTCCTGAGTTGTCTGTAGTAGACCCAGTGGCCATTTTGTCCTGTTTGTTTGAATTTTGCCAAAGCTTTATTACGTAGTTTCTGCATAAATTTAATGTTATCCGTTCCCTAAGTCCATGCGTATAGATTAAGAATCACCCTGTACAGGACGTTATCTGAATGTTTGATTTCCACTATTTTTTTTTTCAAGATGGGCCCGTACACGGGATTAATAGTCCATTGAAATGTTACATTTAACCTTGCATTTTGGGTAGGACAGGAGTTTTTGGGGTCGGCTGCCTCCCCATTTGACCGACATCTTGAAAAAGTTTTTGCCCTATATCTCCGTAACGGTGCCTCTTACCTCTTTTTGTTTAGAATATCGAATTCTCAACAACTTTCCTGGATAAACTTTTTGTCGTAAATTGAATAACTAAAAGGTTATAACTCTTGGTAGATAGATAGATAGAAATTTGTCACAAACATTTTTTTAAGCGCTAACACTTTTTTTTAATTCTTACACTTAATTCTGAAGGGTTTTACAGCGCTGCGAAGGGATCAAAGTGACAAAAAACCTCTCTACAAATTTTTTGTCAGATGTACCGTTACGGAGACGAAGGACAAAGACTGTTAGCACTCCTTTTTTCAAGATGGCGGCCAAATGGGGAGGCCGCCGACCCCGAAAACTCCATTTTAAACTTACACCGGCCTCCTCTACAACAAAAAAAAAAACCTTGTCCTACCCAAAGTGCAAGGTTAGCCTCAAAAGAATGTAACATTTCAATGGACTATAAGTGGAATAAAGGATGAAAAGAACTTTCTATCTATGAATAAAAAACTTAACTTTGAGATTCACCTATTAGGCCAGTACTCATGTTACTGGTCTAGTGGTACTGTACAGGCTATAAACGCGCCGTACTTGGTCAATATTAATTACCTCGATCGTTGCTCACTGCTCAGCCATTAGTAAAGCAAGAAATGCCTGATGAACATTACAGATCGATTTACGTTCGACCACCGATTATGACAGACTGAACTGTCTTAAAATAAAAAATGTAACATGTGCGAAAGAACGGGCAATTGGGCATCGAATCGTGAAGTGCATAGATGTAAAATAGTATTGATCGTATGAAATTCCAACAGCAGCTGACCATCGGATACGGTGCCGCAGCACCTGTTAGTTAGGAAGATACGTGATGAGAAGTTGTAAGCGTGTCCATGTGGTACACCGCAATGCGCCAGTTTGTTTCTGTGATTTAATTCAGGACGGCGAATTACTTCCAGGCGATGATTTGAGGTTAAAAACTAGCAACTTTGTTGTATGGCTCGTAATACAAATATACATACACGTAAGGAAATCCTCCTACTAATAAAAAATTAGTAGGCTATTTAACTATTACTTCTCTCGTGGAATTCATGATTAATATTTAATTCATTAGAAATGTTACAAATACGTTTATGAGTTAAAAGTAACAGGGATTTTTTAGAAATTAAGTAGTGTTTCCGGCTGGTTGTAGCTTGCTTCGTAGAATCTACGGACAATATGGACATGTGCCGTGATTATTTCACTCATTAACATGATAGCCAATGAAAGCTTGTTCATTGATACTATTGCACCAATCAAATGTCATTATTAGTGGTCAAATAACCTAGATCGGGTTTTGACAGTACGAAAAATTTATCTCTCTAATTTTTTGTGTTGACGACAAATATTATCGCGGTAGTATTTTGACATATGTCACGTTTTGTTTGGTGAAATGTTTTCCGCAATTAGGTCCACTCGTGCTTTTAAATTTTACCTATAAATTTCTTCTCTGGTTTATTGCTGATTGATAACATAACTTGTAAATTGTAGTATTGTATATATACGTAGTGATATGATAATATAAACATAACATAAACACACCACATAAGTTGACAACTCTCAATTTCAAAGCCAAGGCTGTCTGGAATATATAGGCTAGGGACAAGTTAAACACAGCTTTCAATGGCCTATAATAAGGTAATTACAAAAAAAAACAACTTAAATTATATACAATTGCCTACCAAGCAGGCAAATCAATCATTTCATGTTAAACACACAAATGTACTTACGTACAATAATCAATTACATAGTAATAAAACGTTAATAATTTGGAAAAATAAAACTATGCACTAGCACTATACATTATAATTCGTTGTACTTAAAATTCTCTCTACGTAAACAAGCAAATCTTAACTCAATTATTTACTTAAATTAATAAAATTAAATTACAAATTTACAAAAAAAACCGATACAAAAATATCGACTAAATAACTAATATAAAAAAAAATAACACAACTTTAAAAATTATGAAATAATTTTGATTCCATATACGAACCCGTATGATTTATTTAAATCCAGCATACATTTTCTTTATGTCCTCGAGATTTGCTTTCTTATACGCATGAATATATCGGGAGCTGCTGTTTTGAATATATCTATTTAGTAGTTCGTCTTTACAGCAGCCCCCGACATATTCATGCGTATAAGGAAGCAAATCTCGAGGACATAAAGAAAATGTAAGCTGGATTTAAATAAATCATAAGAGTTCGTATATGGAATCAAAATTATTTCATAATTTTTAAAGTTGTTAATTTTTTTTTTTTTTTTTTTTAGTTATTTAGTCGATATTTTTGTATCGGTTTTTTTTTTAAATTTGTAATTTTATTTTATTTTATACTTTTTAAACTAAATATATACATACAACATAGCGTATTATTATATCACGAGTCCCACACAGAACTTTTTAACCTTTAAGCCGATGCGGTCCAATTTTGTATTCTACTAGTCGCACACGGTCTACAAGACCGGTTCTATTATAAATATATTTATGTGTTATATTTAATTATAACAAAAACTGCATCAAAATCGGATCTACCGTTGCAGAGATATAAAGCCACAAACATACAGACAGACAGACAGACAAACATACAAACACAAGAGTCAAACTTATAACACATTTCTTTTTGGGTCGGGGGTTAAAAAATTGAAAATTTTTAAAAAGTCCCGATCAATGTATCTAATCGTACCAGTTTCATATGACCGAATCAAAATGAGGCCGAAATCATATTCAGCTACCATAATTGTCTGCACATTTTCAATTTTACTTCAATCGGACAATTTCTAGATAAGTTCAACATGGCGAATTCAAGATGAACAGATATGAAGCCACAGATAGACAGACAAACAAACATACAAACATACGCGTCAAACTTATAACACCTCTATTTTTGGGTCGGGGGTTTAAAATTAACTAACTTCAAAATTTTGGTTATTTTTTGGTGGTGCGTTAATTTCTTGGAGAAGTGTATATTCATTGCGTCGTTCCTATCCCATATAAAACTTATAGTTAAACCGAATCCTTCACCATTTTTTAGAATGCAACGTATGAGCGAATACACTATACGATCAAATTATAGTGTTAAAGCTAAAAAATTTTGTCCGCCATCTTGGGACGTCCGCCATATTGAATTTAGTGTGACGTCATTTTATTTTCGTATTCTTCTCATTTGATACCCATATCATGCGGGTGCATAAAAAATAACTGGTCCGCCATATTGGATTTGGAATGACGTCACTTAGCTAACCATGCATTGTCATCCAAACTA
Organism: Rutpela maculata; assembly: GCA_936432065.2. Lineage (NCBI taxonomy): Eukaryota > Metazoa > Arthropoda > Insecta > Coleoptera > Cerambycidae > Rutpela > Rutpela maculata. The sequence goes on from OW386289.2 coordinate 10,904,482, forward strand.
AACGTGTATGCAAAATTTCAGCACAATCGGTTGGAGATAACTGTTTTAAAATTCAGTTGCGTCCGCCATATTGAATTTAGTGTGACGTCATTTTATTTTCGTATTCTTCTCAGCAAACCCTTTCATTTGATACCCATATCATGGGGGTGCATAAAAAATAACTGGTCCGCCATCTTTGGGAGTCCGCCATCTTTGGGAGTCCGCCATCTTTGGGAGTCCGCCATATTGGATTTGGAATGACGTCACTTAGCTAACCATGCATTGTCATCCAAAATAAACGTGTATGCAAAATTTCAGCTCAATCGGTTGAGGATAACTGTTTTAAAATTCAGCTGCGTCCGCCATATTGAATTTAGTGTGACGTCATTTTATTTTCGTATTCTTCTCAGCAAACTCTTTCATTTGATACCCATATCATGGGGGTGCATAAAAAATAACTGGTCCGCCATCTTTGGGAGTCCGCCATATTGGATTTGGAATGACGTCACTTAGCTAACCATGCATTGTCATCCAAAGTAAACGTGTATGCAAAATTTTTTTCACTTTTTTTTATGTTCTGCATCCGAGCGGAATGTAAACTTTTCAGGATAGATAGATAGATAGATAGATAGATAGATAGATAGATAGATAGATAGATAGATAGATAGATAGATAGATAGATAGATAGATAGATAGATAGCTTTATTGGTGCTATAAATTACATTTTACACAGGTCAATACATACACTACAATAAACAGAAACATTAGAAATAAAATTACAATATAAAACAACTAAAGTGTAACACATTTACAGTTAAAAAGTAGAGTAAGAAAAAAAAGAAACAATTTAAAAAATTTAAAAAACTTGTAGGGGACTTGGATACATGATTACAGTTCAGAAATCAGTACATGATTTTAAAGTGATTACGTGAGGGGCACACATAACAACTAAATATTTTTGATATTGGATAAAATCTCATCAATTGTGTAAAATATTATTCTATACACTCACGAACTCATTAAAAAAAAATTATTAATTTTGCAAGTTTTTGGAGATTTGACTATAAAATTTCCTCTGGGCTAGTTTGCCATTTTCTGGGAACGTGCCTTCCTAACATTTAGATTCTGTGTACTTTACCAAATGAATAATAAACCTTTCTATGAGTAATGTAATAAGCTTTATTAAGCGGTTATGAAACCACATATATATCTATATTAAGGCTTCTGAATCACTATTTTGTTATGATAGTAGAAATTCACAAGTATTTAAAAATCACGATAGTATTCTCTGTATTATTCGTTTTCTTTGTAAGATTTATTGTTGTTTCAATGATCATCGTCGCCCAGTCGAACAAGATTATCAGTTAATTAATGAATAATTTTTATTGTTATTTGATTAATCTGTCTTGTTGGATATGTCGCCTGCATGATATAAATTCATTCATTCGGATATGCTTCGCATTGCAATGGAATATTTACTGGTAGACATTTTTCACACAAATGGTTGACGATTTATAATACTAAATGACGCCTACCTAGATTTTGGCATGGTACTCATCATATTAGTGTTAATGAAGATGACACGAATATACATTTTCGGCGATGGCCGAGGTAGAATGTATTGCGCCAGCTGAACTTCAATCTCCCGAATAGGCTTGTTGCAAAAAATATAATTTTAGTATTTTTAGAATCTTTACAAAACATACAAAACACAATGTGTAAAGGGTTTTTCCTTATTTTTTCTTTTACAAACGGTATTCAACATTAAAGTTTGAATAAATTCGTTAGGCGCGTCAACAACGTGACATCATGTAACAGATGACGCCACAGCGCTAGCGCCATTCATGTAATAGCTTGACAGTGGAGCGAAATAGACCATAAAAGTCTCTCCGTTCTCGAGAAAAAAAAATCAGCGTAGAACCAGACCAGACCTAATAGTTTTTATAAAGTGAATAATTCTACATAAGAAATGGCTATTTACGATATTTTTTTGTGATACAGATATTTTTTATTTCGAAAAACTTGAAAAATTGATTGATTATAAAAATCGTGTTTTTGAACATTTACACTGCTATATCTTCAAATCCAATTGAGCTATCGATCTGAATTTTTTTTTTTTAAATTCAAGTATACAAATAAGCGCTTCCAATAGTCTTTTTGTTTCTATCGATTATTGTTTATTATTTTCTTTAAACAACAATGAACTTCTTACTTCGCTAAGAATGTACTCATATTTTGACTAAGCGACAAACTTTTTTATTTTTGCAAATTTTCGTATACATGCAGCGAAGCAATTGAAGCCAAGATACAGGAGAAGTTTTTGAAAAAAAAAAAACTTTGCTTCTAGGACTTATAATTTTTTATTTATGAATATTTTTGTGACGCAGTAGCATATGGCATGCGTACGGCGGGCGTACGGCGTAAATTATCTGATTTACCTTTGAAATAACATTTTTCAGTCGTGTTTAAAACGATTGAAACACTTTTAAATATGGTACACTTAAATACACACTATAATTTAATATCACAGACCGGATACAACTAAATGATTTTCGGAAATAACCGCAAACTGCACGAATTATATGTCCGAATCATTGCACTCGCAGAGATACTGAGATACTCTGTTAGATGACGTCAAGTTCAATATGAGTGTGTTCTCAGATTTGCCCCTTCTCCCGGATATTAGTCGGTGATTTAAATACTTTCCAGTCAGAAATTATGAAAACAGGTTTAATAACACAGGCCCACAAAAAAAAAGTTGTCTGCGCCGGGGTACTGACCATACCTATCCCTTGTATTTTGTGCCGCTGAACACGAATCTGACCTTAGTTTTTCCCCTATACGTAAGGTTTTTTTTTTAACAGCAAATAAATATATAAATATCACGATTCAACACGACTTTTTTTGCTGTTACAAAAAAAACCGGACGTGTAGGGGAAAAACTAAGGTCAGATTCGTGTTCAGCGGCTCAAAATACAAGGGATAGGTGTGGTCAGTACCCCCGCGCAGACCACTTTTTTTTGATTGCCACTGTGCCACACTCAGTGTGGCGTAATCCCACAAAAAAAAAAGTCATCTGCGCGGGGGTACTGACCACATCTATCCCTTGTATTTTAAGCCGCTGAACACGAATTTGATCTTAGTTTTTCACCAGCACGTCAGGTTTTTCTTTTAATAGCAAATAAATATATAAATATTAGACTTTTTTGCTTTAAAAAAAAAACCTGACGTATAGGGGAAAAACTAAGGTCTGATTCGTGTTCAGCGGGTCAAAATACAAGGGATAGGTATGATCAATACCGCGGCGCAGACAACTTTCTTTTTTTGTGGGCCTGTGTAATTGCTAATGTTTACTAACACTATATTAATATACATAAATTAATTTAAAATATACGGCACATGCAACAAGCCTATCCTACAATAGTTAAACTTTGGCTATTACTATTGATGTAGGGCTCAACTGTCTTCACTTATTTAGGAAATTTACCTCTACAGGTCTAACAGTTTTTGTAACATTTCTTTTATTTTTATTACACGACATCATATTCATCCGCATATGTCTATTTTATCAGGGCCACTGAGGATATCTCGCTTAATATCAAATGTACAAAAAAAAAAAATTGTTACAAAAAATGTGCCGTTTTTATAAGCTATAAAGTGGTTTAAAGAAATTTGAAATCCATGGCCTACTGGATTACCGAGAAATCACTCTGGAAAAGAATAATTGGTCTTCAGGGGCATTTCTAGAAAATATTGGAACAACGTATTGCATTTTTGAATTGTTTTATTTTATCATGCTTCTCTACAGCAAGTTAGTTAAAAAAACATTTTACTCATTTAAAAAATATTTTTGTAATTGTTAGTTAGTTTTAACGAACAAATTTAAAGCTATTAAAAGCCACCATTTGTCATCCATTTCAGATTTTCTTTTAACATCCTGTAAATAGTAAATAGTAAATTTCGAAATCCAACGATTCTGAAAAAATTAGATGATACCTAGTTAAAAGAGTATTTTGCAAAAAAAATTCGTATTAAAAGTTTTTTCGTACCCCTTCAAATAACGGAGATATCTGACACATTCCGCATTTTCGAGATTTTCCGTCATAACTCTTAAAGTAGGCCATGGATTTCAGATTTCTTTAAAACAATCTGTAGCTTACAAAAATCTCCACAATGTTTGTAAAAATTATTTTTTTGCACGATTGCACGATAAAATAGACTGTATATCACCACGGTTTTGTAAAAGGGGCATTCCACAATATCTAATCGAATATGTACAACTCAGTCCATCTCTGAAACCATTGATCAACGTAAACAAATTCATGTAATTTACACAGATTCTTTCTAAAGCGTTCAACCACACTACATTGTTTAAAATTGTTTAGGTTTCTTCCCTCGTTTCTTCCATTCTGTCAGTATTTTCCAATCTTATTATCTAAGCAGAATACAATATGTTACGTTGCTTATAGTGAGGTTTGGCCTGTGGAGTACCTGGCAACATCTGGTGTGCCGCAAGGATCAATTCTCTGCCGGTTGCTATTTAACATATTTATAAGTGATATTATCGGAGTTATTCAAGATGACTGACTGTTTGCTCTACGCCGGCAATCATCTTAAAGTCTTTGCGACTATTAGCTCCATAGAGTATTGTAATCTATTATAAAATTGGTATATTTAAAATAGGTTAACTTTAAATGTATCAATATGTAACGTTATGTCCTATACATTAAAACATTATATTTAATTATTATATAGATTCAAGACTCTCAAGAACCTTGGAATAATTTTTGATAAAGAACTTTTCCTTGTGTCTTATATAGTAACATAAAATTAGAAGCTTTTAAGACTTTGGGATTTCTATTCAGATCAAGGAGAGTTTATTAATACTGAGACTTTTATTTACTTCACTTTTGATCGGTCTAAACTTATATGTGTCACTCGTCTATAATCCGTGTTCTTATTTCACTCATATTAATAGCCTAAAAAAAGTGCCAAGGCGATTTGTAAATTTATTATGGTTCAAAAATGATGGAATATACCTATCAATTGGTTTTTCACAGCTAGACCATGGCTTAAATACTTGGAGTATGCAAATTATCATATCACTTCACTATTTTCATTGTGTCAAAATTACGCAAAAACTATGATAAATTTGATATTTTCAATTGCGCTGTTAATTTCATAGAAGATTGTGACAGTCAGTGAAACTTTGTTTTTCTTTGTTTTCTGCTTTATCTGGTTTTATTTTAATATTATCTCGCTGATTATCGTCGCACTCGTCTAGGATCATCACCTTCTCCCAAACGGAAACGAGATACGTGTCTGATCAGGCCCCCCGTATGGGGGGGCTATTGGGTACTGAGTTTAGAGGCCCGGGTTTCCAAGGGGCCCGCCAGAGATGTTGACAAAATTTTTTTTTCACATTTCTCCCGCCCGCTCATCAATTATTAAGCGCGGGGGCCCGCCAGTGAATTTGGTACCAAGGCCCATGATTTAATGTGGGGGGCCTGTCACTGATAGAATCGAGTAGCATGTCCAATTTCCCAGTGGATTTGTATTTGACAAACGGCGGAAATACAGAAACCAACTTGCGTAAAGTCCCAAATTCGCATTACTATTAATAAAAAGAAATACCTAGATATAGTTATAGCCGCGTCATTTGTTTTGGTTTATTATTAATCATCAATAGGAAAAAAAAACGAAGTAGTTTATAGTTTTTTGTCTGATACTTCGTAATATTGGTCACGGTGGTTAAGTCATGAAACGTGGCTTTAAACATAAAACACATTTTATTAAGACGTAAGTGTGAAGAAAAAATGGTTGTGAATTGTTTGTAAGCTACACGATGAACAAACACCGATGACATTGTTTTTTGATTTGCGCTTTTAGCAACAGATTGTTTTCACAAGTTCAATTACCATTAATCTATATCTTTGTCAAACGTTTATAATTATATCTTTAGTAATTATGTGCATATTGTTACAACAAATGATCAAATAACAAATGATACGTGGTATTGCGTTACACTATCAATTAATGGCGATTTGTCAACAAATAGATGCAAAACGATATTAATTATGAACTATTGGAAATATATCATTTGATTGACATCAGTCGGCAAATGTATTTGTCTTTGATTAACTGAAGCAGACTTTCTAAATTTATAAATATTAATATATTATATAAATGGTTAAATTATATTGATTGAAAATGTATTATATTATGCTTCAAGTCATTTTGATCAAAAGTCTCCATGGACACAAGGTCCAAAAATGGACAGATTAGAACTTATCGAATGTGGAATCAGTAAAAACCGCTGAAAAAAATGTTATTTTTGCGTTTTTCTAAGAACTTGTTTTAACTAGAACATGATTTTACGAAAAATTCCAACGGATGTGTTTTTTGGGCTGCCGATGATGAATATAATAGTTATTTTGAACTAATTTAATCCTACTTTCGAATAGCTCTCACTTTGGCCAATTTTTGGTCCTTTTCTGGATGTAATTTAACTAGAACATGTAAAAGCTATATTTTATTTTGAACCTCTCTAAGGAAATTGTTAAGAATTACTTAATGGTGTAAATTGTTTTAATCAAAATAAGTTTGTTTGTTTATTGATGGAGAAATAAAATAAAATTACAATCAGTAACATACAGTTGTGATTTGGCATATTGGACTAAAAATTATTAGAACAATAAGTTAAAACAGGTGAATACCAGGGCCTAGTCAATGCAAGAGCAAGTTCATCATTAGAATATGAGGAAAACCTCATGGTTTTAGGAAGAGCCAAAATATATAAAACGATGAAGCAGAGTTTAACAAAATATGATAATTTTTGTTCAATTCAGAAATCTCATTTCATCTTCTGTCGAGAACTTTTTCCTTTTTTTCTTATTCTTCACTTTAATGACTGGACAACAAACAACGAAATGGGATCGAAAATAATCAACAGACAGGAAATGTTAGGTTAGGATGAGATAAACTTGATGAAATGCTGTCAAAAGATAATCACATTGAGCAGTGGGTAATATTACGCTGCTTTAGAGTACACTGTAAAAAATGAGGATAAATGTACTGGTAAGAGGCAGGAAAATTCCATTTACCAGGGAGGATTACCCAAAATATAAGGAAAATAGAAATTTTCCACTCTCTGCGGGTAAAATTCCATTACAATTGGGGGTAATTTTACACGCAACGACGGTAAATTTATTATGGAAAAAAAATCCTGTCTGCCCCTTATCCAGACAGGATTTTCTTATATTTACAAAACACAAAAAACTCAAAAATGCAAAAATATTTATCTATATTAGCTGCGAATTCAGAAACTCATCTACAGAATAAAATGCATTCACAACTAATATAGATTTCACAGTGGAAAAAAAATTCTTTTGACTAGCTATGTTTTTTATGTCATTACTAAGGATGGTTCCTACGTAATATGGATTTGATTCATATAGCTGAAGCTTATGAATGTCGTGCTAAAAATTATATCCATGACGAGTTGGATAATGATTTTGAAAATTAAAATGTGATAAATTTTGCTTAACAAGTTTTAAAATTTCGAATATGTATAAACATGGTAAGGTCAATATTTTTTGCCGAATAAAAGTAGATTTACAAGGATTCCTATAGCCCAAACCGAATATACAGCGTATTGCTCTTTTTTGTAGTAAAAAAAAACCCTACTTGCCGTTGTAGAGTTACCCCAAAAAAGTACTCTTTGTATGCGTTTCCATATTGGAAAAATAATTAGTTTTTACAGTTTCGATACTAGTTATCTGGCGTAGTCTTTTTAAAGCAAAACATTTACTTGCACATTTTGTGCATACTGAGGTGACATGAGTTTTCCAATCAAGAGATAAGTCAATATGAATTCCTAATAATTTGAAAGAGGTAAGCTGTTGTACTGATTGTCCATTGTGTTGAAATAGCAAACTTGAATTACATCTTGATGGAACCGGGTAAAATTGCATAAGAAATGTTTTGTCTTGATTAAACACACTCTTTTTGTTAAAGTATTAAAGTATTCAGTTACTGATCTAAAGTTAGTTTTGAGCTGTTCGAGTACAACTTCCAAGTTGTCTCCACAAGAAATAATAGTTATGTCATCTGCAAATGAGCCATAATAAGAAGAAATGAAACTGTCCAAATCACTGATATACAAAATAAACAACAGTGGGCCTAACACACTGCCTTGTGGTACACCTATATCAACCAGAAGTTCATTAGATCTTTTGCCAAAACAATATACGAACTGTTTCCTACCGGTTAAATATGACCTAAGTAAGTCATTGCAAATGCCACGTATACCATAAGACTTAATAGTTTCTAGAAGAATTTGATGGTCGACACAGTCAAAAGCCTTAGAGAGATCTCAAAACTGGCGAGGACTTTCTTGTTTTGATCTAGATTTTTGTAGACTTGATCAAGTACAGCTAAAAGCACAGTAGTGGTAGATTTGTGTTCCCTGAAACCGTGTTGATTTGACGACAATATTTGCTTAGTTTCTAAAAATGTGTTGCTAAGAGTTTTTCAAATATTTTTGAAAATACAGATAGGATTGCTATTGGTCGATAATTACTAAGAAGTTTATGGTCACCTTTTTTATAAAGTAGTAGAATTTTGGATATTTTTAACATATTGGGGTATGTATCATCTTGAAAACATTTATTTGTTATGTGATACGGGTTCAGCTAGTTGATGAGCACATTTTTTGATAATTTTAATTGATATGTCGTCTAGGCCTACAGAGTTAGATTGTTTTAACTTATTTATAATATTAATTATTTCAGTAGTTGTTACAGGATTTAAGTAAATTGATTCGTTCGTGGTAATTACAGATACTTGACTGACTGAATTTTGATAATTTGAGGAAGTGTTCTGGTAAGTTAACAAAATATGAGTTAAACTCGTTGGAAATGATCGAATTATCCGATGTTATATTGCCATTTATTTCAATTTCATATTTATTTGTCTTGGTGTTATTTTTTAGTGTTATTAATTATTCCCCATGCCGTTTTAGATTTGTTTGCTGAGTTTGCTATAAGTTCATCGAAATACATTTGTTTGGTTCTTCTTATAACTTTTTATAGATTTTCTTGTATGTTTTATAGTATTCTATATTCAACGTGCCTTTTCTTTGCAATGCGAATAATTCTTTTAGCCTGGATGATGAAACTTTAATTCCTGTGGTTATCCAACTGTTGTCATTTTGAATATTTCTTGTAACAAGTTTGAAAGATGAATTATAGTGATAATTTATAATTTGATCAAACGCCAGGTACTTAGTATCGACACTATCTTTATTATAAATATTTTACCAACATTCGGAGTTTAATGCTTCAATGAATTTCTTAGAAAAAGATCTGAATTTGAAATACTCTTCTTTTTGAGTAAACGCTAATTATGAAACTGGTTGTAAATACAGTAACTTTATAAAAGGATTTCTGGATTTCTGTGAGTTATTTCAAGTTATTTTTTCGAGACGTTCTAGAATTTTTTTTCCAGAATATCAAAGTTTCATAAACTCAGCTTAGTCAGAAGTTCTCCTTATATACACTCCTTTGCTCGAATGATCTGGTTTAGTTCAAAGACTGGCCGATCCCTATCGTTTGCATTTCGAAGTTGGTTGACTTTATACGAATGTATTTCCCGTATTCTACAGTGCAAATAACAAAAACCATTCTACGATTCGCTATGAAGAAAAACGTAAGACGTATCTCTTATTCTCCTATAAAAATAAACTCTCATGGCTACAGTTCCGTTAATCGCTAATAAATATGAAACGCTTTGCTTCATGGTCTATTTACGAACACAATTTCGCATTTACAGTCCATTTGACCATAAAAATGTTTTTAATTCATTTTTACAGTTTTTTCGTCGCTGTCGATATTTTATTTATCATTTTGTAGCGTTGAAAATTAATCGATTGATACACGGTTCGAGCATTCAGTCAGGAAAAAAAAGAGAAAGGGTACCTGCAATAGTTTAGAAAAGGACTGTGTTAGAATTTGGAAATATAAATAGTTTAGGAGAGTGACCTGAGTCAATACACTGAAATGTAAACCATGTCTGTTGAACCTAGATAAACAATTTGGTTTTATGTCTTGCTTAGTTTCCCTAAAGTTTTGTTTCCCTTGTGACTGAAAACGAACATTTATATAAAGGGTTCAGCTAAACGACATGGCACTTTAAAAGAAAATTTTAGTGAAAACGAAAACGTGTTTATACAGAAGTTTTGACTTATTACAAGCTTTTATTCAACTTGCTTTGTATGTTAGTTAGTTAGTTAGTATGTTTGTTTGTTTGTTAATATGTTTAGGCGGACTAATTTTTAACCATCTAACGACGTCCAATCGAGCTGAATTGGGGTCATTTAGTCAAATTTCATATTTCACTTTTAGTACGTTGAAATTTTACACTGAAAATTTGAGGTCGACCCGATAAGTAATTTTAGAAATATACTGCTCTAAACATGAACCGAGGCGCTCAAAGTGCTGACGTCATTCAAGGGGGATGGTTTTATGGCCGGTGTATCGGATTCATGTCTTTCTGACCACCTAGGTCAATTTATTGTAATGAAAGGTCATATAGCACCCCCTAAAGCTATATGGAAAAGGAATATTACTAGTCATGGCATAGAAAAAAATAAACGTTCTTTGTCTCAAATAGTCCAGAAGTCGTGTCAAATTTTTTGGTCAACACCTATAAAAGCCTTATTGAAACACATTTCCCGTTGAAAAAGATTGTTAATCAATCTAACCCACCATTAAAGTAGTTTAACGAAAGTCGTAGGGGTAAACGGGACACACTATCCAGTGTCAGAATAATTTGTTCTACTCAGGATCCTGTCGATTGGGCAGTATTTAATATTTTACGTAAAGAGTACAGGCAATATATTATTAATTCTAAGAAGTGTGCTTACAATGGTTTTATTAACGGTTTAGACAATAAAATTAGGGCCACCTGGAAACTAATCAACTTTGAACGTAATAAAGCCAGCACTGGATTTTTTTAAGTAACTTGCCACCCCCAAAATAACTCTTTTTTTCTCTACCCCGTATCAGAACTGGAAGTTTCCAACACCACTGAAGTTTTGAAAGATTCCAACTGCACGGATATTTATGGAATGAATTCTAGAATTTTAAAAGAAACAGTAGACATTCTTGTTCAACCTTCAACTTTATTAATTAACAGCTGCCAGAAGCTTTTAAGATTACCATTTCTTAAAGAGGGTAATGCCGATGACATAGATAACTACTGGTCAATTTCCATCATACCAATTTTTGCAAAGGTTTTAGAAATTATTTTGAAAACCTGACTATTAAACTTTTTTGAATATAATGACGTTCTTAATAGCTGTCAATTTGGTTTTCGTAGCAAGTGCTCTACTACACAAGCTGTGTTTACTGTGGTGCGGGACATTGTTGGGGGCCTTGAGCGGGGCAGGCATGTAGAGATTACACTGCTTCACTTGTCCAAGGCCTTTGACTGTGTCTCACATGAATTACTACTCGTAGAAAAGTTGAAATTGTATGGGGATCGTGGGAGTCCATTGGAACTATTATGATCTTATTTATATAACAGAAAGCAGTACGTCAGCATAAATAATATAAACTCGGATCTTAATCCAGTAAAGCGTGGAATGCTTCAGGGCTCTGTCTTGGGGCCACTCCTCTTTATTATATATGTCAATGATATATTTCATTTTATGTTGCCCCATAGGTGTACTGCTTATACTGATGACACCACATTGCTAACTTCCTATAATAACCTTCACGTTTTACATCTACAAACAAGCCAAAATCTGGTTCATCACTAGTAAAATGAAAATGAATGAGGAAAAAAACTCAGAAGCTTGTCTTTTCAACGAGTGACACAGTGACAAAGGGTGACAGTGTGAGACTCCTAGGTGTCACACTGGACGATAAACTGAACTGGTTTAGTCAAATTGATCAGCTAAGTCACAAGCTTGCCAGCACAATATTTTTCCTCCGTCAGCTAAGAAGGCATTTGGGTTTGGAAACCTTGAAAGCGAACTACTTTTCACTGTTTCATTCTTACATTAGTTATGGCATCGCTTTATGGGGCAATTCTTATCGTACTATAAAAGTATTTCATCTACAAAAGAAAGCGATTAGAATCATTGCCAATACAGACCATTGTATGCCTCTATTTATTTCACTGGGCATTATGCCGGTACCTTCTTTATATATTTATCTTAATTTGCTGGATATTCACAAAATCTTTAATTCTTTTGAAAGGAATTCAAATTTTCATAATTACAGCACTAGACAAGCCGATTTACTAAGGCCATCTAGTCATCGACTGACAAGATCGTCAAAAAATTCGCAGAACCTCAAGTTATACAATTTTCTTCCAAATTCATTAAAACTATTGACATATAACCATTTTAAGGTCATATTAAATTTTTTTTTAAACCACTGTTTTTACTCTACTGACAAGTTCGTGGCGTTTTTGACAAACCCCGATCCAAAGATTAAAATGATTTATATTTTTAATCTTTGGAGAAACAGTTTTATATTCTAAAATGTCCATGTATTAGCGTTGTACCCCATGTAAAGGCATTTCCATTATGATTAAGAACTTCAAAAAATGTGTCTTAGACTGAGTAACGGGAGGAAATTATGCAATGCGTGACAATATTACGTATCCACAAGGGTATATAAGTTAAAAATTAATTTTAAATTAGTTTGCATCTCGGTGTGCATTTGTTACTCTTGGGACGACGCCGCTGTTATATATATTTTTTTCTGTCTATTATATAATTAAAGTTTCAACATTAATAGACCGTACATTTTGCTTGGGGTCCCCATCTCTTTGTTGTTGAAACCTCCAAAGTGAACCTGTAATATACCGTGTGTCCGCGGATGAAGCCCAGAAGAGGAAAAACTTTTTAATTCTTGATTTAAAAAAAAAAAATTTTGATGAAAATGTCTGCTTCACCAGAAACCATCTTTTCGGTTAACAAATATTTGCCAGCTCTACAGGATAAGACAAAAAATTTGATTTGATTATGATAATCTCCAAATATTTTGAAAATATTTTCAGAAATATTTTTAAATTACGTTTTTACGTGATATTAAGGAATAAGCAATATTTTTTCCCTATGGTTATTCGTTTCAAGCAACAGACTTCGTAAAATTAGTTTCCATGATTTTCGATTAAGATAAGTAGTCACTGATAATGAATAAAATCTGACTTTTCTTCGCATACCAAATTGTTATAACTGTCATTTAATTGGCGATAATTGGATTTCTGTATCAAGCAAAATAAGATTCGCGCATTTAAACTGATATTCATACCTCAGAACTTAACGATAATTCAAAACGCTTGAACTTTTGTTTGTGGATCGGAGAAAATATTCTTAGAGATAGACGTTTTGTTGAAAACATAATTTTTTGGACGAGGCAACTTTTTATAGTAATGAGGCAGTGTGTACGCAAAACCCTAGTTATTGGAAGCTTAATCCAAATTTTTGTACATATTGTAGGAGACAATATTCGAATAAAATGCAATTCAATTGGTGTGCAATCACATACTCTGAAATCAATGGACCAAATTTTTTTTTAGCAAAATCTAAATCAACATTCGTATCTTCACATGTTCAAAAACTGTTGTCTCAATTATTTGAACAATCTATTCCTAGCAAGTCAAATAAAATTGTACTTTGAACAAGATGGATATCCACCTCATTTTACTCTCATTGTTCGTCAGAGATGCTATTGCGGATATACCACTGAACCAAATTCGAAACAGTTACCGGGAGTTGAGAGCTTGACAGCTTTTTACAATTAATTATTTTTTATTTATTTGCTTTTATCATGATTAGAAAATATTATTTAGGTATTATGCAAATCACAACTTACACACTTTTTTATTTATTATAAAAATACCTACTTTCTGTATATTGTTGCCCTAATCTGGGCACGCTAATATACTAGTTTGGTAAATACTTTAAAACACTTATTATTGGAGAACCAATCAAAACAACTACTCTCCTAGCTAATATTGACGAAGTATTGAATTACATGTTAGGATTCTTAGCATTTTAAAGAAAAAAAATATTGAAAATACTTAAATCATTTATTTACATTTAGTCATTCACACTTTTTTTATTTAATATGAAATTATAAATTATAAAGTATTGAATTACATGATAGAAGAGTAGTTGTTTTCATTGGTTTTCCAATAATGAGTGTTTTAAAGTGTTTTCCTAAGTAGTATATTAGCGTGACCCGGTTAAGGTACCAATATACAGAAAGTAGATAATTTCATATTAAATAAAAAAAGTGTGAATGACTAAATGTAAATAAATGATTTAAGTATTTTCAATATTTTTTTTCTTTAAAATGCTAAGAATCCTATCATGTAATTCAATACTTCGTCAGTATTAGCTAGGAGATTAGTTGTTTTGATTGGTTCTCCAATAATAAGTGTTTTAAAGTATTTACCTAACTAGTATATTAGCGTGCCCAGATTAGGGCAACAATATACAGAAAGTAGGTATTTTATAATAAATAAAAAAGTGTGTAAGTTGTGATTTGCATAATACCTAAATAATATTCTCTAATCATGATAAAAGCAAATAATTGTAAAAAATAAATCAAGAATAGGCTTGTAAATAATGAATGAATGTTTCTATACTCTACTGATGAGAACTAACGAGTTCGAAAAAACTTGTACAACTTTTCTAGAGTTGAAATAGAACGTAAGGTTCAATAATAATTGTTGTGAATGACTGAATTTCAATAAATAATTTAAGTATTTTCAATATATTTTTTTTGCCTTAAAATGCCAGGAATCCTATCATGTAATTCAATACTTCGTCAGTATTAGCTAGAAGAGTAGTTGTTTTGATTGGTTTTCCAATAACGAGTGTTTTAAAGTGTTTTCCTAAGTAGTATATTAGCGTGACCCGGTTAAGGTACCAATATACAGACAGTAGATAATTTCATATTAAATAAAAAAAGTGTGAATGACTAAATGTAAATAAATGATTTAAGTATTTTCAATATTTTTTTTTCTTTAAAATGCTAAGAATCCTATCATGTAATTCAATACTTCGTCAGTATTAGCTAGGAGAGTAGTTGTTTTGATTGGTTCTCCAATAATAAGTGTTTTAAAGTATTTACCTAACTAGTATATTAGCGTGCCCAGATTAGGGCAACAATATACAGAAAGTAGGTATTTTTATAATAAATAAAAAAGTGTGTAAGTTGTGATTTGGATAATACCTAAATAATATTCTCTAATCTTGACAGCTTGAGTGAAACTATGAGCAGAAGTTGGTAATGATACTTTTGAGTATCTTTTTATGAGTTGATATTCTAATTAACAAAATATGTGATTTTTCATAAAAATTATTTTTCTTATTTAAAATTAAAAATTCTCGATTTTTAATGCAAATATATCAGATCATAATTATTTTTCTCGTAATATAATGTATAAAAAGTCATTTTAAAATCATTTCGAAAATATTTCCAAAATATTTGGAAATTATCCATAATTAAATCAAGTTTTTTGGCTAACCCTGTAGAGCTGGCAAAAATCCGATAACCGAAAAGAGTCTGGTGAAGTAGACCTTTTCATCAAGAATTAATTACTTTTTTTCGTAACATTCATAGCATTCATAGTTACATCAATAATACAGTTTTTTAAATAATCTCCACATCCATTTGTTCTTTTTCTGTCTCCCATGAAGGAAATCCTGCTCTGAATTTTGAAAGGTCGTGTTTATATTTCGGTTTTTTCTACCTGTGGAGTTAGTGGTTGTTTGATGGTTCGTTTCTATAATCGATCTAATTTATCAGCCCGGTGAGATAATTGGTATGAAGACCTGGTAGAAAGAGATTGAATAGTATTCATTAAAAGCATCTTATGCTTGTAAGTCAAATGACTTGAGCCTACTGGCATCCTTCTCTTACTCGTGTATAGTGTGTCGATTTCTTTTCCACAACAGTTACAACCAGCTGATAGAAACTGAATTAGGTATATCCATAAATGAACGATAACATTTTTGGGAATAATACTGTAGTAAATGATTATTGGTTGTAGAGGTTTGGGTAGAAAAATATGGAAGCCATGCTTTTACATTTTATCAGGGTTGGAAAAAAAACATTTTTTTTCATTTTAAACAAAAAAACAGTTTTTTTGTTTTGAACAGTTTTTTTTGTTTAAAACAGGTTTAAAATGTTTAAAACTATATTTAACTAAAATTAAATGGTGCCACGCACACTATGTCTACTACTACTACTTGATGTCAGATGGCGCTCTTAAATGGATTTTACAGCACTCTACAAATAAAATGCTCAGTTTAGTGCACGTGACCACTATATCAGAATTATTTATCGGAATGGACCATCATCGTCACTTTTCCTGCTTTTCCACAAACTCCAAAATAATACATTTATTTAAAACATCACAGTTTTAAACTGTGTTTTAAACAGTTGTTTAAAACATTGCGTTGTGTATTAAATATGTTTTAAACATTTGTTGAAAACACAGTGCGATGTTTTAAACATGTTTTAAACACTTTGTTTAAAACATTTTGTTTTAAACATGCCAACCCTGCATTTTATGCAAATAAAAGAAAAGCATTATAATTATTAGATAGTGGCAAACTAACATATTTATTTATGACGTAAAAATAAGAATACAAGTTGAAATTGGAAAAGGTAATACGCAAATTATGTACTAACAGTTTCAGTATCTTATTCCTTTCTTTCATTTTCCCCTTTTTATCTTTCTGGTTCGTTATTATACTCTTCGCAAAAACGAAGAGTATATTGCATTTGATTGGCACATTTCTAAAACCGGAAATATCGCTCGTAGAGAAAAAAATTTCATATCATTGTGTTAGTGAACGAATTCTGAACAACTTTCAAAACCTGTCTGTCCGTCCGTCACGTTTCTTGTAAGCACGATAACTTAAGAAAGAAAAGTCCGATTGTATTGAAATTTGGAAAGTAAGTTAGCGTTAGCTAGAGGAAGAACCCTATTGTTTTTGAAAAAAATCAATCAATAAATGAAAAAGTTATTAATCATTTAAATAAAAAAAAATTTTTTTCAAAATTTCTGTCATTTGTACTTAAATAGAAATCTTTCGAAATGTTATTCTCTATAATTTTTTTTTGTTTTTACATTTTACCAATATATATATTTCATAATAATGTTGAAATATAATTCTTGAATGACATTTATTCAAGTTTTCTGGTAAGATGAGATGGCCCAATGGCTAAAGCATTTGCATTTTACAAACTTACTAACTCACAACTAACAGAAAATATTGCGAATATTAGACGACAACATAACATACAACACACATAAATACATTTACGAACGCCTTCCACTCTACGATATCCCTCTGACAGACTGACCATAATCCCACCCATAAAACACACACTTCCCTGAAAAACCCTCCCCCTCAAAACCACCTTTCTTACTACCCTTTCCTTCTACCCCTCTTGACCCCTCACAGAAATATATACCATCTAAGAATTTGCTCTTTAGAGTAAATGCCCGTTTTTATACTCTGACACCTGCAGCAGGGTTTTTCAGAACATTTTCCCTACATATTTATTATTACCCTCCCCCCTCATTTAAACTAAATAAATTATTGAGATGTGAAATCCCCTGATATGTTTCTCTTTAATATGGTCAAGCTACCTAAGGACCATTCATATTTATACAAACATATTCTGGAAATCTCACTTGCCAAAACACCCGGCCGTTGTGTCACTTTTCGTGTCTAGCACGCGATCTGTGACGCAATGCTATATCTATGATTGTAAAATGAGATAAATGAGATACAAATGAAATGTTAACCTTAGTTAAATAGAATAAAAAATATACAATTTGGCAATCAAAAGGTCTCGGGTTCGATCCCTCACATGGTGAATTTTTTTTTCATATATTTTTTTTCCACAACAAAGTTGGTATCACAAAATTTAGAATGTCCAAAAACTAACATTATTTACAAGAAAAATGCGAAGAGTATCCTATAGAATGTGTAACAATTTTATATAAAAAGCTCAGTAAATCGGCGAAGAGTATAATGCTTCCTCTAGTTTTAATCTGATTTATTTTGTCATAATTATTTAAAATGGGGCGAGCGTAGAGGCGACTTCAATGTGAATATCAGTCGATATTCCGTTGAAGCAACGTCGAGCGCGGTTAGTACTTGGATGTGGTCCCATCTTGGGAAATACAGCGTTCTCGTCCCACCTTCTAGAGGCTTGTATATCAGTGTATACTCGGAAGTTACGTACGAGGATTACGTAGTGGATATACCATCCTTCGGAGGGGATGTAAAGCAGACGGTCCCTTGTCTATTAAATGTTAGACAAGTAAAAGATCCCTACTCTTCTTAAGGGAAGAGGTTCGGCAAAATTTCCAGGTTGGGGGTAGCTCGTCTCCTGGCGTCGGTGATAGGCCCTGGTAGCGGAAATAGGCCGACGTTAAACAGTTAAAAATAAAAAATAAAATAAATTATTTAAAATGTTCTCAAATGTCAAGAATTTTTTGCAAAATTGAATTGAGAAGAAAAACAATACATGTTTAGTGATTTGAACTATTTTTGTAGGATAGTATTGTAGTTGAGTTTTAAGAGTGCTCTTTGGTTTTCAAAATTTACAATTCTTTTTTTCTCAAAAAAAATTACCAAAATCATCGTTCTCAGTCATTAAATAAATGGCATCATCAAAAATTGATTGACAACGTCTACTTTTTTAATATAAAATTTAATAAGTTTTCCTCAGCTCAGATTAATAAACACTGGCGTTGCACAATTGCATATTAATGGATACATATATTTTTAGTAACCACACACGAGTTTTACTACATTTTCTTAGGATCGAGTAGGTGGCTACGAATAGTAAGATTTACATACATACGTGGGATAAGGTTGACGGTTTTTAAAGTTTTTTTTTTTTAAATAAATGATATACTTTAGACAACTTACTATACTCTTATAAATAGTTTAAATATTCATATAGATCGATGACCCGCAAAATTTAATCCATGTATAAAATTTATTCTCTATAAAAACATCTGAAGGATTGTAATGCGTAGGAAATTCAGTATAAAATAGAACGAATCTACATAGATGGTATCAAAGACATGAACAGATTTTGATAAAATCTAAATGCGATATATTTCGACACTAATGCTTAATTGACGTAATCTTTTTCAAAAATTTTATAAAAAAAAATTGAATAGGTACCTACTAGAGGACCATATAAAAGAAATGAACCAAAAATTATTTGTGAAAATAATATTTACTAATAAAAAAACCGCTGTCCAAGGAATGACCACTTCCACATCCAGACTTCCCCCCCAAGTCTCTTACAATGAAAATACTATATTTGCACCTCACTATGAGGAAGTAATTGTTTATGGAACTTTAATAATATAATATTTGAAATCGTCTACCGGGTCATTCCATATCAAATCAACCAAGCAAAAAAAAATTACCACTCAGATTTTAACGAATTTTGGTACACATGTTTAACCCCTCCAAGGTATTAAAAATCCAGAATTTCAAATTTTTCTGGCGAGTAGGTTTTTTTCTATAGGACTCAAAAGAATAAAAAATTAACACATTTTTTACAACGGGGATATTTTTAATAATTATTATCTCAGGATGCTGAAGAAATTTTTTGTGTAAGCACTCGTTTTGTAGCTTATGGACTAAAGTTTATTTCTATTTAAAAAAATGGACATAATTTCTTTGTCTCAAGGTCACTCTCAAGATCATAAATACTCAAATGGTATTATCTAAAAAAGTAATTTTTTTTTTCAACTAAAAAAATTAAGTAATATTAACTGAACTTTCCTGTACCTCTGTGCCAATATTGAAAGTGGGGCGACGACAAATAAGTAAGTAAATAAATAATAAAAGTGTTGGTACATGCGCTGCATAAAATATAGCCTAACCGCGTCGCTCAGACCTGGCGCGCGACTAGCCTAGACCCGTCGTTTGCCGCGGATAGTGCATAATTAGGTGTATATTTATCAGGTTTTGAACATTTTAAATCAAATTAAATTATATTACTTAATTTTATCAATAGAGCAATGGATAAAATCCGACAAAATATGTTAAATCTGTGTTTTCGCGCGTCTGGTTATTATAACGTAAAAGCAGAATGGCATTTTTTTGCTACCAGTCATGGCAAAAATGTATGTGATGGACTAGGTGGAACTGTAAAACGACTTGCGGCGAAAGCAAGTATATAACGACCTTACTCTGATCAAATTTTAACACCTCGACAGCTATACAACTTTGTGACTGAGAGCATAAAAAATTTTAATATTATTTATTGCACAGATGATGACCATCAGCAGAATACTTTATACTTTATATCTTGAAAGCAGATTTGACAAAGTGAAACCTGTTCATAAAATTTAACAATACCATTGTTTCATACCTAAGAAAGATATGGTTTTGAGAGGAAAACTCTATTTAAATAGCAGTAAGAGTACTTCTGGCTTTGTCACTGCCACGTTTGATGATTTCTGGTGGCTAGGATGTGTACTCAAGGCCGTACCCAGGGGGTCAGCGGGGTTCGAACCCCCCAGAAAATATATACTTTTCATATCCAAAAGTTAACCTTTGGTGGAAATTGTTAAAAGAAAAGTGTATATTTACATTTGCAAACATTTTTTGTTAGTCGAACCCCCCCCCGCCCTGAAACAAAATTCTGGGTACGGCCTTGTGTGTACTAGGTAAAAATGACGAAACTGAGGAGGTGACAATCACCACATCCAAATGACCCTTCCCGATCATTTCTGTATCCAAATAAACCTGAGGTTTTAAATGTCAACCCAAAAACAATACTACTTAAAGTGGATGCTGTCACTGAAACCGGAAGGGTCTACAAGTTTAGTGAAGCTGAAATGGCATTATCTGATACGGCTTCAAAATTGTATAAAGAACAATTATAAAACAAACAAATTTTTGTATTAGGTACCACCAGTGGCGCAGCCAAAAAATTCATCTGGGGGGTGGGCAATAGAACCGGCCTCCCCAGAGGATGAGGAAAATTTTTCAGAAAATGATTGAAAACGGATGTGTATGTAGATTCCTATATTAGATAATATTGGCATTAATTACAAAATATTTATTTCAAGGGATAATTTAGATACTGCTTTGTACTGCTTCTTTATTTTTTGGCTCATGGAAGACGGCTTGGCGGGGGGGGGGGGGTATGGCTGCGCCCATGGGTACCACCAATAAATGTTATTTTGCTTACAACATATTTCATTCTATATTACCCATTTAGTATTTAATTATGCTTATTATCGCAATCATGTTATCATGTATGACAAAAGTGGTTGTGGCAGGGAAACGTGGGGGTGGGAGTGGTTACACAAACCTATTTCCAAGACTAATAATAACAACTCTTTTGATTATGTAAATTCAAAATTATAAATTGCAAAATAAAATACTAAACTTTGCGATTAGTGTCTTGAAAGTACACATTGTCCTAAAATAATATTTTTTGTACAATGTTCCCGTTGTTGCCCCACTTTGAAATTGTATGCAATGGTAGATATGACCACCAGGGACAAATACAATTTTTTTAATAATTTTCAAAAATATACTTTTTGAGAAAAATTACTTTTATATTTGTGACCTTGACCTCGACCTTTAAATTTCAGGTTACAACATTTTTTAACTTCAAATAGAAAAATATTGCTTAAAAACCATAAATTGACGTTTGTCCCACCCTTATATCTCTTACCGTTTTGGAGATATTGTGATTTAAAAATCCCTATTTTCCAAAATTACTGACTTTCTTTCAATTTTCAAAGACTTATTACTCAAGAACCAATAATCAAAAAAAATTAAAAAATTGAAATTTTCATGTTGTTGACAGGTACAACATTTTCACCAAAAATTATCAAAATCGGAGAAGTCAAGTTTCAAAATTTTATTTTTATTGGTTGATTTGGCATGGAATGACCCTACCCCAAAAACCCGTAAAACGATATGCCACGTCGGTAGTGGGGGTAGGAGTTTGGTAGTGGGGGAAGAAGTAAAAAAAAGTTTAAGGCCTTTGGTTCTTGTACACAAACTAAATCACAATTTAATTTTTTTCAACCTCTTTAATAATGAAAGTAACAACCATCGTTTTGATCTTCTCCTTCTAGTTTTTCTCCTGTTGGTTGAATTTGTATTTCCTCGTAGTATTTCTTGTCTTTATGCTGTAGTAGGTCGATATTCGAGGTATTGTGTATTTTGTTACTTCCTTTACATATTTCCAGTTTCCCTATATATTCTGTGGTCTGTGTTGACTTCTGTTGTCCTTTTTACTTTAATGTTTTTAACCCGTTCTCTTATCTCCCTGCCTACCAGGATATGATCTACTGCTGAGTTTCCGTTGCTCAAGACAGGTTTGGCTTTTGCTCCACATGTTCTTTTGTCGTGCGTGTTTTTTTCTTAGAAAATACCATTTTCCTGAATGAAACCTGCACCACGCATACCTCCCCTCCGTTGAAGTGCTGTGAGAATTCAGCCTTGGCGCTGTATACCAACAATGCCTCATTTATTATTTCGGGTTTAATTTAAATTAAATTCGTTTGAATATTTTTAATAATTATGAAAAATCTCACTTTACCTAAGAAAATTATATCGTGACCATACTTTAAGAGTAATGCATTACTGATTATTACGGGTTTAATTTATATCAAATTCGTTTGAATATTTTGAATTATTATGAAAAAATAATTACTTGAAGGTTTACATAAGTATATGATCATACTTTAAGAACAATGCGTCATTGATTATTTCGGATATAATTTAAATTAAATTTGTTTGAATATTTTTATAATGATTGAAAAATAATTTACTTAAAGGTTTACATAAGAATATTATGGCCATACTTTAATAATTTATTGCCCTGCCATACATTTTTCGACTTTTCAAGGGTCTGATGGACCTAAACACTTCTCGGTTTATGTTTCTAAGAAAGTTATCTATCCATACTAGTGTTTTTCAATATTTATAACATTTATAACGCAAACGAGTATGCAATACCGCAGAATATTCTCTTATTATTAATACAAAATACAAATAATACGTTAAAAATTAACAACATTTATCTATGATACGTTATTACGTCTCTTCTTTTCCTTTTTGGTTTGGTTTATTACATTAGATTAAAAGCACTGGATTTCTGGATCATGTGCGTAGTTAAATACTAACTATATTTCTCACAAGACCGCAAATCGCACATACCGAGATATGTATTACTTTTCAAGCACCTGGCGCCCACTTGGCAACTTACAATTATATCTTTTACAGTTTGTACTTAGCTTAAGTGATGGCACATAACAAAGGGGCTGCTGAGAGACTTTTGCTCTGGACCACGTCTGATTTGAGACTCCTCTACATCTAGTGTAAGATGAGCAAATATTGGAAACAAGATTTTTTTAGTTGAAAATTTCTTAAATTCGCTAGGGATAACATTTTTGTGATAAAAAATTCAAATTCCGGAATTGCATTAAAATTGGTAGTTTAGGAGTAGCTGATAACCAGTCTCATGTCAAATGTTAAGAATTCAAAATGGCGAATCCAATATGGCTGCGAAAATTGCAATATATTTCTGTTGATTTACATGAAGGTTGATACACTCAAAGAAAATGATAGGTAAATTCAACCAAAAAAGAGCATATGAAATCGCGCCTATCTAGTTTCATAGTTAAATCAATCAGAAAAGAATAGTCATACAACTTTATTTGTTTTCGTAAACAAATAGTAGTTTAATAATCATATCTTCTTGTAACAAATTAAATAGTACAATGACATTTTTTTTATGTTCACTAACCATTTTCAATTTGGTCTACAATTAAATAGTACAACGACTTTGTTTTTTGTTCACCAACTAATTTTTAGGTTGATCTACACTTTATTGTATGATGAAGTTTTTTTGGTTATCCAAAATCTCAGTAATGAGACATCAGACCACCCAAACCAAAGATTAGAGATCGTATATAAGATCCATCCAAATATATCGATGATCCCTGAGAGAATTTGAACATTGCAATAATGTTATTAATTTTCTATAAATTCATAAGAGTATAAGATAATGCATGATTGATTATTGTCAGTGATTTGTATGTGGCGTCATCTGGGAATAATTTCTGTAATAGACTACGTGGTAAGCAAGCAAAGTTTATGGTAATTCTTTTAGAACTTCTAGAAGACGACAATAATATTGGTTTGTCTACCAAGTAAAATAATACAGCGAACTAATACTGGGTTGGAATTACAATTCGATAATAGTTAAAAATAAAATATACTATTATCTAGTTTAATTTGACAGAATTCAACAAAATAATAGTCAGACGAACAAAATAATAGTCTTATTCATCTATTTTTTAAGTTAATGTTTGTTTTGTTGTACGACAACTTTTTATTAATTAAAATAACAATCACCTCTTGTTTAAAAATATCATCAATATAGTTTGGTTTAACAAAATTAACGATATTGTTAGTTAACCATTTTTTTTTTGTTGAATTTACCCATACTATTTCTTTGAGTGTACATATTGATTTCAGGATTCTCCGATAATGAGCCTGATGTTAAAGTTTAAATAGTCAGAACGACGGATATTTTATTACATAGAAGCTTAAAGGGGTCTACACACGATCCAGCGGCAGGGAGCCAGCATTGTCGGTACGCTTTGAAGATAATTGGAATTCCAGCGGACTAGTTCACTTTTACGAATGAGTTCAAAGCATGCCGACAAGGCTGGCTCCTTAATAGAGACCATTAAAAAGGATAAAAAAATGTTTGAAAAAAATGTAGATGGTGTAGATAATAAAAATTGGCCGACGCCGACGCCGACGCGCGACGGTGAACTTTTATTTAATAATATTTAGTGGCTTTTTTAAGGCCGTTCAGTTTTTTAGTAGTCTCTTTGTCGATAGAATTAAATCAATAACTTGCCGTTCGCTTCCATTTCATATTCCTGAAGCAATTACTATTTTATTAACAAACATAAAAGTGTCATTAATATGGACTTGTGTACAAGAATATCAACACGGTTTTCATATAGGTCTCGATATTGCAAATGTCAGATACCACGTCGAGTAACATTTAACTCTACTGAGATATCGATTTTTATTTTAGTATACGGCAAATATCGAGGCAAATATGATTTATTTCAATACCTATTCGAGAAAACAAGTCTATCTGGTATATGGGACGTAATGATCGTCGGCTTGTGAAAAGAGACAAAATTGTCAGGTTTATTTTTATTAAACGTTATTGTTTATTTACATTCAACAAAAAACATGCCATATGCTTAGGTATGTTAAGTAGCATACGATGATTGTTTAGCGCTTACAAACTAGTACTGTTTGTAGTATTAAAACTTTTTCTATAGCCTACTTTGGATGTCTTAAACCAAGGTCACCGGTTGAACTTTTTATAACTTTATAACGCTGTAATTATTATGCAATTAACCTATGATATTATAATCATACCAATGATTTTCTTGAAGAATAACTAGATATAAACATTATTATCTTCGCCAAGTTATTGAATTTTCTATATAATCTAGTCAATAGTAAGGACAGTCATACCATTGGCAGCAATCAATAGCAGCATAAAAGCCGGCGAAGAAAAAATTATCATCATCCCACTAATGCTATTCCAGATAATGTGCATTGTAAAGGAATCCCACGACTAGCTGAAGAATTACCTAAGTTCGAGCTCTTTTTACAGAAGAAGGGATGCGCAAAGACACGAAATCATCGTTGTATACTGTTTTCGAACAGCTTCCTGAAGGCATGGAACTGGGAGATAAACCAATCAATGTTGTAAATGGAGGGTATATTTTACACAAAGTTAAATGGCGTCCTAATCATATTTTTTGGGTCCATTTGCAAGTACGTTCAATATGTACTAGATCACTACTACGGTTCACATGCAATCGTTGTTTGAGGATATCCGTTAGATGATAGAAAAAAATACAAAGGCTGCAGAAAGATTTCGCTGATCGAAGAAGAAGAAGACAACCGCGGATGTTTTTTTCCATGAAACAATCCGGTTCAAGTTTTCAATGAAAGACTTTTAGCCAATAAACTAAATTCAAACAGGCTGCTTTTGCGGTTAAGCAGGCTGAAGAGAATGCTGATGTATTGTTTGTCAATACAGCGGTTTCCTTGTTCTGAATATTTGATGCTGTTTTCATCATTGGCGAAGACGTCGCGCGTCGACTTCCTTGGTCTGCTAGCAGCATTAGCACCATCGCAAAGTAATATCTATCTTCGTTTTTTAAAAGTTCATTTAATTTAATTTCAGTATATTCTACTTTACCTTTCACATATACAGGGTGTATACTTTCTGGAAAACAGGGAGGAAAACCTGGAAAGGACAGGGAATTTGATTTTGGTCAGGGAAATCAAGGAAAAGTCTTGCGCCCCTCCCCGCTCGTCAAGAAAGACGATTTTGTTTTTTAAGCATTACTTTGTAGTTTTCTTTATAGTATAAACTGAAAATCATAAATGTATTTCGTCATTTAAAATGTCCTGTGTTAATTTTCACTAGAACTGCTACAAATTTCTGTCGTATCAGCAGTTTTTTCCAAAATTTTCGACATTTTTTTGTGTAAAATGGTATAGCTTAAATTTGTGCATAATTTATATAGAAAAACCTAAAATTATAGATTATTTCGTTGATGAATAACGACGGCATAGGTAAAAAACAAACTCTAAATATCTCAAAACTAAGAAAATGCTATCTTACGACCCACTTGACCCTTTTAACTGCTTTTTTAAATCAAAAGTGCATAAAAAGCTCAATAAAATTGGCTAAGTGAGTTGTCAGTAGTCTATTATCTAAAAGTTCGACTTCCGCCACCATTTTTTCAAGGTGACGAGAGTTATACATACATGCGATTAATTGGGAATTTGAAGAACGGAACACCCTGTATATTTTTGCTTTTTTTGATTCCAAAGACAAGACAAGCTTTATAACATTTTTTTAGACTACCTACTTGATTTTTAGGACCATTTTTATTTTTGCATCTGCTAAGATCAATCTAATGGGCCAAAACGATAAGAGCAAAATGTAAACGTGAGATTTTTCGAATTGGTTTAGTATCTACAACCAATCAAAATTTCCTAAATCACTAGTTTGTAGTTAAGTCAACTTTTTCAAAAGGCAATATCTTTTAGGCAATTTAGAAAATTTCCCCTGAATTTGCTCTTGAGAATATAATATAAACGTGAGATTTTTCGAATTGGTTTAGTAGCTACAACCAATCAAAATTTCCTAATCACTAGTTTGTAGTTAAGTCAACTTTTTCAGATGGCAATATCTTTTAGGCAATTTAGAAAATTTCCCCTGAATTTGCTCTTGAGAAATTTCATTTAATAATTTGACTGTTTCCATAGACTGTCAGATTATTTGATACATTAATAAAAATTAAACATTCAAATGGCAATATCTGAAATTACCATTATTATTCATGAAAGAACTCACACTCTATTTTAATGCTACTTTTATGCTCAATTTTATGTTTGTTTTATTTGATCAGAACTAAGACCGAAACATACTTTTACAATGATTAGCTTCCGAGGAATGTATTTGTTATTCCAAACATGTTTAATGTGCCTTATAGAAACGACATCTTAATAGTAAATGAAATTAATACATCCTGCTTGCAACATGATATCTTTTAATATAAATCCAAATCTTCCTACATACATTTTGATATAGAAAATTTACGTGCTATCGTACATTTAGTCCAGGCATAAAGGAAGCAAATTAGGAGGTAAGAGTATTCCTAATTCAGTCAAGTAGGTAAGTAGTGGTTTGGATACATTTAATAGTCATGGTGTCAATAAAAAAAGGTGGAAGTAAGGTATAATAGAGGTTTTTTTACAGTTATCGGCACTTTAGTAGGTTTAGTTTGAGAATTCGGGCCATTCTGGCACTCTTGGGCATTTTGAGATATTCAAGATGGCGGCTTACCTATTATTTAAAAAAATTTAATTTACCCAATGTGGGCATGTGATACATCATTTTCTATGTTTTTCAGGTTTTAGAACACAAATCTGAGGTCTAATAAGACTTAGATAAGACTTAGAGGCAATTCCTTCTGTCTTGCTCTATCAAAATATAAAATAGGTTTCGATTGTGGGTGTTAAAAACAAATTCGATACAAGAAGAAACATACCTCAGAAATAAGATGCAATTATGTTTTACAACAATTCCGTAAGGAATTAAAAGGTTATTTTTAATTTCTTACGTAAGAAAGTTAGGACATAATTTATTAGGTTTATGCTTTTTGAGAGTGACCCTCATTCAAATTATGGATGCGTGACACTCTTGAATAGTATGAGCTGATTTTTTTTTCTTCAGATTACGTCTTAATCTTGTTAAACTAACGAAGTTTAAAAATAACCATATTATTATGTTTAATATTATTTTTTAACTTTTAAAAATCGTTTAATCGTTGCGGGACTACAAACTAATACCTTTCAGCTACAGGTGTGATATCTGAGAGGGCTGATCTAGCGACGCAACATGGAGAAGCGGATACCATTATGGTGCAGCAACTTGTTCACGAGATTAAAGGAAATCCAGACATCATCGTAAATGTAATAAGTGATGACATCGATGTTTTTGTCTTACTTATATATTATTATACTCTACTAGATCTGAAAAACGAGGTTTCTATGTTTTTTTTTAAGTCAGTGCGAGCCACCACAGATATTAGGATCACGGTTTTAAAACAAACAAATCATACCATATTTACCAGCCGCACATTTTTTATCTGGTTGCGACACGGTGACTCAGTACCATGGGATTGGAAAAAAAAAGGTCATTAAATGTTTAACGGATGGTCGGGTTTTAACGCATTTGGGTGGATTAAACAGCAATATTGAAGATGTTTTTCAAGAATGTACAATTTTTGTAGCTTCGTGTTATGGAGTAAACAATGCTAGCAAAATGACTGATGTTAGAACTTCTCTGTATGGGCTAAAAAAGTCGGACAAGCCCAACTAAAAGGTCCGCCATTCTCTGCTCTTCCACCAACTACTGAATGTTTTCAAGAAAACGTAAAAAATACACATTTGTGGTTGTCATTGTTGTGGTTGTCTGTAGTGGATTTTTCTTGGTCAAATATAGATGCCACTCAATACGGGTTGATGAGGATAAAATGGAATTACATCCGATCGCCTTGCCAAAAAAGATTCAAATTGCTCCAGATTACATTTTGGCATTAGCAAAATGTTCTTGCAAATCAATAAATCCGTGTAACACAACACGATGCAGTTGTGTGGCTAATGGCTTGTCATGCAGTTTAATGTGCAATTGTCTGCAACTAAGCACAGAACATTTTTGCCAGAATCGTCATACGAGAATTTCTGAAAATATAACTTCTGACAGTGAAGATTCCGAAGAAGATTAAATGTTGATTTTGACGTTTCGTTGTTTATAGTTTTTACAATAAGAATAAAAAAAAAACAAAATAAAATAAATAAAAATTACAAAAAAAAAACAAAAAAACTAAGTAAATCATAAAAAAAACCGCTGCCCAAGGAATCACTACTTCCACATCCAGATTCTCTATCCAAGTCACTCACAACGAAGAAACATTGTATGTGAAAATAATCGTTTATGGAACTTTAATAATATAATATTTGAAATCCTCTACCCCAAAAACCCATAAAACGATACCCCACATCGGTAGTGGGGTAGGGGTGGTGATAGGGGGGGTGCATGAAGTAAAAAAAATATTTTGAGGTTTCTGGTTTTTGTACATACACTAAATCACAATTTTTTTTTTTTTCATCCCCTTTAATAATGGGGGTGGCTAATGTCAAACATTTTTTTGAGACCTTAGCTTCTCTTGTATATACTAAATACCAATTTTATCAACTCTTACCTGCTTGATTTACCCATTTACCCCAAATTTACCCCAATTTACCCCCCAACCCTTCGTCGGAACAACATGAAAATCTAGTTCCAGATCTCGTTAAAGTACATACGTGTACCAAATTTCAAGTCAATATCTTAAACGGTTCCAGAGTAAACGTGCGCACAAAAAAAAGTTACAGACAGACAGACAAACCGACAGACAGACAGACTGACAGGCAGACCGACAGACAGACAGAAAATTTTTTTCGCTCAAACTTAAAATCTCGACGTTTCATGACATTTTAAGCCTATTTGAACAATAATAATTTTAAAAAAAATTTTTGTCGTTACTATACTTCCACTGGATGTGGAAGTAATATAAAATAAAAAAGGATCATCAAGCCTTTTCACCCTTAAAAATACAGAATATTAAGTTTACGTTTGTTTAATTTTTTTAAAACCTTACTAATTTTGAGCTAGCAGGACCTTTTAACCAATGTTTTTAAAATGTCATTCAACTTGCTCACGCATACCACTTTTAAGGATATGGTGTTATCCGTATTCTTAAAGCCTAACAAGCTAACAAGACTAGGTACTAGTTTTTTGGCTTCAAGAAATTAATTTATTCTCCGAATCAGCCGCCCTCTTAATAAAGTAAATTAGCGACACTTAAAGATTACGTTCTTAAAGATTTTTAACCTCAAATACTAATTCACAGACCTTAAAAACATATAAAACAACGTATCACACACCCATATAATGAAATATTTGGAAAAACCTGTTTTTTTTCACTCTAAGCCAGTCACCATTTTGAATATCTCAAAATACCCAAGGGTGCCAAAGTAGTATCAATCGGAATCGTAATGTTGACCCTTTGAAGAACCAAAAACAGCCAAAAAACCTTTACTATACTAGTCTAACGGTGGCCAAACAGAGAAAATCTGTTAATTAAAAGTACCAGTAAAAGTATGTAATAAAAGAATTACGAGAAGAATTAATAAAAGCATGTAATACTAAAACCGCGTAATAGGGAGTCTAATAATAAGAGTTAACATGAATAATTCATTGATCTACAAACGTTTATTGTTAGAATATTTTAGAAATATTATAGTAGGTATATTTACATTATTTTATTAAAATAAACATATTCTATTCTTGACCTACTAAAGCGTTCAAAATGACGTTTTATACAACAGGAAGCTATTCTTATATGGTACCTGGTCACATTAAAATGATTTTCTGAGTAATCAAACATTCCACGAAGTCTTCAAAGAACTGCGTATCCACCTCATCGTTAATTCTGAGCAAAATTACTCAGCCATGTTATTTTACTTTATATATCTCTCCGAGATATTTGCAGCCGGTCGGTATCTCGCTTTCGTCGCAGAGCCTGACCGTAAACTTGAAGCAGAGCAGACAATAGGATAATAGGGAATGCGCACAAAATTTAATATAGGTAAAATTAGATTCTCTCTTTGTTACAATAACAGTTTTGGTTATTCAGTTCATTGAAATAAATTGCATTTGGCATAAAATTATTGAATTTGAAACTGCTATTTTACATACGCGGTAAAATGGGTTTGACGCATGGATGGCTGGAAAAAACCACACTGGAAAAACCAGGTGGTACTAACAGTTTTGTGGACTGGTCAAAATGAAAAAAAAATTGTTTGCCACTAAATTTCTTCATCGCATGATGAGAGAATAGTACATCAAAGTTATTTTACTTAAGTATTTTTCTATTACTAATTATAATAGTAACTATGGCTGGAGACATAATGTGTTTAAAGTTGTCATCTAATATTACATATCTCATCTCAATAATTATTCAGCCATTCACAAACATGCAATTCTAAATACCGCTTCTTCTATCTTGTGATATAAATAGGTATTTATTTAGGTCAGTAATAGGAAAGATTTACCTTAAAATTGCCACAAATTAACTTACTACTGGAGGAATGAAAAAGTTCCCGAAGACTTGAGGAAAACTAACACATATCCCATTTATATAAAATGTCACAAGCTTACATGCAAAAACTACCTTGGGATATCCCTATTGTGTTCTGCATACAAAGTTCTTACACACATCATAAAACAACGACTTCAACTCCTTGCAGAGACTATTTATTATTGGTGAGTACCAAGCGAGGTTCAAACGCGGTAAATCCACGATGGACCAAATCTTCACAGTCAAGCAGATTCTTAGTAAGACATGGGAACACAATGTCGATGTCCACAATATATTTGTAGATTTTAAACAAGCCTACGGATTCAATTGACAGAAACAGGCTGTATCAAATAATGCATGAATTAGCAATACCACCAAATTAATAAGACTCCTAAAAGTCACGATGAAGCACACTACGACCACTGTACGCATAAACAACGAGCTAACAGACCCTTTTCAAATATCGCGAGAGCTAAAACAAGGGGATGGGGCTAGCAGCAATGCTCTTCAACCTAGCACTGGAATTCGCTATAAAACAAATGGTCGGAAGAAAAGGTTTACTGGCTACTAAGTCTGTCCAACTAGCTGCCTATGCAGATGAAATTAACGTCATGTCCCGAACTCCGATGAGGGCACAAGTATAGACGCAAATGAAAAATCGCACCAGAAGGACAGGGCTAGAAATCAATATAGAAAAGACAAAAGTCCTCACACAAACAAGAGAAATAGAATTAGACAAAATATCATCGAAGGGGGTAATATAAAGACAATAGAACAATTTACATATTTTGGGGTGGAGAATCGTAAACGCTAATTGAACATATTTCGCGCTCGCGCATATATTCTGGTCTAGAAACATACATCGACAAACAAAGCTAAGAGTATATAAAACAATGATTAGGCCAATAGTTAGCTACGGTAGCGAAGCATGGGTCCTAACAATACAGTTCATTCTAGAACCAGTACTCGATAAGTACTCGATTATCTGAAGAATAAGATATAACCTCGGATATAACAAAGAATTATATCAACTTTTCAAGGAAGCGCCACTCTCAGAATACATCCAAATAGAAAGGTTGCAAGGCGCTGGGCACGTAACAAGAATGGAAGAGGGAAAACTACCAAAAAGAGCGCTAAACCCACGAATGCAGGGCAAAACCAAGGGAACGATGGGAAGACGCAGTAGCGGACAACGCACGGAGTCTTCTGGGAATCAGAAGTTGGAGAAAAACAGCTACGGACAGGGATATTTGAAGGTGAAAGTTAAGGGAGGTAAAGGCTCGATTTGGGCTATTGGATAATAGAAGAACTTACTAATAGAGCTATGTAACATTTCACTGTCTTAAACCTCTTGAACAAAATGCCTTTGCTTACCTATTCTCGACTTCGAATATACTGTCACTTCTTTCCCCACATTGGTAAATTAGTGGACAATTTGTGGTAAATTTGGTAGAGGTGGGTGGTAGTTTAAAGGTCCCCTTTTTTGCGTTTTTCTTGAATAACTCGTAAACTACCTCTATCGAAAAAGTGTTCATATACAAAATTAAACCCCGGTTACCACCAAAGACCCCGTGGCTCCTGAAGCGATCTTGAACTACATCTTTTGTCGATGTTCTACTGAGTGTGGGGAACGTTGTGGCTGCCGAAAGATCGGCATTCCATGCTCCATGGTGTGAGGCACTTACCATGGTACGTGTACGAATGGTACACAATTAGAAGACAATGTGGAAGACGATGATGATTTTGATTCAGCTGACTTTTAAAATGTTTAGATTTAAGATAATGTTCGTGTACTATTTAGTAATATAATTTTTGTTAGTTTTAAGTTCATTCAGTATTAAAATTTTATTTATGTCATTAAAACTAGATTTCTCTTCAAATTCGCGATATTTCCACCTCGGTATCTCGTAAAATGTTGATCCTAGAAAAAAAATGGATACAAACTTATTTATAGGAAATTTCATCGAGTTTAGTTTTGTACATGGACATTTTTTCGCTAGAGGTCATAGTTATTTAAGAAAAACGTGAAAAGGGGACCTTTAAACTACCCTCCGCTCACCACCCACCGGTCAGAACTTTTAGTATGTTTTTCAGAGCACTCCCTCCTATAAATGTACAAAAATTGGCCTCTGCACGAATTATTTCCCCTATTTTTCCTTCGTCGGCTGGACCAAAAAGCCACTTTTAAGTTTTTGGCTCAAAAATTTATAGAAGACGAGAAAACCTCTCGGTAAATACTTACTAAAGTGTTTTAAGATTCAACAATAATTTAAATTTTATTAATCATGCATTAATTTGGCTACCAAGTGTACACCTACGCTACAGTGATAATAAATTTGACGTTAATGTTTATAGTGGAAGACCAGACCCTCTGAATTCGACACCCTCTATACAACTCGCGAACACCCACCTAAAAAATAGGTAATCTGATGTAAAATAACCTGCTAAACTTGATTTTTGAATTCGCCCATTGATTTGAGATTGCCAAAATGACCAAATTGGCAATTTTCTAAAAAAATAAAAATTATGTGTTATTTTTTGTTTTTCATATAACACGTCATATATTTTTTATTTTACTTCAGAATTTTAAAATTTTTTTACATAATATTCTCTAACTATTCTTTGATATGTTGAAAGTAAAAAACTTTACCTAAAAAATAATTAGTTGGCAAAAAAAAATAACAACTTTTCTTTGACGCAAAATCTTTAAAATTTGCAGAGTAAAATGTCCGATCGAGGTATCTTTTTTATTTTTAAAGTTAGGTGCCTACTATAAACGAAGAAAATGTTCCGAATGAACTAAATAAAATCTTTTATAAGAAGTTTTTTTTGAAATTTTGCTCCCTTATCGAAATATTCATTGATTGTTTCAGCGTCCGAACGAATGCGCGCTACTATGAATCGGCCGCAATCGCATCTAGAGCTAAACGCAGACACGTGCCGGGTGGTTATTATTTTCCAGTATCCATTTATGTTGAGTTGAAAGTGCTTTTTGTCTTAGTCCTTATATTTAGTGCGTTATAAACACATAGTTTGGCATAATAAATTATAATTACTCGGATAGGAAATCAAAGGAAACAAGCTAAAAACGTACTCTTCGCCTGTTCACTGGATTTTTATATAATTGTTATACATTCAATAGGATACTTTTCACAGTTTTTTGTAAATAATGTTACTTTTAGACATTTTAAATTTTATAGTACGATCTTAGTTGGTAAAAGACTTGGTAAAAAAACTATACCAAACCCCATTTGGGTTTCGATTCCGAGTCAAAAGAACTACACCACCACCTTACACGTAAAATAATGTAAATTTTTACATTATAAGACACGAGTTAAAATCATATTTCCACGGTTGTATATTACACTATGAAATGTATATTTGTAAAATATATAAATATTTAGATATTAAAATGAAATATCATTTCACCAGATTTCTATTCAATTACAAAAACATAAAAATTTTAAAAAATTTTTTTCAAATTTAAATCATTAAGTAATGACATTTTTATTTATCGATCGATTTTGTTCAAATGGGGTTCTTCCTCTAACTAACACTAATTTACTGTCCAAATTTCAGTACAATCGGAATTTTCTTTCTTCAGTTATCGTGCTTACAAGAAACGTAACGGACGGACAGACAGACGGATAGACGGACATTTTGAAAGTTGTTCAGAATTCGTTCACTAACACAATGGTATGAAAATTTTTTGTCTGCGAGCGATATTTACGGTTTTAGAAATGTACCGATAAAATGCAAAATCCGATGACATTTCTGTGGCTCTAAAACAATATTTAGAACAGAAAAGTTTATTTTTATCACTAAATCCAGTTTACCATGCACAATGTAGAAGATTGTATACCCGAACTGCTTATAAAAGAAAATCAGAAATTGTAAATCCTAGTACAGAGAATACAAGTAAAAAGGGCATTTCTGCAATGGGCTATTTACAAGACAGCCTACCAAATTAAGTCCAGAATTCCAAATGTTTTAGATTTTTGGATGGTACCTAAAGGAGGAAATCTTATTTCCAAAGATGATTTCAAAAAGCCTAAAACCCAATTTTATTGAGTTGACTCCATTTTGTAAATGAAAATTATATAACTGTACTACAAGCTGCAAGTGTAGCAAAGCAAACGTTCAATGTAACATAAGTTGTTTATGCGAAGGAAAATGTAATCTTTAGTACCCACTTGCTGTTATAATTAATGAAAATATATTTTTTAATGTGTATGTTTCGAGATTATCTACATAATTTTATAACATTTAATTGCAAATAGAAACTAAATAATCCATAGACTCACTTGATCGCTTAAACGACACCACAGATGGGCGACGTTAATAGAAGTTATGCTTTAAATTAATGCGGACGAGTTGCGCAGCCGCATTCAACAGCGTCATCTCGTTACATGAGCCGAATTTCAAAAAAATCTCTTTATAAAAAAGTTTGTTTAAAGTATATGGAACATTTTTCTCGTTTATACTATAACTCTCTCTTTAAAAATAAAAAAGTTACCTCGATCGAGTATTTTTCAATGCAAATTTTAAAAAACCGCGACAATAGAGGGTAACTATATTTTTTTTAGGCACTATATTATTAGTTACACTATATTCTTTACCGTCAGCCTGTCCAAGAATATTGGAGGGATAATGTGTAAAATATTGGTCTAAATCGGAATTAAAATAAAAAAGATATGATGTGTTATATGCAAAACAAAAATTAACACATAATTTTAAAATTTTTCAAAAAATTTGCGAATTGACCGATTTGGCAATCTCAAATTAACGGGCGAACTCAAAAATCAAATCCAGAAGGTCATTTTACATAATATCATCTGTTTTTTAGGTGGGTGTTCGCGAGTTGTATAGACTACTTTTAAAATGCTTCCTACAGATTGGCTGCTCTCCGACTATTATATTATTAATTTAAAAATTCTACCGCTAAATAACCATAAATATCGCGGTTGATACGTCTTTCATATCGCGTATTATTTGTTTGTAGTGTATATTACTATACTATAGTTTGTTGTATAACATATATTTGTTAATATTTTCGACTGCTGATGACATTTAATTATTTCAGTGATTAAGGCGTAGTTTGCTAATTGCCGGAACTACTGAAATTTGACACTTTCCGACGAGGCCCTTTTAATTTAATTGCTTTGTTTTTCTCAAGTACAGTGCCGTGAAACTTACAAAACTAATTAGTAACTTCAAACATAGTATAAAATGCTCCATTTGTAAATTTGTTGCCGTTCTGTTTTATTTAATCTTAGTTAATTAAGGCTAAGTAATACGACTAATAATATTGAGCATATAATAACTACTTGCGTTCTCACATTAAATAATGAAATGTTTTTCACTCGCATACCAACAAGGGTCACATCAAGTTTGCGTGCGCGCAATTCAGCATTAGAACAAAATTATCAATTATGAATATTATGATGGAAGATGGAAGTACTGCAGATGTAAAAAATGAGTTTAAAATGTGTTTTAATCGCCTTCCATATTACCTCAATGGCCATCGTAAGTCTAGGAAATATGGATTTGTCTGGGTGAAGGAGACGGGGCCCTACAATTTATAGTGGAATTCGAACCACTCCACTAGTACATTCAAATATAGTAAACTGGATATCTGCTTGCTATTAGAACTAGCTATATAAACCCTGTGGGTGGTTCAAACAGTTGCAATAAAATTTTATTATTTATTATCATTTGAAATCGCATTTATTCAATACTGAGCCACTGTATTGGTTCTAATTTGTAAAAATTCAGTATCCCCTATGTTACCTTAATTCAAGTAGGTTCAATTTAATGTATCTAATGTAAATTATGTTTCCAATATGAAGTAAATAAACAAAACAACACATAAGTATGTTAAAATTTACATAATTAATAATTTAAACTGTAAACATGCATTTTGAGGTTATTTTATCCACTGCGTTACCGGTCCACTTTGTTACTTTTTAAAAGGTAAGCAAAGGACAAAAGAATGAAATAAAATTGAAACTAACCCACAAATTTTCAAAAAAAAAAGACTAAAGCACCAGTTATCAGTAACTTTTCTTTTATAATCTTTTATAAACGTATTTGTAATTGGCAATGTAGAATTTTAAACTTTGGTAGTGGACAAAAATTGTTTTGCATTTTCTGCCAAAAAAAATATAAAAAAGACAAGAAGTGTACTGCTGTTGATCAATAAGTTATTTTATAAAACTTGCAGTTAATACCATGTGTATAATTTGTAAATTGAAAAGAAATATTTTTTTAAAATTCCGAAATCTGAAAGTGAGAATGACTCATCTATAAATTTCAATTTACCTATAAAATATTTCAATCCAGTTTATATGATTTCGAGTATTATTTACGTTGAATACGGACGGCACTTTAAAATTAGTTGTATTTTCCAAAACAAAATTTTAATATAATTTTGCTACAATATATATGACCCTATGTACGTACAAATTTATCTCGAATATGATTACATAATTCGTTATGCGTGATGAATTTTTTCCACTGTTTACAAACAATGTTTCACACTTGGCTCGGTTTTGTATAATATATTAGTTACCCAAAAAGGAAAAGCAATTAATGTCTCCCACAAAAACCTGCCAGTCGGCATAGCTCTGATACTCCTTCTGAATTTCCCAATTAAAACAATTTAGACAATTATGAATTTGAAACGTGCGCATTTTAATTATTAAATGTATTTATTTATAGACATTACAAAAAATGTTATCATCCGTTCAATAATTTCAAAGTTTAACAACAATTTTACATAATTTATGCTTATGCACATATTATCGTTAAATCTACACTCCACTCCGTACAGGAAATCATGGCATTTTAAAGTTATTTAAAAATATGTTCATTTAGAATAAACGGCCTTTCATCTGAAACGGCAAACAGCAACTGTAAAAGTGAGCAGTTTCGCAGCTGCCTTATAAATTAATAGTGAATTAAGAGAAGTATTCTACCATGCCCTTTTATATAATATGTTACAAATTCAAAATAAAAGTTTTAAGTCCAACAGAAATAATTAAAAAAATATATAAATGAACATTTTATTTTTTTCAACTACCAAGTACCCATTTGATCGCTTTATAAAAATTATGTGTGGTAAAAACCATCCCAAGATTCTACAGAAAAAATTTAGTAGTTGTGCCGAAACTTAATAGGGGTTAAAAAATCCAGAAAAATTCATGATTTTTTTTTCAATGTTCCTATTGTCAGATTCTGTTCCAATTTATGCCATGTTTATGTTCTGGTAGTATCTATAACTGGTTAAAATTTTATTTGAATCGGCTATGCCGTTCAATAGGTAAAAACGATTTTCGAAAATTTTCGATTTTTTTTTTACTCGAAAACGGTTTAATACTAGGCTGAAATTAGGCAAAATTGTAAGTGCTATTAATAACAATCCAAGCAAAAAAAAAACTATAGCCCTTAAAATAAAAATATATCTAACAGAAGTTATCGTGTTTACAAAAAACGGTCTACACACACATTCACACACAGACATTTTTTATTCGATATTTGAGTTCAGCCGGAGTTCGTCTAGAGATCTTAAAGTGAATAGACGCGCTAGAAACGGTTCCAGTAAATCGAATAAAAACCCGGTCATAAGCTGGACCAAATAAGTGAAAATTACGCTCGTTGTTAAGTGATAAGTTCTGCGTGGAGTGGTGCATATTAGCATAACAATTAAAAATGATATAGCTAATATTTAATTAATACAGGTGATTAAATCTCTCAGTGCAGAGTGAAAACAGGCTGACAAAGACTCTCGAACGACCGAACAACCAGGAAGCAATAAATCACATTCATGTGGACAAAAATAAAGCTAAGTCCCCAATTTTTACCACTTAAATTATCTACAATTTATTTACTAAAGAATTTCATAGACAGACCCAGGTCAGGTAATAACTTAAAAATAAGTCAATAAACAATTCTTTCTAACAATTTTACATATGAGCTTAGCCAGGGGCGTACCATCAGGGTAACGGTACACCATGTCAAATTAAATAAATTTAAAAATATAATAAAAAGTTGGATAAAATTGGTGCCCATTAACTTGGTTTCAGTGCCATTAAAAACACAGCCACACAAAAAAAAGTGGTCTGGCCTGCGGACCATACCAGTGTGTCCTTATGCATTTGGACCCGCTGAAACCGAATGCGAAGTCAGAATTGTCAGATTACTTCTTTTTTCACCCATAACCCCAAAAAAGTTGTCTGGCCTGCGGACCATACCAGTGTATCCTTATGTATTTTGACCCACTGAAACCGAATTCGAAGTCAGAAATGTCAGACTACTTTTTTTACCCCTAAACCCAAGACAAAAAAAGTAGTCTGGCCTGCGGACCATATCAGTGTATTCTTATGTATTTGGACCCTCTGAAACCGAATCCGAAGTCTGAATTGTCAGATTCAGTCGTTTTTCACCCCTAATCCCAAAAGACACCCCCAAAACAAAAAAGAAAGTGGTTTGACCTGTGGACCAGATCAGTGTATCCTTATGTATTTTGACCCGCTGAAACCGAATCCGAACTCAGAATTATCAGATTCGGTCGTTTTTTATCCCAAAAAGCACCCCCAAAACAAAAAAAAAGTGAACCAGACCAGTGTATGCTTACTAAATACATAAGGATACAATGCCATTGATATGGGGTGGGTGTTTTTTGGGAAAAAAGGACCAATCTGACAATTCTGTTTCAGCGGGTCCAAATACATAAGGATACACTGATCTAGTTCGCAGGCCAGACCACTTTTTTGGGAGGGGGTGATTTTTGGGGTTAGGGGTAAAAAACGAACGAA
The DNA here is from genome assembly GCA_936432065.2 of Rutpela maculata. Taxonomy (NCBI): domain Eukaryota; kingdom Metazoa; phylum Arthropoda; class Insecta; order Coleoptera; family Cerambycidae; genus Rutpela; species Rutpela maculata. The sequence goes on from OW386289.2 coordinate 10,945,125, forward strand.
TCTGACAATTCTGACGTCGGGTTCGGTTTCAGAGGGTCAAAATAAATAAGGAAACATGGTTCGGAAGCCAGGCCACTTTTTTGAGGAGGTGTTTTTTTGGGGTTAGAGGTGAAAAAAGAAGTAATCTGACAATTCTGACTTCGGATTAGGTTTCAGCGGGACCAAATACATAAGGATACACTGGTCTGGTCCGCAGGCCAGACCACTTTTTTTTGTGTCGCTGTGAAATTAAAAAAAAACCTCATGCATGCTATAAAAACATACTGACCGTTTATACTTCTGGTATGGCTCTGGTAAGGCTAAGGAAGTTTATTAAAAAGTTTAGGACCGTAATAGTAACAAGCAAAAAGTAAGCAAGAAATAATAACTCTCCAGAAAGCACAAAGATAACGTATCCACTACAGAACGTAGACACTGCTGCGGGTGCAAAAAATTGACGGCGACGAGAACTGTCTATATGGAGCACGAGGGCATCAGTTAGAAAACGTAACAACCCGTTTTTTATCATCCCTTTTTATTTGCCATCACCTGGGCTGGATACAGGGTGTAACATATAATTTTGAGTTGTCAGGTGAGTGATGGGTGTTTGAAGGAAAGGGATGAGTGTTTGAACATATCTCGGGACGTGCGATTGCGATTTTGTAATTAGTGATTGGTTTCGTACATAATCCAGAACTAGTGGTTTTGATGTAATGCAATAGAACAAGTCAAAAATGGAAGGGAATGGAAGGGAAGAGAAGTATCACAGATAAGTGTTGTTGATCTTTGACTTTTTCTTTGTGTCTGTTTTAATAGGAGTGTGTTTTGTGATATTGCATGTTTTTTTACATTATGGGTGTTATAATATAGTGCTGAAAATCTGACTCAAACATCTTTCTTAGAGGATAGTTTGAGAAGTGTTTATACATCCAACCTCTCGACCGCTGTCCATGAACTTGTGGTGGGCAGTAAATTATTAAAGTGTGGCCGTGATATTCCTGTGTAGTCCCGCAAAGCTATAATAAAAGGGAGTTGGACCAGGCGGAGAGGAACACAAAATAGATGAATAATACTCTAAGAACAACGAACAAACTGAAGTACCTAGGAACAGACCTGACGAACCAACTGGAACGGAGAGAAACGATAAAGTAGAGAATCAAAACGGCATACAGAGTCACAAACGCAATCATACCGTTCACTGAGAAAAATAAACTATCATGGGACCTTACCAAATATGTGTACATAGCCGTCAAACAGCCAACAATAACGTGGCAACAACAAAAGCCAACAGAAGAAGTTTTTTGAGAAGAGCAGAAAGGGACATCGTCCAACTACTGGCAAAACCAACAAGACGAAAACAGCGACATAAAACATCAACACTATTTGGAGAGAAGACAATTTAAAAAAGGATAGAAAGATAGAAATGCACGCAAAGAAGTACTGGGGACATATCCAAGGAAAGGACTCAACACATCTACTGAAGAAAAAGCTAGCACCGAGCATCAACAAACTAAAGACAGGGTGACCATCTCGGAGACCATGCTTCAGCGGAGAACAACTGAGAGGATCAGGATAAAAAAATGAATACCACAAAGAAATCGCAACGATATACACTCTACCACAATCGGAAACCGAGAAATCAGAAGACTCACTGCTGGCAACAAGTACAACCTCAGTCCAACCCAGCGTGGACGTAGCAAGTCCAGCTGCATACCTGGGAGTGGCAGCAATGCCTACTGCACGCTGGTAAATCAATCAATCAGTCAATCGATAATTGAGTTTAGCCCGTTATGAAACGGAAAATTTTTCTACGATGAATATAAAAAAATTGTCCGGTTATAGTATACCTATTTCATTAAATCAAATAAGTATAATAATATGAAGGGACATGGGATGTTTCAGTACTCATCCAAAATTCGAGATATTTATTTACATTCACTCAATCACATTTTAATTCTTCATAAAAATCCATAAGTATGCGGTTGACATCCGAAATTTACTTGTAGGTATATTATACAAACTCTCTTCTTGTTCGTGATTGTTATAAAAAACATACATTCATGTACCTATATCTAGCACACCATGACTTTGGTGACATTGAGTGCTCAGACAACATGACATAGGAGGTCACATATTATGCAATAATGGTAAAATTAGTATTTTTGCGTTAATTGTTTTGGTAATAAAACAAATATATATAAAGTTAGGTACATAAACATCAGTTTTTTAAAGCTGGAGAAATGTGTGCTAAATTAATTTAAACAACTTAAATATAATAATAATAATAAAAATATTTATTTACAACTCATAAACAATTTAAAGTAGTACAAAAAATATATAAATAAGTGAATGTAAATAAAGAGAGGTGTAATTCCACAAAAGATCAAGACTTGTTTGTAGATATAGTTTTTTGAAAATGTGTGTAGTTTTTTAAATAAATACTTATACTGGTTTGAATAAAGAACGTATACTACCACGAATGTGAAAATCCGTTTTAAATTATTTTAAATGCAAATAGCATTTTTTAAAAAACTAAAATAAAGTTTGCATTAAAGTTTCGTCTTTTAAAGACGAAATGTTGGCTCTCGTTTCTATGTATTTCTTTACAATTTTGCTCTATTCACTACACTGGAAAACATGTTTTGAAAGTTCGTTTTCTGTTCTTTAAACCCCATCACCTATTTTATATTAATGATTAAAATTAAAATAACTCTTTTTTAGCATTACGACCTTTACATATCACATTTCGATATAATTCGCAAAACGGTGCAAAAATTCTTATTTATTTGTAAAAACTTTTCTACATTTCCTACTTTTTCAATTTTTGAATTTTTTGGTAGCAAATTTTGAATTTGCTGAGGAATTTTCTTTATACCATTTTTTTGAAATTCATAATACAGGGTGGACCAAATTAGATGGAATTTGGGGTTTTCTCTAAAACTGGCGGATAGACAAAAACCAATGGTGTCCTGAGCTTGATTTTCGAGAAACAAACAATGGCGCAAACCGCGATCTTCTATCTTTTTTGACTACCGAGCTACAGAGCGTTTTTGGAAAATTGGCATTTTTTCTCAATTACCAAGTGTCGAATCGAAAATGGAATACCCTGTAAATTATATCATTATTCGATCACAACTTAAATTAGCTATCCAACGATATATCATATGACATATTTATCTCTATAAAAAGTGGTTAATTTTCGAAAAATTTAATATATTTGTGAGGAGGCCATGGAAAACTATTAACAACAACAATTCTTATAATATAAAATAATTTTGCCAAAAATAGGAAAGCTAAACTACAATAAATGTTCGAATTGTCTTCCATTGACATCTATGCATTTTTGACACTTTCCCCTTACAGAATTTGTTGCATTTCCAATCATGACAGGAGTTATTATACGAAACGCTGCTAATGTTTTGTTTTCAAATTCTTTTAAGTTATTAGAACCTTCTCTATATATAATATTTTTTAAATAACCCCAAAGCCAAAAGTCGGCAGGGGTTATATCCCATCTAATTTGGTCCACCCTGTACGGGTCTCAAAAAATATTGATTTCTGTGTAGACTATCTTTTAAAATGAAAATATACTACTATTAGTATTTTTAATTCTTTGGAAACCAATAATTACTAATATTTCAATAATTTTGGATAATGTAGATATTAGAGATATGGAACTATAGCGGAATCACTTTAGCAGTTTTTAAAAAATAAGGAACTATTCCTGATTCAAATGATTCATTGATTCACAAACACACAAAAAATGTTTTTTCCAGAGATCAGAATACCATTTTCTCATATATTGTAAACTGCTGAACACGAATTTGAGGTTCAAATTGCGAAATTTCGCACCATTATTTCTTAAATCACGATAAACATATTAAGGCATATTTTTTGCAATTTATCCGAAATAAAAAAAAATATCTGAAGGTTTAAAACGTCTCAACAAATGTCAAGAGTACTTCTTTTTAACCGACGTCGCATAGTTCGACAATGGGCCCGTATTAATTTCATCCAAGCTACCTACGTTTAGTATAAAGGCGAGTAAGAATTGGGAAAAAAATTTTTTAGGCGAGACTTTGGCGACAGTTTAATTTCATAAAATTTAATTTTGTAATAAGAAATTCAAATTCCATCGGAATTGCACTAAAATTGGTAGTTCGGTTAGGTAGGTACTTTGGGAGTAGCTGATAACGAATTTGAAGTATTTTTGTGTGCCTGGTAAATTTTCAAATATTTTTACACGGGTTCGTCAAGACCAGAAGTAGTTTCTTTTAATGCAATTGTATATTTTTTCCATGTAAATAACTGGGGGGATCATTTGGAGAAATTATGTTTTCAGCTGGCCTATCTGCAATTGAGCAATAATACCTAGTTGTTTTGATAACATTAGGATTTAAAGAGATTGCCCCTTGGCGTATTGTTTATTATGATTGCCCATACAAACTAAGCAAAAGTATATTTTGCCTTATTATCTATTGATGATCTTTTAGATGACTTTTTTTGAATAAATATTACGGTACTTGACTTGTCGAAATCAGATTATATTAATATAGAGTTCTTGTATGTACCTATTTCTTTTATCTCTTTTTATATTACGTATATCTCGGAAAGGAACTGTACCCAATTCAACTGACACAAAATACTCTCGAAGAAACTTCCGAGTCGACATAACCTTGCAGATATTTCGATTTTCGGTGTAAATCAATAAATATTTTTCATACTCTTGCACAATCAATTACTCACAAGTTCTAGGTTAAGAAACGTGTGTTGCGTAATAAATAACACTGTTTTCGCAATTTATATGCAAGAAAAACATCGATAAACATTAGATTAGATGAATAAAATGAGAAAAACATGTAAAAGAATCACGTTTAAGTAACTTGTTTTAAACATATTCATTGGGTATGTTTAATTTTGCTTTATTATCAGGCAATTTAAGTATCCCGTTAAATATTAAACAAAAACATTTCTGCATTAATCGTTACCCATATAGCCCACTTCGAGAAAAACGAATAACAACTTCACTCTACAAGAAATCATTCATCAAACAATAACAGTAGGTAAGTATTTGGAAAAATGTTCTAAGGGCTTTCTTTTGGTGCAGAAAATACCACTTTAAAATACGACAGACCCGGTAACAGTTTAAAAACCAAATAAACCGACACCTATAGCACTTTTTATCTTGTCCACTCCATATGCGTTTTGTTATAATTTAAAAATGTGCCTAAATTTCCCTTAAATTTCAAAAATTCCTACCTTTCTCTTTGAATTCAACTACAAAATAATATCCAGGGGCTGATAAACTAGAATTATCCAAAGTATGGTAACACAAAGTCGGCGTAAACAAACACAAAACCACTATTGAACGAAATGAAGTTTCCTTTTGGTATGTAAAATGTATCGATTTAGCGCTCGCTTGCTATGAATGTAGAACTACTAATGGCGGGACAGACTCAGCGCATTTTGCCGGTTACACGGACAGGGTACATAAAACAGGCTAGTGGGGTTTCGTACCGATCCAGGATTGGACCCCGGAACTCAGCGTCATCTAATGTTAGAACTCCGGTCGATCCGCTATTCTGTCTGCACTCTGCATTCAATTTTTACCTTGAAAAAAAAAACACACCTGCCTCTCTGAAGTAAATCTTTGACGTTACCACCGTAGGTATTGTTTTCATTAGCGTTCTGATGTTAATTAATTCCGAATGTTATCTAATTGTTTTTTTATTCACACGAAAGCAATTAAAGTGAGCACAGTTAATTTCATTTGCGGATACTTTATTCCGTTTATGGTTAGGAAGACAGTTGCAGTGAGCATTGGTCATTTTATTTGATGATTTTTTTTGTAGCGTGCGTGTGGACAGGAACGGACTGACGGAGAAGGCCACCCCCATTTCAGGTCCTGACCCCTAACCCTGTCAAATAAACTCCATAACTCCAAGCCCTTATTGGTTTCTTAATCACACACACAGGGTGTTCCTTAATGATGTGCTAATATTTCAGGTTGAGATTCCTTAGTAGTTCAGTCAATAGAGGAGGTGTAGAGTGCGTGAGCAGGGACCTAAGCGATTCCTTTAGAAAGTTGTTCAGTGTGCTTAGGGAGTGAACATACTGAAAGTCCTGGCGTCTAGGAGATGAGCCGGAGGGGGGGGGCGGACAAAGAAAGTCCCACTTTTGGTTTTTTCGCTTTTATCTCGAAAACGGTGCGTCGCAGGGAAAATTCTTCTGATACCAAATGAAAGCTCATGAAATTCTCTACAACTTATGTATTTTTCTCGAATTCGCAACCGTTTTCGAGCTACACGCTCCGGAAAAGTGAAAATTTTCGAATAAAGTTAAATTACAAATTTAAAAAAAACCCCGACACAAAAATATCGACTAAATAACTAATATGAAAAAATAAATTAACACAACTTTAAAAATTATGAAATAATTTTGATTCCATATACGAACTCTTATGATTTATTTAAATCCAGCTTACATTTTCTTTATGTCCTCGAGATTTGCTTTCTTATACGCATGAATATATCGGGAGCTGCTGTTTTGAATATAACTATGTAGTAGTTCGTCTTTACAGCAGCCCCCGACATATTCATGCGTATAAGAAAGCAAATCTCGAGGACATAAAGAAAATGTAAGCTGGATTTAAATAAATCATAAGAGTTCGTATATGGAATCAAAATTATTTCATAATTTTTAAAGTTGTGTTAATTTATTTTTTTATATTAGTTATTTAGTCGATATTTTTGTGTCGGGGTTTTTTTTAAATTTGTAATTTAATTTAATTTTATACTTTTTAAACTAAACATATACATACAACATAGCCTATTATTATATCACGAGTCCCATACGGAACTTTTTAACCTTTAAGCCGACGCGGTCCAATTTTGTATGCTACTAGTCGCACACGGTCTATAAGACCGATTCTATTATAAATATATTTATGTGTTATATTTAATTTTAATACAAATTGCATCAAAATCGGATCTCCCGTTGAAGAGATATAAAGCCACAGACAGACAAACAAACAAACATACAAACATACGAGTCTCTTTTTGGGTCGGGGGTTAAAAAATTGAAAATTTTGAAAACTCCCGATCAATGTATCTAATCAGTACCAGTTTCATATGACCGAATCAAAATGAGGCCGAAATCATATTCGGCTACCATAATTATCTGCACATTTTCAATTTTACTTCAATCGGACGATTTCTAGAGAAGTTCAACATGGCGAATTCAAGATGGCGACCAAACATCAAAATCTAATATGGCCTAAAACCTTTTCGACAAAATACTCTTTCAAATAAAAAAAAAGTGCATCAAAATCGAAGATATGAAGCCACAGACAGACACACAAACATACAAACCTACGCGTCAAACTCTTTGTGTCGGGGGTTAAAAATTAACTAACTTCAAACTTTTGGTTATTTTTTGGTGGTGCGTTAATTTCTTGGAGAAGTGTATATTCATTGCGTCGTTCCTATCCGATATGAAACTTATAGTTTAAACCAAATCATTCACCATTTCTTAGAATGCAACGTATGAGCGAATACACTATACGATCAAATTATAGTGTTAAAACTAAAAAAATTTGTCCGCCATCTTGGGGCGTCCACCATATTGAATTTAGTGTGACGTTTTATTTTCGTATTCTTCTCAGCAAACCAAAACATTTGATACCCATATCATGGGGGTGCATAAAAAATAATTGCTCCGCCATCTTTCGGGGTCCACCATATTGGATTTGGAATGACGTCACTTAGCTAACCATGCATTGTCATCCGAACTAAACGTGTATGCAAAATTTCGGCTCAGTCGGTTGGGGATAACTGTTTTAAAATTCAGTTGCGTCCGCCATATTGAATTTAGTGTGACGTCATTTTATTTTCGGATTCTTTGGGAGTCCGCCATATTGGATTTGGAATGACGTCACTTAACCATGCATTGTCATCCAAACTAAACGTGTATGCAAAATTTCAGCTCAATTGGTTGGGGATAACTATTTTAAAATTCAGTTACAAGATTTGACCCACAAGAACAAGGCAAGTTAAATAAAAGCTTGTAATCAAGATGGCGACCAAACGTCAAAATCTAATATGGCAAAACCTTCTCGACAAAATACTCTTTCAAATAAAAAAAACGTGTCAAACTTATAACACCTCTTTTTGGGTCGGGGGTTAAAAACAGATTTTTACCTGAAAAATAAAAAATTGTACTTTAAAGATGATAAAAAAAAGTAGGACTCCGGTGGTTGTAATTGGCACCAGGGTGTCTCCTACATGTTTCCACGCCCACTCTTGAGGGGGCAGGGAATGCTGTTTAGCTGCGCTCTCAGTTGGTGGGAAGGAGCTGATGTCAGGCTTAATATTGCCACTGACCTCATGAACAACTGGAAGCGGTACTGGTTGAGGGATGTCTGTCTTGCTGGTGCCCCATACCAGTTGAGGAAGCAAATCTTCCCAGCCTCTTCAACCTCGCCTTGAGTGGAGGAGGGGTTGTAAAAGATCACTGCCCCTTCCTTGATGATTTCTGACTTAGGTACAATTTTGAGAAGCCCACCTTGCTTTTCCTTAAAGTTGAAGAGGTAAAAATCTGTTTTTCGAAAATTTTCACTTTTCTGGAGCGTGTAGCTCGAAAACGGTTGCGAATTCGAAAAAAGTATATAAAATGAAAGTTGTAGATAATTTCATGAGCTTTCATTTTGTATAAGAAAATTTTTCCCTACGACGCGACGTACCATTTTAGAGATATAAGCGAAAAAACCAAAAGTGGGACTTTCTTTTTGCCCCCTCCGGCTCACCTCCTAGACGTCAGGACTTTCAGTATGTTCATTCCCTAAACACCCTGAACAACTTTCTAAACTAATCGCTTAGGTTCCTGCTCACGCACTCTACACCACCCAGGTCATTCGTTGACTGGAGTATAGGTCATTTTGTGAAGAAAAGATCATATGAACATATGTCCGCAACGGCTTAGATTTTTTTCTTGTTTTTTGAGTTGATTTTTTTTAAATCGTTATTTTTAATATCTCAGAAAGTACTTTAGGCAATATTTTCAATTCTGGTATGTATTAATAGGATCTAAAGCCACATATTTTAGATAAAAAGGTTTTTTATCGCTCCACCAGTGGCGTCCCTGAAAACATGTCCTCTGATATTCTTTACCAAAAAGGTGGTACGCCACTGACATTTTTCCACGTGGGTATTTTTTCTGATTAGCCTTGTCAATTCTATATGAAAACGGTCTCTTGTGTTTTTCTCTTTCTAAAACAATTAAATTCAAATTGATACTAATTATTATTAACATTGATAATGATAAATTTTGTTTTATAAAAATGGTTGGAAATGGCCACCTTCACTTAATATGCTTCCGTCCGTCTTCGCATCGAATTGCGCACTCGTTCAAATAATCCGGGCGTATTCCGTATTGTTTCACACGAGGAAACTATTCGCTCGCTTAAATATTTTAAACTGTTAATGGGGGTTTTAGACACCAGGGTATTAAGATAACCCCACAAAAAGAAATCCAAACTATTGAGATCGGGGGATCTTGCCGAGGTCCAGGGGCGGACTAACCGGCTGCGGGGCCCTGGGCTATTAATGCTTTGGGGCCCTTCCCATCTCATAAGATAACATTTTTTTTTAAGATCAGGTCAGATCACGCACCACCAAGACACGGTTCACTTTGTTTTGGCTAAATACTGAACCAAACTATAATAATAACAGCGATTAGCGAGTAGCCGCATTACACTGGGCCTTGGTTGCGATTGGTCAAATCGAGATGCATACAGTGGCGCAGAGACTATGGATTGCGATGCGGAAGCAGACAAGAGCAAAAAATATATAATATACTTTTACATTTATTATTTATACCTAGGGATTGCAATTTACCGGAAGTTTTAATAACCGGTAAATCGGTAAATAAAAATGGAAATAACCGGTTAACCGGTATTTTCCGGTAATTTTTAGAATGAATGATTAGGGTGGCGAAAATGGCAATTATCTTTTTCCATGTACAAAATTATCTAAATTTGACAAAAAAATTTTTGCCCACGACTATTAAATAATGTACTCATTATGTATATGTTTCCTCAAGGATAATGCTATCCATTATTCCCTGCAATGAATAATGATTTCAGTATTCACTAGTGAATAATAAGGACAGTCAGTTTTTTATAAGAAGTCACGGGCAGGTATTTTTTCAATTCGAGTGCAATATCGCAACTTTTTGGTAGAATGTATGGCTAGTTTCTGAAATGTTAAATATCGTGATTCGTTTACTGTCATAGCTACAATTGTGTGAACAATATTACTGTTATTATCAAATTTATGAATAGATAACTATTTAGCGTTTCAGAAACAAACCCTTTTTTATCATACAATTTCGTTTTTAAATTTGATTGAGTAGTCCGTTATGTGTCAAATTAAATTTAAACGTCAACGTTATTTACAATAATTTTACATATTACTCAAAAATAATAATATAAATAATTCATTAATTAATTTCTTCAGTAAACAATTTAACAAAAATATCTTATAGTCGTGGACAAAGTATAGTATTCTACTCGCATATAATGGCTACTCTGGTGATTTACGACATTCGCCTACGGCTCGTGTCTTAAACTTCACCCCCGTGAATAATAGCCATCATTATATGTTCGTTGAATAATATACTATTATATACGTATATTTAATATAATGAACAAACCAAAGGTTTTTTATCAAAAGGAAAAAATATAAAGGAAATAAATTTAAATAAATAATTATTCTGTAAATAACAAAAATATCAACTTAAATAACAAAAATTATAAACATAAACTCAAATAGGGCATTTACTGAATACCTAACCTAAAAATACAATATTTTTTAAAAACGGCCTGTTAAAAGGGTTAGTTTTTCAAAGCTATAGCTGTTAGTCGTCCGATATTTGTGCATAGAATACCATCAGCTGAAGATGTACTTCCTCAATCGATATTGGTGGGTCGATAAGTTAATAAGAATTGGTAATAACATACTTCTAAATGTATTCCACGGATATTTGCGGCAGTGAAATATTCAATTTCGCACGATATTGTCAATGTCTCTCTTACTTGTATTTCTTAGAGCTTGGTGTCTGGGTTTTACTTTTTATAATATTATTTATTTATTATTAAAAGTGCTCCGTGTTGGGACAGTCACTCTGTATTTAGTGAATACTAGTCACTGACATAAACAGAAACGTTGAATACGTGACTTATCGTAAGTTTAGAATTTACCGAAATAACCGGTAAAAAATTAAAATAACCGGTAATTATCATCATGTGTTTTTTGTCCTAATAACCGGTTAACCGGTTAACCGGTTAACCGGTATTGCAATCCCTATTTATACCATCAATGAGATCACCAGTGCAGAGCATAATCATAATCATATCGTATATCGTATATCGTATTTGGTTTTTAAATCCGTTTTCAGCATTCGAGGGCCCTTTCAGCATCCGGGGCCCTGAGCTTAAGCCCCTAAAGCGACCCCCCTTTTGTCGGCCCCTGCCGAGGTCCTCTACGACAACTACAAGGATTATGATAAACCAGCGGTGGGCCGTGCCCCCCCCCCCCATTGGCTTGGTGTTTCTTCAATAATTTGACAATCAAATAAAAACCAAAATCACCAATCCCCAAAAAGTCATTGATCATTTTGTAGCAATAAAACCAAGACGAATGCAATTGAAAGATTGGAGTTAGTGGTTCTATAGATATAACTTGTTTTTATTTATATTTTATATGGTTTTCAATGTTTTCATGAATAATGAATACAGGGTGCAATCAGTTTTATGTCATTAAAAAAAAACTGGTGGTGGGGAACGACTAAACGAACAAAAAAAAACCTTATATAACATGGGGTCTAAAGCCCATAGTTTTGGACAAAAAAAAATCAACAAAAATTTCGAAAATTTTTAATAATATTGTTTGAGAACTGCTGGAATATTGAGGTAGGTTTAGATCGCCTCGTGTCTTTGCCTATGATACTCGATATTTGTACAGATAGCTATAAAATGTCAGCGGTCTTTAGCGGTGCGGTAAAGATGAAAGACGTCGACGTTTTCTGAGTGTTTAGTAGATCTGAAGAAACCTATACTCTGACTCTCCCTTGTGCAATATTTTAGTTACTGTGGGTATTTCGTTATGTACACACGCTCAACCCGTTCGTTGTTTTTGTTATTTTTGAATTTCGGGTCACTGTATTTATAGTTAAGATTTATTTCATTGACTTACCGTTCAAGTCGTTAAGTTCTTGATTACGTACAGGCACAACTTACTTCTTCGTTCTTTTTGTGTTTCGTTTTGGATTTTGGACCAAGTTTTTCTTTTATTTTTCTTTATTGACAACGCTAGTTGATAGTTTAGTGTTTAGTGTTGAACGGAGTGCGTATGTCCTTAGTTAGACGTGCCGAACTGTGTATTGATGCAGGTGCAGAGATTTCGAATAATTTATATAGGTAAGCTTTTAACCCAGAACACTCCATTTATGTTACAAATGTTAATAAACCACATTTAAGTTTTCTAAATTATAAACAACAATCCAATATTTTGTTCCAAATTAAAAAACACTCAAGTAAAGAAATGCTCTGTTTAGACCTCTATGGCCATTATTTGCTTGCAGTTGTGCAGAAAGAGATAACGAATTATTTACCTCTTTATAATTGCCTGAGTTCGGTTGAGGCGGTCCATCAAAGGCCTTTGCTTTGACACCGCGGACCGCCGCGTGTGCCGGCGAGGACTTTGCACTTTTTTATGACAATTTAAAAGTTAGATAATTGGGAACTACAAGTCCATTGACCAAGAAAAGCAGTGGTTCTCATATGTTTTCTACCCTAATATTCAAATTGTTGACCTAGATCAGTTTTTTTCAAAGTGCCCTTACTTTTTTTGTGTGTGTTTGTATAATTTATTTGCATACGCGGTATTCTATAAAATGGCGGAGGATCCGGTGATATTCATATATTACACAGACACACACAAAAAAAAAATTGTATGTTTCTGAGACTCCATTGGGCAACCCCCATGTATTTCGACGTGCTGAATACGAGTCTGGTGTCCGTTTATCTCCATCACCCACCAATTTTTAGTAAATCCTGAAAATAACGTAAATTATGAGGTTTTTTTTAGGTTATTTTCACGATTTACAAAAAATGGTGGGTGATGGAGCTAAAGGGACACCTGATTCGTGTTCAGCACATCGAAATACATGGGGGTCACCCAATGGAGTTCCAGGAACAGACTACTTTTTTTTTATTTTATCTAGCTGTGAAATCAATCAAATTGGCCAAACAATTTGATGATAAATATCAGAGCTGTAGCAATCTTTCCTGTACTTGTCTCAGGATTTTCGTCGATTTCCTGCAGCAGGCTTCCTCTATTTCGGGTGTTCTGAAAGTTCGAGGTCTACGTTCCGAAGTACCTTTTTTGGAAATTACCAGTTTCACAAGGACGGTGATGAATAGTCGAAAAGAATCGGCTATCTGGCAAGACACGATTAGGATATCTTTCCTGATACATACTTCTGGCTCTTGTTGCATTACCATCTGCGAGACCATATACGTAATGCATTGTCGCCATTTTCGCATATTTACTAAGATAGTCATAAGTTGACAGAAATTTTGACAGCTGCCAAAAGTGAAAACTTTAATATCAATTATGGAACTAGAAAGTTTTAAAACATATCTCTTCCTCCGTGAAAACTTACATTATTTTCAAAATTACGAAAGACCCACTTGTAAATTTTTAAATTTAACAGCAATTTTGACAGCTGTCAAGAATAAAAAAATGGAATTTAAACATCTACTTTGGCAGATCGATGATATATTTGTAAAGTAAAGATTTAAAACTAATATTGTGCGAATCTTTATATATTTGTGACCTGTAGACAGGGGCGTAGCGAGCCAACTTTCTTAGGGGGTTATTTTTCAAATTTGCCAACTTCATAAGACTTAAAAAGCCAACTCTGTAAATAATTAAATAACAATTCCTCCAAAAAAAAATTGGTGAGCGGGGGAGAGAAATTCTTAAAAAAAAAAAATTTCAATAAAAATTGCCACCTTGCATCTCGAATTTCCAACTTTTACCCAACTTTTCAAGTTCCGCCGAAAGAAAAGCTGATGAGCGGGCTAAAAAAAATTTTTCAATAAAAATTACCACCTCCCTTCACTAAGACTGATTTTAATTGAAAATAAAATGATATTTTTTAGTAAAAATTCAATTTTAGGTCAAATAATTATAAGAAATTATACTGCCCTGCTAAGACAAGAAGTCGTAACTGCAAAAAATTAATTTTTGAGATTTTAATTGCATTTGCACCGTATTAGTGATCCTCACCACTGTACAAAATGTAGAAGTCGTATCTAAAGCAAAACTAGTGAATATACATAACGAATATGTGTCGTATCTGCAAAATAGACCTATTCACTAAGCTCAAAAATCATATCCGATCATTACCAGATTTATTTGTCATAACTTAACATATATACAATGTTTTGTTATATAGTTACACTGATAAAAGGGACACATATTTATTTGCCAAAAAAGAAAATCATGAATTATGAAATGTAGATGGCATAACATAATTCAGAAAACAGTTGATTTCTCTAGAATCACATTTTGTCAGATACGACTTCTTGTCATAGCAGGGCAGTATAGGTAAGAGTCAAAAATCCGGCCTGACAGATTGATAGAGAATTTCAAAACGAAAATTTAAAAAATAAAATTTTCTGATAGCGTTAACTTGATGACCTGTAGAGTGATTTGGGTGGCACAGTATAGACTGGCGGTACATGACCAGTCAGGTGCAACATTTTTAAAATGCATGCCAATCATATATACGAATGTCATTACCGTGAATATGCCAGAAACGCAAATTTTAGGCAGTCGTCGCGTGCAGAAGGGTGTGCAAACCGATTTTTTTGTTTTTCTTTATGCTTTTTTTAATTTAAAATGGATGCCAATAGTGCCAAACGAAAAGCCGTGAAAAAAAATCCAGCGGAAATTCATTGGCATGCAGTTTCCGCGCGCAAAACAAATTTTGGTGCGCACATTAAATCGTAAAATCTTTTGGTATTTTTGATGATTTTGATTTTGGATTTTTTTTCACGGTTTTTCGTTTGGCACTATTGGCATCCATTTAAAAAAAAACACAAGAAAAAACAAACAAAAAATCGATTTGCACACCCTTCTGCACGCGACGACTGCCTAAAATTTGCGTTTCTGGTATACTCATGATAATTACATTCACATATATGATTGGCATGCATTTTGAAAATGTTGCACCTGACTGGTCATGTACCGCCGGTCTAGTAGTACGACGCAACGTGACGGTGAATTTTTATTTCATAATTTTTATCGAAATTTTTTGAGAGCGGTTCAGTTTTTTTTCCCATAAATTGTTTTATCGGAAAAATAATATGTACACATATCTCGGAGCACTGAATGCTTATTCTTCATTTTTTTAACATTTCTAGTTATTTGCCTTAAAATAGTTTTGTTCATTAGTTCATCAGTCAATGACATAGTGCAATAAAACAAAAAACTTCACTGAACAGCCAACACAACCGCCGATTTTTTTCTCTCTATCAACTTAGACGTTTCAAAAATGTTATATTACACAGGCACCCAAAATAAAAAAGTGGTCTCTTTCTGGTACTCCATTGGGTAACCCATTATGTATTTCGACGTGCTGAATCAGGTGTTCGTTTAGCTCCATTGGCCACCATTTTTTTGTAAATCTCGAAAATAACCTAAGAAAAAAACTCATAATTTAGGTTATTTTCGCGATTTACTAAAAATTGGTGAGTAATGGAGCTAAACGGATACCTCTCTACGAAAATTTTCTGGATATATATGTCGACTGGGTGATTGTTCAAATGTTATTACTAACAGTTAGTTTTTTAGTTAAATCTTGAGATAATTTGATAAAAAAACACTAGAAAACGTTTGTCCTACAAAATCGATGGTTTCACCGAAACGTCCCCCACCCCCAATATGTCCAAATAACGAGGTAACAAAAAATGATTACTAACCAGCTGATGTTTCACGATTGTTTAATAAATGTTTTTAAAATGAAATGGCCACATTATCCTACAAATTGAATGGTATGTTTTTCCAGTCCTACGCTCGGAAATTGTCAGTTCCACGGTAACACTTTTCTCATTACTAACTGTAGGACAAAGATAAAGTATGATAGGTTAGTGTATTCTTTGCCCAAATAAAATAGTGTCCTACAAAAAAATTGGTATGTATCGCTAGTCCGACAAAAATTATTTTATAATTGCGGTTTTGGTAAATTAATATACTTTTAATACTTACTTACGGAATTCTGATATCTACCAAATATTGCATATAGATTCAGATTATCAAAACAACATTTCCCTTGATTTTTAACCCTAATTTGCAAATTTACATTCGTTGCGAATTTTTGAATTTTTCATGCACTTTTATGTTTTATAAATGTTCGACTACAAAACCGAACAATTTTCTTTATAATTCTAATGTAATATTATATTTAATGTTTAATGGTCTGTTTAATTCAACAGTAACATAATTTACATGAAAAGTTTATGAAAAAAGTGGGAAAATAACTAAAAAAAATTAGTATAAAAAAAATAGTGTTGCAGTTTTGAAATTTTTTTCCTTCCTTAACTGTGTGTGTTTGTGCGCGCACATACACACATATATATCCTTCTATATACTTATTTAATCTTTTATATAATAAAATATTCAACATCCAGTAGTGTTACAAATTTCAAAATAAGTTTTTTAAATTTTTTATCACTGTATACCAATTTTTTTGTAGGACATTAGTAAAAGCGTGTTCCACACTTTATTCCCAAGAGAAAAAAACGAAAATTAGGTTGTTAGTAATGAGAAAAGTGTTACCCTGGAACTAACAATTTCCGAGCGTAGGACTGGAAAAACATACCATTCAATTTGTAGGACAATGTGGCCATTTAATTTTAAAACATTTATTAAACAATAGTAAAAAAATTAGCTGGTTAGTAATCATTTTTTGTGAACTCGTTATTTGGATTTGTTGGAGGTGGGGGACGCTTCGGTCAAACCATGGATATTGTAGGACAAACGTTTTTTCGTGTTTTTTATCAAATTATCTCAAGATCTAACTAAAAAACTAACTGTTAGTAATAAAATTTGAACAATCACTAAATCGACATATACAGTGTGTCCCAGGATAGATGTGACAAGAGGTGTAATGAACCAAACATTTTGGAATTTTGGAATAGTATTTGGGAATTGAGTCCTGCTTGTTGTAAAACTAAAGTATACCAAAAATGACTTGATTTGGTGTTCTACAGGGTGTTTTATAAGCAAAGTTGTAAAAATCACCACTAATAAAGTACCTTTATTTGTCAAAATATGAAAAAATTTCACTAAGAAAAGTTATTTAGAATGCAATTTTATACCTCTATACCAAATTTCAGGAATATAAAATTATTTTTTTGAAACTTCCCATTTTTTTGCGAATTAAGAGTTGAATTCATATTTAAAGTTGTGTAGGAGCAAATGTTAATCATCTCAAAGAGGCTATTGGTAAATAAAAAATTGAATATACGAGATGTAAGAAGGTATAATGTTAATCGAACTAATTGTAAAACAAGAAACAATTACTAACAGAAGATTAATGAGGTTTAAAAATTATAACAAGTAATAAACGTCAAAAACATAAAAAATTCACAAACAAATTAATTATTGACCAATACAAAACAATGTTTACAATTTTTTTATTATTCGACGTAGCTACCATCCACATCCACACACATTTCGATCCTTCGCCTGAAGTCCTTAAAACTGTTTCGAATATGATCTAACGGTATGGAGTTTACGGCATTTGTAATTCTCTGCTTCAATACTGCTACATCGTTAGGAAGTGGTTCAGCGTAAACCAACTGCTTGAGGCGACCCCATAAAAAGAAATCCAATATTGATAGCTCTGGGGATCTCGCCGGCCACTTGATCGGTCCATTCCTAGCAATCCAATTTTCTCCAAAATTTAAATTCAACCACCGATTAACCATTTCTGTGGAGTGGCCAGGGCAACCATCATGTTGAAAATGAAGTAAAGGCATATCTCTTAAAATATTTAAATGTTCTTCAGAAAATCTTTCAAGAAGCTGTAAATAAGTGTGCTGGTTTAACCTGCCTTCAATGAAATAAGGTCCAATAACTCCAACGTGATAAGAAACGGCACACCACACATTCATTTTTTATAATATTGTCTTCTACAATGAATTCTAAAATTTGGATTTTCAGAAGCCCAAAACCGACAATTCTGAGATGAAACAACACCATTGGTTGTGAATGTGGATTCATCTGAGAAAATTATGAAATGATGAAAAAATCTCTCTTCCATGATTTTTTCTCCAATGGTCAAACAAAAATCCAACCTACGGCCGTCATCTCCCTCTTCAAGCGTATGTTTATAATTTGCTTTATATGCCCTAATTTTCTTTGCCTTGTAAATTCTTTGGAGTTCAGACTTGCTAATATTAATAAGAGCTGATCTCTCTCTTAGTGGTATCCTAGGATTTTCTATAACAGAGGCATGAGCTATAATAGCCCCAACATTGTCTTCATCATATGCTTTTATTTTTCTTTTCATCTTAAGATCACTACCAGTAGCCAGAAACTTTTTAATTATTCTCATAGCCTGAGTACGTGACAAAGCAGTGTTTGGAAATTTCAAATTAAATTGGCTTACCACTTCTCTTAGCGAGTTTTCACCGCCAATTCCGTAGCATTGCACAATATAAATTTTTTCACGCACTGTGAGTACCATTTTCACTTAATTTTTTATGCTTGGTTCGTTAATTTGAAACAGAAATTAAGGATAACATTGACTACGTTTGACAGATATGTCAATAATAAATGATAAATGTGTATCCACTGCTTTTCTCATAACCTACTTTTAGCTTCTACATAACTTTAAATATTAATTCACAAAAAAGAATTTCTATGCAGTTTTAATTGAATGGTTCAAAATAAAATACTAATTTATTGAAAAAATGGGAAGTTTCAAAAAAATAATTTTATATTCCTGAAATTTGGTATAGAGGAATAAAATTGCATTCTAAATAACTTTTCTTAGTGGAATTTTTTCATATTTTGAAAAATAAAGTCACTTTATTAGTGGTGATTTTTACAACTTTGCTTATAAAACACCCTGTAGAACACCAAATCAAGTCATTTTTGGTATACTTTAGTTTTACAACAAGCAGGACTCAATCCCCAAATACCATTCCAAAATTCCAAAATTTTTGGTCTTGTTACATCCATCCCGGGACACACTGTATATATACCCAAGCGCAGTTTATATAGCTACCACTACTGAGAATTTTCGCAGAGAGAAAAGTTGGGCGTCTCGTCAAAACGAAGCTACGAAAATTCAGCTTGTTGGTGATCATTAAAAAAAAGGGCGCTGTACTGTGGACTAAAAGAGCGATCCACTCCAAAACCATGAAATATTGGAACGTGTTTAATTTTGAACCGGTTATCATATTTAGTTCGTGGGTGGGACCTATGTAGCCCGTAGGTATATACTAGTTAACGTCTCCTACTCAAAGTTTGTTGATATTTACATCTATCAAGCATCTTTTGTTTGAGATGGTATTTATATGAATATTGTGCATTGTACATAAAAATACGGCCTTCTCATATCGGCTAATTAATTGCTGATTTTAATTGATATTGATTATTTATTGATTTATTTATAGTTATTGTTTACCATACCATACCATATTTGCTAATATCGACGTTATTCGTTTTGATATTTCCCGGAAGGAAACAATACAATATTTGCCGTCTGCATATTATCCGGAAACAGTCATAATGGTTTCTTTCACTCTGTTCCATATTTCGAGTTCTTGTTCAAAAAAGACATCCTTAAACAGACTCTCAATAATTGAGAGTAAAGGAGAGTAGATAAACAATCAGTGTAATTATTACACTGATTGTTTATTTACTCTACTATACTGTGGGCGATAAATAGATGCTGTGGCACTTTTTAAATAGAGAATTTAATTTCTTACAGTTTAAACAACTTGATGTTTTTACTACCACATCCAGTGGAAGTATAGTACATAACGACAAAAAAATGTTTAAACATTTTTATAGTTCAAATAGGCTTATCATGAAACGTCGAAATTTTAAGTTTGAGAAAAAAAATTCTGTCTGTTGGTCTGTCTGTAACTTTTTTTTGTGCTCCTGATTACTCTGGAACCGTTTAAAATATTGACTTGAAATTTGGTACACGTATGTATTTTAACGAGATCTGGAACTAGATTATATTTTCATCTTATTCTGTTGAAGGGTTGGGGGGTAAATTGTGGTAAATAGGTAAATCAAGTAGGTAAGAGTCCAAAAAATTGATATTTAGTATATATAAAAAAGTTGAGATCTCAAAAATATTTTTGGTATTAGTCACCCCCATTACCAACCCCATTATTAAAGGAGGCGAAAAAGATAAAATGGAAATTTACCGTGTATACAAAAACCTAAGGCCTCAAACAATTTTTTTACTTGATCATCAACTACTATGGGTGCGCAGTATCCGCAAGGGCGGATTTACGGGGGGGGGGGGGTAATGAATTAAATTACAAAAATATAAAAAAGTTATTGGCGAAATAAATAATTTGAAAGGAAATTTAGCATTTATTCAAAAATCGTACTCATCCGGGAGTTTACCCCCCCCCCATGATAGAAAGCTAAATCCGTTCTTGTAAGGGTAAGTAATGAAATTAAAAAAGTGTGCGGGGGTAAATTATCGGCTTCACCCTGAAAACCGCCATAATAATAGGGTAATGTGGACTAAACCACATTTTTCGTAAATAACTAATAGTGTAAATAAAATTTAATAAACCCGAAATTGAAAGACCGATAAGAGGAAAAACAATAGCTGCATTCTTACACATACACCAGCAAAAAAATAACACTTACATGAAACGCGTGCTGCGCCACAAGCAGTAGGATCGAAGCAGGTAAACAGGGGGTGTCGCTAAAAAATTTTTGTTCTTATTAAAAATCAATTTCTTCTATGCCAAAATAATTAGGTACAAACCGCTTATTATACAGAGTGTTTCACGGTTAGTGGCCAATTAGACGTTTTAGAAAAACTACGAATAATTTGAACCTAAAAATTTAGGAAGAGGGATTTTCAAGGGTACTCTATTTAATGAAAATAACGTCACGTATGTGACACTTCCGGTTATACCGGAAGTTGACATCAACTTCCTTATTTTAAATGGCATGCCTTATTTTTTATTCCGGATTTGATTCCCATTCATTATTTTAAGGTTATTTTCAATATAATTCCCTATCTAAAAAAACAATTGTTTTTGAGATATTTTGATTTTAATGAAATCTGATGCGAAAACTACCCCATGGTTGGAAATTAATAACCTTCGCTGTGGTAAATTCCGATGACTAATATTTCTTCCATATGCCTATGAAAGATGGAGCTTAAGTGGTCTCAAGCTAAAAATGCCCCAAAATATACAGGGTGCCCAGAAAACGAGGTCCAACTTCGACCTAAATTAAACCGCTTATTTCGAATGGAACATACTGTAGTTTATAAAAATATCGGCATCTCTTTTATTACCTTTCAACTTATATGTGCATTTCCTATAAATAAAATGTACTGTTATTGATTCACAGAAATCGCTAAAATCAATCCCAAGTAATGTTTGAACAAACAAACAAAAAAAAACATACACACGGTCGCCGAATTGAGTCGGTTAAAAATGCTGTAAAATATTGAAAAATGTATGTAACAAAAAACAAAAAACTAGTGGAAGCATTATACTCTTCGCCGATTTACTGAGCTTTTTATATAATTGTTACACATTCTATAGGATACTATTCGCAGTTTTTTGTAAATAATGTTAGTTTTAGACATTTTTAATTTTATAGTACGAACTTAGTTGGTGAAAAACTCAATGTAAAATAAAGTAAAAATAAAAAAAACTATACCATACCCCATGTAGGGTTTCGAACCTGGGACTCTTGGATTCCGAGTCAAAAGCATAAGAACTACGCAACACGTAAAAAATGTAAATTTTTACAAAAACATAAGAATAAAAAAAATCTCAAATTTAAATCATTAATAACATTTTTATTTACTGATCGATTTTGTTAAAAAACAATAGAGTTCTTGTTCAGAATTCGTTCACTAACACAATGAAAAAAATTTTTGTCTGCAAGCGATATTTACGGTTTTTGAAATGTGCCGATCAAATACATACTCTTCGTTTTCGTATTTGCGAAGAGTATAATAAGGTAGACAGAATGGATATATTCTAGTGTTAAAAGATGGTACATTAAAACACATAGACTTCAAGCAATCAGGAGAACTGATGTAGTTATTGATAGCTTTGAAGGCGAAACAAACATCCCTGCTGTGTGGAACTAATTCCCAAATATGACCTTGCTTCTTCACAAGTTAACTCGTGCTTATTTTATAGCACATAAATTGGACAAATTTGTTTTGTACAGATTCTAGACTATTGATATATATGTTACAGTACGGTGACCAAACAATGTTGCAATATTCTATAATAGATTTAAGTGGAGAAATATATAAAATAGCTAATGTTCGAGGAACTGTATTTCGCTTCAAAAAAGCTGTGACTGACGAATTTGTTTACTTTCTTTGATAGGCAAAAGAAATTTTCTTGTAAATAATGTTAGTTTTTGGACATTCTAAATTTTGTGATACCAACTTTGTTGTGAAAAAAAATATATGAAAAAAAAACACCCTGTCAAGGATTCGAACACAAGACCTTTGGATTTCCAGACAAAACTTTAGCCATTGGACCATCGACACAGTACTACAAAAACTGAATGTCTGTAATATATATCATTCGAGTATTATATTTCAACGAATTAGATATATTATTATGAAATATATATATATATTAGTAAAATGTATAAACAAAAAAAAATTATAGAGAAGAAAATTTCGCAAGACTTCTATGTAAGTACAAATGACAAAAATTAAGAAAATATCTATTTTTTAATTTAAACGATTAATAACTATTTTATTTTCTGATTGATTTTTTTCAAAAACAATAGGGTTTTTCCTCTAGCTAGTCGTAGCGCTACACAAAAAAACATTTCAAATCGTGATAGAACCGAACCGCTTGGCAGAAAGTTTACTTGCATATAATAGGTTGATTTGGCTCGCAGCACCTTATCAGGGGTGGCGTCAAATTCAAAATAGCGGAATTTTTCAAAATGGCGCTTTTTTCTTATGGGACTAATGGGATTAAAATCAAATAAAATACCAAATTTGAACTTTTATAATTTAAAAGCAAAGCGTTTTAAAAAAAATTCTAAAGTGGCGTAGTTTCTCACAAAATGACGTCTTTAAAAAAAAGACAATCTTTTAAGATTTTTAGTTTTAATATATTATGTAATACACCGTATTCAAAACTATTAACAGGTTCTGTGCTATGAATTGAAATAAAATAACTGTACAGAATTTTAGGTGACTATTCAAAATAGCGGCGTGACTACGTCTATAAAGCAGGAACATAGATATAATTAGACGGATAGTATTCCTTAGTCTTCCAAATCTTCTAAACTATAACAAAATAAAAAAAAAACAAAATAAAAATGAATAAGAATTTGTTATAATTTAAAAGGAAAATATTTAAAAGTACCTACTAACTTTTGAATTATGTTGTTGGTGCACATGTCTTTGCAGGAAGTGCATTGCAGAGTACATGGAAGGCCACTTCTTTTGCATTTACAGCGGTTACTGCTGCATCCAGTTTTACAAGATCATTTAGCTAGCTCTTGACAAGTCTGCCATACATTTGGAAGAACAGACCATAGAGGAGTCCACATTGTACCCTTTTCAACCCAGCCCCATCCTTTCGGTGATGACGTTACATCATCCATATCATAAGAACGACCCCAGACTTGACCAGCTTGATAAGCAGCCCTTAGGATATGTTAATACAATGCTGCGGAAGTGGGAGGTACCAAATCAATTGGCTTGTTTTGGGAACAGAATAATTATTTTCTTGTTGTGTCAGTGTTGGTTGCCATGCTAAGTGGGTCATACATGTGGACAGTGAAACTGCCAAGTTCTTTTACGACATTTTCCGGAATGGAAGGCAGTGGGCATGAAATCGCTTTAAACGCTTTAGTTGCATTATCGATTTGAGAATTTCATGTTTTCCAGGCAGAATTTTTTCCTTTGTAAGAAAAAAAAAGCATGGAATCCAGGAAGAGCGCTAGCCGTATCTCCAAGAATATCTAAAATATGAATTTATTGAATCCAAGTGTATTAATGGTCTTTTGTATGTTAGAGGGACTTACCTGCCATAAGGTGAGATTTAAGTCGTGAGTAAAAAGCTATACATAGTAATAGTACATCAATATCAACTGTCCGCATTACTGCATTCTGAGACCCATGTGCTTTAAATGTAATATTATTCCGGTATCTGCTTCCTCTTTATTACTACATTTTAAACCACTGAGGACGAACCAAGGTTAAAAATACGCGTTAAGTATTTACTTCGATATATTTTCGGTATGTCAGTCGTAGTGTAGTGGGGAGTGGTGATTTTGAGATATATTTTTGATTCGAACAGAAACAAATTTTTCGCTCATGGATAATAGGGAATTAGCCCGCAACTATTCATTAAAATAGGATTAAATGCTCCATCTTGAATCTTATATAGTGTACTATTATTATTTTTATTATTATTATTTGATTTCAAAGTATATTTATTAAGTTAATCACTTAGAAAACATTTAAAATCAGTACTTTTGAAAATACGTCGCCATTTTGAAATTGACGCCACTTGAAATAAGGTGCTGCGGGTCAAATCGATTGTTTATGTATATAGACCGCCTGTACCAAGTGGTTTGCTTCTATGATTATTTGAAACGTTTTTCCTATATATGGATTCTGCCACTACGACTATAACGCTAACTGACTTTCCAAATTTCAGTCCAATCGGACTTTTCTTTCTTAAGTTATCGTGCTTACAAGAAACGTGTCGGACGGACGGACAGACAGACGGACATTTTGAAAGTTGTTCAGAATTCCTTCACTAACATAATGATATGAAATTTTTTTCCCTACGAGCGATATTTACTGATTTAGAAATGTGCCGATCAAATACAATATACTCTTCGTTTTTGCGAAGAGTATAAAAATGCAAATGGCAGGTTGAACTTTTCAGTGGAATTGTTTTATTTTGTCAGAAAATGGACTATAGACCCCGCGGTCACTGTTTTGCCTTCATGATTATTGGAATTTCGAACACCTGAGTTTAATGGCCTAATATTGTAAGAGTATTGCGACGTTGTACAAACATATTTAATCCGTATAGGTTATTGGTCTAGATTATGAAACAAAACAAAGATAAATAAATGCCCATAAAAGGTAAACTGTGAAGATATTCGTTATTCAAATACAGCGAGCCTTATGCACATACATACGTTAACGATATTAAAAATGGCATTTCCAAATAAGGGAAAGTTGTTGAATATAGTTTATACTATGAAGTACATCGTTGACTTGCATTACATGAAGCTTTTAAATAACATATCGGTTTTAGAATTTTGCAGAGTGAGGGAAATATGCGTTTATTTTCGGTTTATTATAAATATTTAAAAAATCATAAATGGTATAATCTTTAAAATAATTCCAGATACTTCCCATTGCTCTAAGGAATACAACATATATAGTTTTTATCATTAATTTTGTATATAAAAAAATGCCATACTTTAATAATGAAATTAGGCACTATTTTTATTGACAATAGTCCAATCAATGAATGCCCAAAAGGGGATTGTAGAGAACATTTTGAAGGGGAGAATTTTTCTCTTCAGGGATGTGTTGGGGGTAGTCAGGAGGTAAACATACTAAAAGTCCCCGCCCCTAGCCCCGCCGCTTCAGGGGGGCGGGGGGTGGAAAGGTTCCTTTTTTCGATTTTTCGCTTATAACTCGGAAACGATGCGTCGTATGGGAAAAGGTAATCTATGCAAAATTAAACGTAATTAAATTTTCTACAAGAATGTTTATATTTATTTTTTTCCTATGTGTTATAGTTTACGAGATGTTCGCCAGCGAAAATCGATAATTAAAAAAAAAAAAAAAATTATGTTCCTTGTATATTTCTATCAAAACGGTTTACCGTGGTCTGCTAATAAGTCACAAAACAATTTTTATTTTACAACACTGGACGTATTTACTAACGTAATATTTTATCGAAATGTATACATTTCCTTAAATATACAGTGTGACTCATTTAAAATGAAGATAACCCTTATAACTTTTTCAATTTGTTTCGGATTTGAATCAAATTTTACTCAAGTATAGAACAAATTAGGATCTACTTATGACCAGAAAATCATGCACCTGCTATAAAGGTAAAGCCACCTGCGGTACAAAAATATGCTGAAAAAAATAAAACATTTTGAATGTTAGAAATTCTAAAAAATGCATCCGATCGGCGCCACAAACGTACATACACCAAAATTTGATTTAATTATTGATGGGGGATATCTCATACATAATCTCATCTGGCAAAGGGGGTCCACAGTTTCCGCAATTTGTGGTGGCTACGTAAAATTCATCGTTCATAAGATTAAAAATTAATATGATTTTTAATCTTTTTCCTCATATTTTGGTACCGCAGGTAGCTTTGCCTTTATAGCAGGTGAATGATTTTCTGGTCATAATTAGATCCTAATTTGTTCTATACTTGAGTAAAATTTGATTCAAATCGGAAACAAAATGAAAAAGTTATAAGGGTATCTTCATTTTAAGTGAGTCACACTGTATATTTAAGGAAATGTCTAGTTTCGACAAAATATTACGTTAGTAAATACGTCCAGTGTTGTAAAATAGAGATTGTTTTGTGACTGTGATTTATTAGCAGACCACGGTAAACCGCTTTGTTAGAAATATACAAGGTACATAATTTATTTTTTTTATTAATTATCGATTTTCGCTGGCGAATATCTCGTAAAATATAGCACATAGGAAGAAAATGAATATAAACATTCTTGTGGGAAATTTAATTACGTTTAATTTTGCATAGATTACCTTTTTTCGTACGGCGCATCGTTTCTGAGTTATAAGCGAAGAATCGAAAAAAGGAACATTTTCACCCCCCTCTCCTACTGAAGCGGCGGGGCTAGGGGCGGGGACTTTTAGTATGTTTACTTCCTAACTACCCCCAACACATCCCTGAAGAGAAAAATTCTCCCCTCCAAAATGTTCTCTACAACTCTTTCATTGACTGGACTACAAACTACGATATTTAAATATAACAGAAATGTATAATAAAAAAAAAATATATATATATATATATTTTTTTTTTTATTATACATTTCTGTTATATTTATATATATATATATATATATATATATATATATATATATATATATATATATATATATATATATATATATATATATATATATATATATATATATATATTCTTCTCTTCTTCTTATGTATTTTTGCCCCATTGACCTCGAACCTATTGTTAGAACCCAGGGCTAATTGTCAAAATGTTGAGGAAAATTTAAAAAACCGTCAAAAATCGCATTTTTCACGAATACTATGTTTTTTATGGATATCACGTTTTTTTCATGAACGCATAGCGTATTCCAGTGGTCTGCATATACCTTTATCGAGTATTTTTTTCCGCTGATCACGAATTTCGAGACAAATTTTGGAGTCAGTGATGAAAACACTGAGAAACATCGAAAAAACTGTCAAAAATCGGGGTTTTTTCAGGATACCCAATCATTGTGCGTGATATATAGTATTTCAATTTTATATGGGTTTTCGTTTTCGAACGCGCTTATCTTCATACGATCTGCTTATCTTCATTCGTCGTTTCGTTCCTTTTGGTTTCACTTCTCTTTGTAGCATCCAGCAGTAATCTGCTAACATGTTGACATCCCATTACCCTGAAATCGACGTTCAAAGTCTTTTAAATCTTGATGGAATCTTTCTCCTTGCTCTTCGCTGAAGTCGCCGTTATTTTCTGGAAACTCATCCAGGTGTGAATCGAGAAAGTGCAATTTCAAACTCATCATACAACCTAACTTTTCGTAATTCGCGACATCCATGAAAAACCCGATTTTTGACAGTTTTTTTATTTTTCAGTATCTTTATCACTAACCTTCAAATAATTTGACTCAACATTTGTGATCAGAGGGAAAAATTACTCAAAAAAAGTGTACGCAGGCCATCGTAACACGCTATGTATTCATGAAAAAAACGTGATATCAATAAAAAAACATAGTATCCGTGAAAGGCGCGATTTTTTACGTTTTTTTTTTATTTTCCTCAACATTTTGACAAATAGCCCTGGGTTCTAACAATAGATTCGAGGTCAGTGGGGCAAAAAAACAAGAAAAATACATGCAGCCTAGCCGAAAACGCCACACGCATATTTTACCACTCAAAAAAACATAAAAAACCATAAAAAACGCATTTTTTACAGTTTTTCGGGTTTTTCTCTGTAACATGCGCATTAACCCCACATTCTGAATTCAGATTCGTAATCAACGGGAAAAATACTAATAGTACAGGATCCGTATAAGGTCGACCTTCACCGAATGAAATCTATTTTTTTATGAAAAAAGATACCTTTGCTAACAAAAGTAACGAAATATGTTCAAGGCTATATTTAATTGAAAATTCAATAATTAATTTTTTCTTCCATACCTTCACCGATCTTCTAACCATAAAAATTAACACTAATCGAAAGTAAGAAACCTATAGAATATGTAAACATAGAGTTGCTTACATTTTTCCGTTCAAGGCTGTACGGTTGCTAGGCTTAAATGGGTGAATCGAAAGTGGTACCTTCACTGATCTGGTAACCAAATAAATCATATATCAAAATAAAAATAATTTTATTGCGAAACGATAAGTATAAATAAAATTTAAAAAATAAAAAAAAACAAAAAAAAAGCCTTGAACATATTTCGTTAAGCAACCGTTACTTTTGTTAGCATTTTTTTTTTATAAAAAACAGATTTCATTCGGTTACCTGATCGGTGAAGGTCGACCTTAGTACGTACCTTAGACTATAAAGAAAAGTATATTCAGATGTTCAGTTCAAATAACTTTTTTTTTGTGGGCCTGTGTAATTATAGTTGTTAAATACCCTATTTGCTGGTGTAGGTATATAGTCCATAGGTTAAAAAATTATTCATAGAAATATTTACTAAAAGTCATGTAACATTGTTTGGTGGTTATTTAAAGGTTGTTATAATTTCTTGATAAATTAAACACATAAACACATTGTATCTAAAGTGTAACTTTAGATACAATGATAAAGAAATGATTTTACTGTTTTTCAAACAAAAATGTATTCAAAACATAAAAACAAAAAACAATTTTAAGGGAAGAGTTTGTATATATTTTAATCATAAAGCAATAATTAAGGTTGTTAAATACCTAGCTATAACCTAAAAGAATTTTCATAGAAAGACTTATTAAGAATCTGGTAACATATTATTAAAGTGGTTATTTTAAGGTCGATATAATTTTTTGAATAACTTCTTATATGATGACAAAAGAGTGAATTTATTTTTAACAAAAGTTTTTCCAGAAAATAAACAAACGACCAGATCATCTCACTTCACAACGCAACTATTAAAAATGAGTGACAAATTAACGTGCAGTACGTAGTGATAAACAATGTGGCAGCGGCTTTTTAAATTAAATATACAAAACGTTGTTAATTATATAATAATAATTGTTTTATTGCACCTAAGTTCACTAGCGAGCTTTTATGTGCATACTACACCCTAATTAATAAATATGTTAAAAAAATTTATTTTACATCGATGACACCACAGAAATAAAAATAATTATATAAATTGAAATGTTTTCTATTCTGTTTGGAACTTTTAAAATACATTTTGTAACATTTTTGAAACTGATTATTTTTTTTTAAATAAATTATTAAACTTATTTGCCAATATCAGTCAGAATTACTATTTAAAAAAATCGGTACAAAACGTATTTTTGAAATTAGATATTTGTGCACTGATATCAAATTGATATTAGGTAATATGGTACAGTTCCTTGATATTTTTCACTAATAGGTAGACAGATATTAGTAAAGCTGAGTGAAATTTTATTTTTTACTTTTTAGAGATATTTTTTGAAGGCGGTTCGAATTTTTTTTTAAATTTTTATATCTTTTGTGTTTTTTTGCGTATCAATATTGTCCTTAGGGGCCCCAAAATGTATGTCGCCCCAGGGCCCCATGTAGTCTAGCTGCGCCTCTGTTGTAAACGCGGTTTTTGTCTAGAAAACTTAAGGCTAGGATTTTGCAGAGTGAGAGAGAAATATGCGTTTATTTTCGATTTAATGTAAATATTTAAAAAACTACACATAGTATGATCTTAAAACTGCTTTATATATATATATATATATATATATATATATATATATATATATATATATATATATATATATATATATATAAAGCAGTTTTAAGATCATACTATGTATAGTTTTTTAAATATTTACATTAAATCGAAAATAAACGCATATTTCTCTCTCACTCTGCAAAATCCTAGCCTTAAGTTTTCTAGACAAAAACCGCGTTTACAACAGAGGCGCAGCTAGACTACATGGGGCCCTGGGGCGACATACATTTTGGGGCCCCTAAGGACAATATTGATACGCAAAAAAACACAAAAGATATAAAAATTTAAAAAAAAATTCGAACCGCCTTCAAAAAATATCTCTAAAAAGTAAAAAATAAAATTTCACTCAGCTTTACTAATATCTGTCTACCTATTAGTGAAAAATATCAAGGAACTGTACCATATTACCTAATATCAATTTGATATCAGTGCACAAATATCTAATTTCAAAAATACGTTTTGTACCGATTTTTTTAAATAGTAATTCTGACTGATATTGGCAAATAAGTTTAATAATTTATTTAAAAAAAAATAATCAGTTTCAAAAATGTTACAAAATGTATTTTAAAAGTTCCTAACAGAATAGAAAACATTTCAATTTATATAATTATTTTTATTTCTGTGGTGTCATCGATGTAAAATAAATTTTTTTAACATATTTATTAATTAGGGTGTAGTATGCACATAAAAGCTCGCTAGTGAACTTAGGTGCAATAAAACAATTATTATTATATAATTAACAACGTTTTATATATTTAATTTAAAAAGCCGCTGCCACATTGTTTATCACTACGTACTGCACGTTAATTTGTCACTCATTTTTAATAGTTGCGTTGTGAAGTGAGATGATCTGGTCGTTTGTTTATTTTCTGGAAAAACTTTTGTTAAAAATAAATTCACTCTTTTGTCATCATATAAGAAGTTATTCAAAAAATTATATCGACCTTAAAATAACCACTTTAATAATATGTTACCAGATTCTTAATAAGTCTTTCTATGAAAATTCTTTTAGGTTATAGCTAGGTATTTAACAACCTTAATTATTGCTTTATGATTAAAATATATACAAACTCTTCCCTTAAAATTGTTTTTTGTTTTTATGTTTTGAATACATTTTTGTTTGAAAAACAGTAAAATCATTTCTTTATCATTGTATCTAAAGTTACACTTTAGATACAATGTGTTTATGTGTTTAATTTATCAAGAAATTATAACAACCTTTAAATAACCACCAAACAATGTTACATGACTTTTAGTAAATATTTCTATGAATAATTTTTTAACCTATGGACTATATACCTACACCAGCAAATAGGGTATTTAACAACTATAATTACACAGGCCCACAAAAAAAAAGTTATTTGAACTGAACATCTGAATATACTTTTCTTTATAGTCTAAGGTACGTACTAAGGTCGACCTTCACCGATCAGGTAACCGAATGAAATCTGTTTTTTATAAAAAAAAAATGCTAACAAAAGTAACGGTTGCTTAACGAAATATGTTCAAGGCTTTTTTTTTGTTTTTTTTTATTTTTTAAATTTTATTTATACTTATCGTTTCGCAATAAAATTATTTTTATTTTGATATATGATTTATTTGGTTACCAGATCAGTGAAGGTACCACTTTCGATTCACCCATTTAAGCCTAGCAACCGTACAGCCTTGAACGGAAAAATGTAAGCAACTCTATGTTTACATATTCTATAGGTTTCTTACTTTCGATTAGTGTTAATTTTTATGGTTAGAAGATCGGTGAAGGTATGGAAGAAAAAATTAATTATTGAATTTTCAATTAAATATAGCCTTGAACATATTTCGTTACTTTTGTTAGCAAAGGTATCTTTTTTCATAAAAAAATAGATTTCATTCGGTGAAGGTCGACCTTATACGGATCCTGTACTATTAGTATTTTTCCCGTTGATTACGAATCTGAATTCAGAATGTGGGGTTAATGCGCATGTTACAGAGAAAAACCCAAAAAACTGTAAAAAATGCGTTTTTTATGGTTTTTTATGTTTTTTTGAGTGGTAAAATATGCGTGTGGCGTTTTCGGCTAGGCTGCATGTATTTTTCTTGTTTTTTTGCCCCACTGACCTCGAATCTATTGTTAGAACCCAGGGCTATTTGTCAAAATGTTGAGGAAAATAAAAAAAAAACGTAAAAAATCGCGCCTTTCACGGATACTATGTTTTTTTATTGATATCACGTTTTTTTCATGAATACATAGCGTGTTACGATGGCCTGCGTACACTTTTTTTGAGTAATTTTTCCCTCTGATCACAAATGTTGAGTCAAATTATTTGAAGGTTAGTGATAAAGATACTGAAAAATAAAAAAACTGTCAAAAATCGGGTTTTTCATGGATGTCGCGAATTACGAAAAGTTAGGTTGTATGATGAGTTTGAAATTGCACTTTCTCGATTCACACCTGGATGAGTTTCCAGAAAATAACGGCGACTTCAGCGAAGAGCAAGGAGAAAGATTCCATCAAGATTTAAAAGACTTTGAACGTCGATTTCAGGGTAATGGGATGTCAACATGTTAGCAGATTACTGCTGGATGCTACAAAGAGAAGTGAAACCAAAAGGAACGAAACGACGAATGAAGATAAGCAGATCGTATGAAGATAAGCGCGTTCGAAAACGAAAACCCATATAAAATTGAAATACTATATATCACGCACAATGATTGGGTATCCTGAAAAAACCCCGATTTTTGACAGTTTTTTCGATGTTTCTCAGTGTTTTCATCACTGACTCCAAAATTTGTCTCGAAATTCGTGATCAGCGGAAAAAAATACTCGATAAAGGTATATGCAGACCACTGGAATACGCTATGCGTTCATGAAAAAAACGTGATATCCATAAAAAACATAGTATTCGTGAAAAATGCGATTTTTGACGGTTTTTTAAATTTTCCTCAACATTTTGACAATTAGCCCTGGGTTCTAACAATAGGTTCGAGGTCAATGGGGCAAAAATACATAAGAAGAATATATGCAGCCTAGCCGAACAGGTCACATGCATAGTTTACCACCCACAAAACCATAAAAAACGCATTTTTTGACAGTTTTTCGGGTTTTTCTCTGTAATATGCGCATTAACCCCCATTCTGACTGATTCGTAATCAGTGGGAAAAAATACTAAAGAAAAGTATATTCAGATGTCTAGTTCAAATAACTTTTTTTTTAAGGGCCTGTGTGGTTTATAATTAAAATAGTTATTAACATAACTTAATCTAATTTTGAGAAACCGTGAAACCCGCGAATGTTAGAAAACAGCTGTTCGACGTGCTGTTGGCAAGCGGTTGAATTTGCGCATACCGGACAGAGTAGTAATTTGCAGGGGCTAGACTAATTATTAATATTTCGTGGGATTTGGAGGGGCATCTGAAATCCTGGGGCCCCGAGCAACTGCCCGTGCTACGCCTCCGTTTACAAAGAAGCCGAAAAAAAGTTTGAAACTTATAATTTTGTTACACACGGGGCATTTTAGAATTTACTTCTAGATGAGGTTGTGGTGGGTCTAAAAGTGAAGAAAATTAACATTTTGGCAGTTTTTGTGGCAAAGAGCAAAAAGAGGATATGTATAATATGAACGTAAAGTGTTGAGCCAAAAATAGCCGGCATTTTTATGAAGCGAAATGGCAAGTATATTTATTTAATTAGGTTTTTTTATTATTATGTAATTTTCTTCAACAAACTAAAATGAAAATTAAGAGAGAGAAAAATCCAAATACAGAGAGTAGATTATAAACTGCATAGCAACAATAATAAACTATTACTGCAGTATAGCACGTTTAGCCTGGTTTTTAAAACCATCCAGAGATTTACTAAATAAATCAAGTGTAGTACAGAATTTATTGACTGTTGAGCTTATTCTTATTCACTGGACTGAACATTGCGTATGTTGTTCGACAATAGTAAGTCTCCGGACGTGTAAATGGAATGTAAATTCTGTTGGGTTTGTGTATGTATATAAATAAATAGATGAATAAATAAATAAATAGGGTACAGACAGAATGGATATATTTCTAGTGTTAAAAGATGGTACATTAAAACGCATAGACTTCAAGCAATCAGAAGAACTAATGTAGTTATTGATAGCTTTGAAGGCGAAACAAACATCGTAATATTGGCGCCTGCTGTGTGGAACTAATTCCCAAATGACTTTGCATCTTCACAAGTTAAGAGCATACCCCTCGTGCTTATTTTACAGCACATAAATTGGATAAATTTGTTTTGTACAGATTCTAGACTATTGATATACAATGTTACAGTACCGTGACCAAACAATGTTGCAATATTCTATAATAGATTTAACTAGAGAAATATATAAAATAGTTAATGTTCGAGGATCTGAATTTCGCTTCAAAAAAGCTATGACTCTGACGAATTTGTTTATTTCTATATTTTCTTTGATAGACAAAAGAGCTTTTATTATCAAATATTTTGACCAGAAAGTAGATGGTTTTACTTCTTGCGACTGTAATAGGAAAATACGAAAATAGTCAAATTAATAATTTACACATGTTATTAATATTGAATGCAAAGAATAGCGGTATATAGCGACTGTAAGGTGTATATAGTGTGACGTACTTTTTGACTGGCGTCGTCACTATGGCGCCCCTAAGTAACTGAAGGTTACGGACTCGGGCGCCAGTTTCAGAATTAGAAGCGCTGAAACACGCTTACCGGGGTAGTTAACAGTGGAGAAGGTTTTGACCAGGCGAACAGTGCATAAATAAAACAAACAGTTAGAAAAGAATAAATAGTAACATTTATTTAATAAGCAAGGTTATGTACAAAGAAAAAGATAAAGTATGCAAAAGGTAAAACAAAGTAAGGCAGGCGTAAGTAGGCAAAACGTGCAAGTAAAAGCTTATCAAAATTACTAAAAATTAAGAAAAGAAATGTTACTAGTCGCGGCTAGGGAGTAAGCTCAAGCAAAAATACACAAAGCAATTTAGAATGAGAGTATCTTCGTTTGATAACGGAAGTCTAAAGTTTCCCCTCTGGGCAAAACGCGGCAGACGCCAGATACTCTGAACAGCGGATAGGCCTGTATACAAAACCAAAAGACGGACTATTTACTTCTGGGTTGCCCACTTGCAGTAAATAGGTATTCGCGGAAAAATCACTATTGCGGCTCGTTTATTACTGGGTTTCCCACTTGTACTAAACGATTTGCTTACTACGGCCTATGCGCTCGAATTATATTCGAGATTAACCACTTACTCCTTGGTGTCAAAGCTAGAAAAGGATTGATTTAAAATTTGCGCTGTTGCTACTGAAAGCAACGGGAGGAGAACTAGGTTCTGCTCGATTAACACGTGTAAATCTTTCATACTCGATATTGCCTACGCAATTATAAACGGCGAGGTATAAGTAGCGCGCCCGGTGTGTTTGATACTTAAGTCGCGTGCCTTTACCTGTATGTGAGTAGAATTTATATGTAAATGAGGGCCAGTAACGAAGCCGGTCTGCAATTAAATGCCTCAAACATAGGTGGCGAAAATAGCTTCGTTACAATAGCGACTATAGCGACTCACTCACTGGAAATCGAGAAGTGTAATATTTCAACATTGCATCTTCGTCTACAATTACAATGTTGTTCATTTCTTTCCATCGAATAAATGCTTCATATTCTTTTTCAGTTTGACGAGATTTCACTGGAAGTAAATCTAACACAATTTCCTTCCCTTTTTCACATATAATTTGTGGATTATGCATTTTATACCGTATAAAAAGAACACGCCAAATTTTTTTGGTTTACATTAAACAATATGGTTACTATGGTCGCATGATAATTAAAAATCGAAGCTCACTATTTTCGAGAAATATTTTCTCTGATCAAAAATTTTAATATGATTTAGGGACTTTCCAGCCCAGTGATGCCATATGGCGTCGTTGTGGTACCAGTCCATTAAATCTACGAACCGAAATAATTATTACTGTAGATTTCGTTGAAGTTAATTCGTCTATATGTTATAGATGGCGTAAGCCAAAAACTTTAGTTCTATTACGAGATTCTGTATAAAATGGCGAATTTCTGTCAGCTGTGAATTGATAGTATTGTCAGTGGTGTAACAACAGTTTGTAAAAAGTTTTGATTCTTCGTGTTTTATTACTATATTATTAAAGTTTTTGCATAAAAGGTAAGTTAAAGTACCAACTTATAAATATTTCATAACAGCAAGCTAAATTTTTACCATATTTCGACCTTTATTATAGGTCAAAATTGTGTGACTCCATATGGAGTCAGTGGTCATTCAGAAAGAATATGTATTCAACCATAAAAATGCTTATTTTTTGAATATCGCGTCGTTTTTTGTCAACTGGTTTTTCTTATTTTTTTAACCTTTTTTTACGTCATCTTTGATTTCATTGGCGACAATTTATAATTCAAAGCACCTGAATATAATTGTATTTTTAGATGACTAGAGCAGGATTGACCGAAGAAGAAGAACGACATTTCCTGTTACTTCTAGAAGGAGATGTATCTGATTTGAATATTGAGGAATCAGATGACGATAGTGAGACAGAAATTACTGAAGTGCAAAACTATTCAGCATCTACTGTAATACAACGTGGATTGAACTATGAGGAAAGACATGAAGAAGAATATGACTCTGAGGACGAAATACCATTAGCTGTCCTTTTTGATATTCAAACGTCTAATAAATCAAATCATGCTCCTAATTCGAGAAAGAAAAAAAAGGAGGAATATCACTGGAGGCAGAAAGACTTGGATAAAGTAGCTTCAGCATGTGAAATTAATTTTTCAGATTTACCTGAACCAGAACTAACACCGATGACTTATTTCAAGTATTTCTTTGATGACAACATAATACAAAATATTGAACATCAAACAAATTTGTATTCTGTAGAGAAAACTGGCTCATCTATCAACACAACATGCAGAGAAATACAGCAGTTCCTAGGTATTCACATTTTGAGCAACATTGTGAAAATGCCAAATTACCGCATGTATTGGGCCGGTTTTGCATTTATGCATATTCCCGTATAATGTGCGAAAAATGTAAGATGCCCTTATGTTTGACAAAGGATAAAACTGTTTTAAACTATTCCATTGTAAATAACTTGTTCCGTCCTCAGTCACTATTTAGCCTTTTTTATTATTTAATTTTTAACTGTTAATTATTTTTCTATAACTGTAACTCTAACTATGTACCGCTAACTTTAAGTAAAAATAAAATACACTCCGCTGTCGTTCATTTTGGCTCACCCTGTAGCTTTCCGCGCTAAAAAAAAGAGATTTTTTGTGATACCTAACCATTAATTCGCTGTTCAACCTCGTGTCACCGCAGACAAGTGTCTTGTATCGCAAAAATAATAATTATTAACTACCCGCTTTGTGTTCCATTTTCTTGGAAGTGAACATTTCATCCTAGAATACTACATTGATTGCTGGATTCCCTATCTGGAGGCCTCCGGAAGCTGGTAACTGGATTCGGAGAGGATTTAAGGTAGGATCCATACAAATCTCTTTTACTATACCGCGACAGTCCACTATCTCTCTCGCTCTCATTATTATTATAATTTTATTTTAACAAACCTAAACTTTTTTACCACCGCCCAAGTTAGCGGATTGATCTCAGTTCGCTAACATTTTCTGGCCCTTCTAGCCAAGGATTACGTTTTTTTGGCTCTTCTAGCATTTTCATTTCAGGCATATATTGTTTTTTGCATTATTAAACTAACGTCAACATTCAAATTTAGTTTTTTCATTTTATTATAAATTATATTACATTAAAATTCTTTACATTTATTATCATTATCAGTTCCACGTTATTTGCTGTATTTTTTAAGAAAACCTTTTTTGGCCATAAGTGTATTTTGTTTCGGCTTAAAGTTACTTTATTAAATTAGCATAATTTCCTTAACATCGAATCCCGTCATTTTATTTGTATTTAAGTACGATTTAGAATTATCAAGGCATCGCGTAAAATATAAAGTTTATACCGATAGCGGCTCGAACGAATTCCCGGGCTCTTATCAGTCGGGTCAGTTTTTGTGACGCTACAAATAATAAATACCTTTTATTTCATATTTACCTTTGAATATATTTTATCACATAAATTTCTTACTATGGAGGACAAATTAAAGAAACTGCGCGCTTTTCGACAAAATGAGATAACCAAAATGCATGAATTGTATAATATTGCACAAATGGCAATTGATAGTCAGGCTTCACGTCGATCTTTTAAAGTTCGTTACGAAGTTATAGGGCAGATTAAAAAAGAGTTTGATAAAAATCATAATTCCATTCTCTCACTGTTAGCTGTTAGAGACGGATCTGATATGGAAGTTGAGGCCCAAACTCGTGAATCATTTGACAGTGAATACTTTGACATTAAAGTAATTTATTCCGATTTATTTGAAAATACAGAAAATTCTGTAAACAATGACGCTCAAGCGGCCGTTATTAACAATGTTTCGCATGTTCATTTACCTCGAGTTGAATTGCCTAAATTTAAGGGGGATTTGAAAAATTTTCCACCATTCATAGATATGTACAATTCTATGGTACATAATAATAAAAATTTAAATGACGTTGATAAATTCAACTACTTACTTTCCGCTTTAACTGGCCCTCCGCTTAATATCGTAAAATGCGTTCCTATGACTGCCGAGAATTATACAATTGCTTATGACCGTTTGGTGCAACGCTATTCGAATAAACGTTTACTCACTACTGCCCATTGGGCAGAAATTGAAAATACTAAAAAATTACATTCGGAAAATTCCCGGGCCTTGAGATATTTGTTAGACATTTTTCAAGAAAATTTATCCGCATTGAAAAATTTAGGACTCCCCGTAGAACACTGGGACTTTATTTTGGTGCATATGCTCTTGAACCGACTTGATACAACAACCATATCACGTTTTGAGTTACATTATAGTTCTAATGAACTACCCACTTTTAAAAATTCGATGGACTTTTTAGAAAGTCATTGTAATGCTCTAGAAACTTTAAACTTTTCTGCTCCGCATAATAAAACAACAAAGGCATTAGCCCTATCCACTCGGACATCTAGTTCGTCATTTTTTGCCAATACTAATAATAATGTAGTTTGCCCTATATGCAAAAAGGGTCACGTATTATATAAATGTCAGGAATTTCATAAAAAATCCCCTCTGGATAGATATCATTTTTCAAAACAGAATCGATTGTGTGTAAATTGTTTAAGTTTGTCGCATACTTTTAAAACTTGCAATTCTACATCTACCTGTCGCAAATGTCAACAGAGACATCATACTTTGTTGCATTTGGAAAATACCGATACTCATATTCCGGCTGTCCCAGTTGACACGCCTACACAACAGGTAGCTAGTACCTCATTTAATGATGGGACACCAGTTACCACTGCTTCCACACACTCTTTCTCAGGTTTTACACCACAAACTACCCCCGTTTTACTTTCAACCGCTTTAATAGAAGTATCCGATAAATATGGTAATTTTCATAAATGTAGGGCACTTATAGACTCAGGTTCCCAAACCAGTTTTATTTCGCAAAAGTGTGTTCATCGATTAGACTTAACACATTTTAATACATCCTTATCAATTCAAGGCTTGGGTCCCATGCATACCTTCACTAGTTCTAGTGGAGTGTCTCTTAAAATCCGCCCGGTTGGGAAGTCAACGCCTTGTTTAGATTTGTTAGCTATAGTACTTCCGAAAATTTGTAATGAGTTGCCCACTATTAGTTTTCCTTACGAGACTTGGTCTCATACTAAACATTTGCAATTAGCTGATCCTACTTTTAATATACCGGGGGTGATTGATATTTTACTTGGAGCTGACGTCTTTCCTAGTATCCTCGAAACTGGTCGAATCGTTGGAAATGTCGATCATCCTATAGCCTTGAATACAATATTTGGTTATGTTTTAATGGGAAGATTACCTATCACAGCTTTAACAGTGATTAAATCTTTTTTCTGTTCTCTTTCTGCACCCCCTGTAGAAGATGTTCTAAAAAAATTTTGGGAGGTTGAAACTGTCCCGGAAGTCAATTCTCTCTCTCCAGACGATACACTCTGCGAACAAAAATTTGTAACAACCTTTTCTCGAAATGAAACGGGTAGATTTATTGTTTCTCTTCCTTTTCGTAGTGATGAACCCATTTTTCCCAATTCTCGTAATTTAGCTCTAAAATATTTTCTTTCTCTGGAGCGTAGACTACGTACGGATCCCGCTTTATATAAACAGTATTCAGATTTTATGCAAGAATATTTAGATCTTGGCCACATGGAGCTTCTGGTATCTCCTTCCGATTCTCAAAAAAGTTTTTATATCCCGCATCATTGTGTTCTTAAACCTTCAAGCAGTACTACGAAACTACGAGTAGTATTTAATGCTTCCGCTAAAATTCCACCTTATTCTTCACTTAATGACACTCTTTTAACCGGTCCCAAGTTACAAAGAGATATCGTCACCATTTTGTTAAATTTTCGGCTTCATAAAGTTGTATTCACCGCAGATATCAAACAAATGTACAGACAGATTTTAATTAATTCCGCTCATACAGATTATCAGAGAATATTGTGGCGCTTCACGTCTGATGGTCCTGTACAAGAATTTCGTTTGAAAACCGTTACTTACGGTATTTCCTCGGCCCCTTACCTTGCTATACGTACTTTATTGCAGTTAGCTGAGGAGGGAAAGTCTGATTTTCCTTCAGCTGCTGACATTATTAATTTTGATACTTATATCGATGATGTAGTGACTGGAAGCCCATCGCTGGAAAATGCTCGTCATTTAAAAAATGAACTAGTCGAATTTTTAAAGACAGGTGGTTTCGAGCTAAGAAAGTGGGCTAGTAATGACCCTAATTTATTAAATGATTTGCCTGCCTCTCACTTGTCTAGCAGTCCCCTTTCTTTAGACGACGAGTGTATTTTAAAAATCTTAGGTTTACACTGGTATCAAGCTTTGGATACATTTTCATACAACGTAGAACCTGTAGAAAGATCATGTACTAAACGTCATATCTTATCAGAGTTGGCCAGAATCTTCGACCCACTAGGTTTTTTAGCTCCCATTACATTCTTTACTAAATATCTTATTCAGTTATTGTGGTCTTTAGGTGTAGATTGGGATGAAACACCGCCAGATGATGTGCTCTCTCTTTGGTCACGATTCAAATCTGAACTTCCTCTGTTGTCTCGTGTTGCCATTCCTCGTCATTTACGTATACTTGGCAGCTTATCTTGTGAAGCGCATGGTTTTTGTGACGCGTCCATGAAAGACTACGGTGCATTAGTGTATTTTAAATTACTTGATGAAAAAGGCGGGATTACTACCTTTTTAGTTTGTGCGAAGTCTAAGATAGCTCCGCTGCGCCGCATTTCCATACCGCGTCTTGAACTTTGCGGTGCTGTACTCCTTGCCGATCTGTTCTCTTTTGTTCTACGTACGTACCACGGTAAGATACATTTTAGTAAGATTTGTGCCTGGACTGATTCCACTATTACTTTATCATGGATAAAGTCCTCTCCAAACAGGTGGAAAACATTTGTCAGTAATCGTGTTACTTTTATACAAGACAAAATCGCACCCGAAAATTGGTTTCACATTTCGTCTGGTGATAATCCTGCAGATCTCGCCTCTCGAGGTTTATTTCCATCTGAGTTACTTAATAATCCCTTATGGTGGGCGCGATCCCCTTTTTTGCTTGACCCACAAGCCTCCTGGCCCTCTCATGTTTCCGACGTTGTGTTGCCTTCTGAAGCACTCGCGGAGGAAAAGAAAATTACATTACACTCTGCAGTTTTTTTAAATATTTTTGACCCTCTTTTAAATAAATATTCTTCCCTTAGTAAAATACAACGCGTGGTCGCGTATGTTCAACGCTTTCTATTCAATATAAAAAATCCCGCTATTAAAAAAAATTCTCCTTTTTCATTTCATGAACTACATCAAGCTCTATTAACGTTAGTTAAACGTACCCAACATTTGGCATTTTCTGATATTTTAAATCAAATCAAAGTTGGGAAACCGCTTCCTAAACCTTTTCGAAAATTAAGTGTTTTTCTTGATGATCACGGTATTATAATAGTAGGAGGTCGATTACACCATTCTACATTGTCTTACGACAAAAAACACCCTGTTTTGTTGCCACGTTCTGGTCGTCTTACGGAATTAATAATTGAATATTTTCATAAAAAATATTTACACGCTGGTTTACAATCTGTTCAATTTTTGATTATGCAACAGTTTTAGATAATGTCCTCAAAAAGAGCGATACGCAGCGTTTTATCTAAGTGCCATACTTGTTGGCGACTTAACCCTCTCCCCTGTCAACCTGTAATGGGAAATTTGCCTTCCGCACGTTTCTCCCAGGTCAAACCATTTTTACACACTAGTCTGGACTTTGGTGGTCCATTTCAGATTACTTTGGGAAAACGACGAGGTACTAAGTCCCAGAAGGCCTACTTATGTCTATTTGTTTGCTGTGCCACAAAGGCTTTGCACCTAGAGCTTGTATCTGACTTGACAACTAATGCATTCGTTGCCGCATTACGACCGTTTATTGCTCGTCGGGGACGATGCAATCATCTTTACAGCGACTGTGGCACTAATTTTGTAGTTGCTTATAATCAGCTTTCATCAGCATTTAAGACTCACTTAAACCGAATTATTGGACAACAAATTCTGACATATGAGGAATTATACACAGTGCTTGTTCAAATTGAAGCATTTTTAAATTCGCGTCCCTTAACTCCATTAAGTTCAGATCCCAATGATCTATCCGTTTTAACGCCTGGGCATTTTTTAACGCTTGAGCCGCTAACTGCCCTACCTGAAACTGACTTGACTGAGGTGCCCGTGGGACGTTTAACTCGCTGGCAAATGCTACAACGTTTACACCAGGATTTTTGGTCTCGGTGGCATTCCGAGTATCTACATACACTGCTTCAAAGAAGTAAGTGGACTTCTTCCTCTAATTCAGTTATACCGGGGTCCATGGTTTTGATAAAAAATTCCCAAGCTCGCCCTTTACAATGGCAACTGGGTCGCATTGGTTCTGTACATCCTGGTGCAGACGGAGTTGTTCGCGTTGCCACTGTGCGTACAGCTAATGGACTTCTAAAGCGTCCTGTTGTTAAATTGTGCTTATTGCCCTATTCTAAATCGTAAAATACGTTGTATTTTAGGTGGGCGGTATGTTCCGTCCTCAGTCACTATTTAGCCTTTTTTATTATTTAATTTTTAACTGTTAATTATTTTTCTATAACTGTAACTCTATGTACCGCTAACTTTAAGTAAAAATAAAATACACTCCGCTGTCGTTCATTTTGGCTCACCCTGTAGCTTTCCGCGCTAAAAAAAAGAGATTTTTTGTGATACCTAACCATTAATTCGCTGTTCAACCTCGTGTCACCGCAGACAAGTGTCTTGTATCGCAAAAATAATAATTATTAACTACCCGCTTTGTGTTCCATTTTCTTGGAAGTGAACATTTCATCCTAGAATACTACATTGATTGCTGGATTCCCTATCTGGAGGCCTCCGGAAGCTGGTAACTGGATTCGGAGAGGATTTAAGGTAGGATCCATACAAATCTCTTTTACTATACCGCGACAGTCCACTATCTCTCTCGCTCTCATTATTATTATAATTTTATTTTAACAAACCTAAACTTTTTTACCACCGCCCAAGTTAGCGGATTGATCTCAGTTCGCTAACATAACTATTATTCATGATAATTGAATAAATAATTTATTATCCAAACTTTTTTCATTTTAGCATATATTTGCCCAGTGACTCCATATGGCGTCAATTCAGTTTGGCACTAAAAATGTAAATATTTTAGTTTTTCTTTGCATATATATGTTTAGTAGTATCATTGTGAATAAAAAAAAAAAGGTAAAAGAATTTTTCTTGACCTGGATAATA
This sequence comes from Rutpela maculata, assembly GCA_936432065.2. Taxonomy (NCBI): domain Eukaryota; kingdom Metazoa; phylum Arthropoda; class Insecta; order Coleoptera; family Cerambycidae; genus Rutpela; species Rutpela maculata. Next base: position 10,989,495 of record OW386289.2, read on the forward strand.
ATTCGGGCTGGAAAGGGTTAACAAAAAAATGTTGTTTGTAACACGTACCTAAAATCAGTTTTTTGGGACTCATCGGCTATTCCGGACATGATTTTAGGTACTTGTTACAAAAATAACTATTTTCAAATAATGTTTCTTTATTACATATCAGCAATTAATAATCAAATATCCAAAATGCAAATTATTATTTGTCATTAAATTGAAAAAATGCTGCTTTTATTCCGATACTCCTAACATAAAAATATTTGGATTATTACCGCTTTATTTCGTGTCAAGGATTTTAATTGAAGCACCAGCCACGTAAATTTTAAAAATTAAATTGCTATGACGAATTAACGGAAGGAGCGGATATTTATTCATTAAGTTTCGGTCTAATTTTTATTTTACCAGCATCCGTTTCACTTACAACCATAACCGAGAATATATAAGACTGCATGGTAGTGTGGCTGTGGTAGTGTGATGCATATATATAATTATCGTTGTTTTCTTTTCTGCTATTATACTTCTTTGTATTTGTATTTCGTCATGTTAGTGACGTCATACCAAAGGCCAACGGATACTCAAGTGCTTATTGTAGGATAAAACTACACTAACGTGGCAAATGTTTGTTCAACTAAATGGAAAATGAATCACGTTCCTCGTATGCACAATGTGGCCATATAAGTAGTTCTTTCAGACGTAAGACGTAAACATTTTAGTGGACGATTCTTAGCTTTTACGAGACGAATAAAATGGATATTCGAATTTGCCAACAAAACTAAATTAACTTTATAAAGGGCTCTTTTTATCCGAATTTATTTTTGAAAAACAATTGAACCGTCTTCAAAAAATGTATTTTTGGCATCATTTTTTTTTTAACCAATACTGTCCTGTTGAACGCCAATGCTAAAAACAGGCATCAGAGAGCCACTTTATTAATAATAATAATAATAATAATAATAATATTAATAAAGTCTTTATTGGGAAAACATGTACAGGACGGACCAACTTAGATGGGAGTTGGGGTTTTCTCTAAAACTATGGCAGGTAGACGAAAACCAATATAGGTATCCTGAGCTCGATTTTCGAGAAACAAACAATGGCGCAAACCGCCATCGTCTATCTTTTTCGACCGAGCTACAGAGCGTTTTTGGAAAATTGGCATTTTTGGATGACTTCTATATCTCAATTACCAAGTGTCGAATCGAAAATCAAGTAACACATTCTTGGGGCGCTTTTTTGAGTAGAATCCGTTGCTGATAAGAAGAAAATTATGCATGCCTTATTTTTGAGGATATAGACATAACTTGTGTTTATTTAAATGGAACACCCTATAAATTATTTCATTATTCGATCACAACTTAAATTAGCTATCCAACGATATATCCTATGTCATATTTATTTCTAGAAAAACTGATTAATTTTCGAAAAATTGAATATATTTGTGAGGAAAACTGTTAACAACAACAACACTTCTTATAATATGAAATTATTTTGACAAAAATAGGAAAAACTAAACTACAATAGATGTTCAAATTGTCTTCCATGCATTTTTGACACCTTCTCCTTACAGAATTTGTTGCATTTCCAATCATGACAAGAGTTATTGTCCGAAACGCAGCTAATGTTTGTTTTCTAATTCTTCTTTGTTATTAGAACGTTCTCTCTACATAATATATTGTAATGTGTTACAAACCTTAGAATGAATGTAGTGTATTTGGACCTACTCGAGAAACCTACCAGAAGTTAGTTCTGGTGACATCTGGAATGATCTAGAGAATGGTGGCGTCATCACAGAACAATCGAGATCTGTCATTTTTGGGTATAAAAGACCGACCGCATTCTCGGCGAGTAGTTCAGTAGTTCAGAAAGTATAGGAAGTGAGGTTAAGACTTCAAAGATAAACAAAGTGATAAACATTGTGATTTTTAGTCAGTAAAGTGTATTTAAATTAACAATAGTATTGTGAAGTATTCAGTAAATATTTAATAAAGTGTGTTAGTGGACATCTCTTGTTATAATTTTTGGAACCCACGGAATTTTCGAGGGTGGTTTCCTAAGGGTGGAAACACGTCACAATATCTTTATATTTTTGTTTGACCCCAAAGCCAAAAGTCGGGAGATCTAACTGGCCACAAAATAGGACCATTATTTCCTAAAAATTAAACAATATCTAAACTACTTTGTTGTTTATTAATGTCCAGTTAGCTAAATTAATTGTTAATTATCAATTTAGTTAACTTAGCTAACTAGACATTGATAAACAGTCCTGAGTGATATATAGATACCTATCCAATCCTCCCCAAATTGAACATTGAAATAATTTCAATAAAACCACACCATACACCACACAGTGTGCTTGAAGGTGAAAAAATTATGATGAAAATGAGTCCAAAATTGGTTTGCGCAGGCTGATTCTACATTAAAATTAGATTCAAAATTTATGAAATTTAAAATCGTAACTGATCCCTTTCGCGTTTTATCCACATTTTTGGATTTTAACCCTTTGCAATACAGTAACTCGTATACATCAACTTTTTCTTCGAGCGCTTTTAGAAATAAAACTATCGTAAATAAGTTTATTATATCTTGTAAATACAGTTCTTTAATTAAAAAAACTTACTTGACAATATTCCAGTACTAAAAATTAAATTTCATTTTTTGTAAAACACTTGGAAATAACCAAGAAACAAAAACGTTTAATTAAAATTTAATTATCTTTTTACTTGTAAGTGTTTTAATATTTATACATTTTTTCATTAGTGACAAAATAATTTATTTGGATTACACTCTTTGCCGCTAGGTAGCTACTCGTATTTTGTTTCCAAACATAAAGTGTAAATCTCAAAAGTATATAGTATACTTTTTTCCAGAACCAAAAAATAAAAAAAAAATTTCATTGGTTAAAAGTCTGTCAAATTATAACGATTTCAAATGAGCCATGAAAATAAATCCTCTCACGAGGATAATCGAAAAAAGGTATGTGCTCCATGTGGAAAGAAAATTATATTTGGGAAAAAAAAATATTTCATAACTGAAAACACTGAAAAATTTATTAAAAAATTTATATTTGAGGACTTTGATCTAAAAAATGAAAAGTATCCTTTAAGTATATGTACAACTTGTTCTCTCACACTATTTGATGCTAACGAGGGTAAATTTCAAAGACCATTTCAGAAAATGCCTAATTATACAGATGTCATATTACCAAAGGATACTCGTACATCACAAAATACATGCAACTGTTATATATGTTTGACTGGTCGTTTCAAAGGCCACGTTAAAATTGATAAAGGTAAAGGACATAAAAGAGATTTAGAAAACGAAGTTGATGTTTTTACGGGACTATATGGGCGTTCAGCAATATATAGCCTGCCGATTTCATCTATAGAGAGTAAAGATACTAGAAATTTGTTGTGTGGTGATTGTTTTCAAGAGATTGGAAGGGGTAAAAGTCACATTTGTAAAAATAGCAAAGAAAATGTATTAAAAATTGTAGAAAAGCTCACTGAAAAAAATCGAAATCAAATTCTAAGTACTATTATAAAAAAAAAGGTTCAATCTGCTAGTCTTCTTACAACTAAGAAAAATGAAAATTTTAGTTTTAATGTATCTGCTGGTGGTCGGGAGACAAAAGTTGTTTTAAATCCGAGTATTAAAAAAAGTGTTTCATTTGATGAAGAGAGCTTAGATAACTTTAGGATAAATTTAGGAGTTTCAGGTAATTAAATGAGAAAAATAACTAATTTTGTAAGATGTAACGTAGGTAGAAAGTCTATTCCATCGTACTATATAAAGCATTTATCATGAATCTAAAGTTTTAGATAATGTATACAAACACGGTATATACGATGGTATGTTTATGTGTTTTTTTAATTAAAGAACTGTATTTACAAGATATAATAAACTTATTTACGATAGTTTTATTTCTAAAAGTGCTCGAAGAAAAAATTGATGTATACGAGTTAAAGGGTTCAAATCCAAAAATGTGGATAAAACGCGAAAGGGATCAGCTACGATTTTAAATTTCATAAATTTTGAATCTACTTTTAATGCAGAATCAGCCTGCGCAAACCGATTTTGGACTCATTTTCATCATAATTTTTCCACCTTCAAGCACACTGTGACCAAATCCAAATCGTTCTTGACGATTAACTCTGCTGATTTTCATGAGCCCAATGGTGGTTATTATCAGCATTAAAAATTCCAGCACTGCTTATATGGGCCTCGTCTGTTGATATAATTATTCCTTCAAATCCTGGCACTTCATTGCACTGACCTAAACACCACTGGCAAAAATCGAGACGCCTTTGAAAGTCGTTTGGGTATACATGGTGACTAATCCTAATTTTGTAGGGTTTGAATTAATTTTTTTTTTTAGCAACGCAACGCAGTTGTTTTTGAGATTCCTAAATTTTCATATATTTCGCGAGATGATATTAGGATTTTCTCTTACAGTTTCTAAAACAATATTTTCTACAGCTTTATTGTATATTTTTGCTCGAGGTTTTACATATGATCCAAACTCTTTCAAATATTGTTTAGGCGGCACTTTAGGCATAAAGTTTTGCTGTCTATATAACTTACCTATTAAAATAAAGCTCGGAAGCTAAATTTGAATCTTCTCCACATTCTATAAAACACTTAATCATATCATATTTTTCACCATTACCAAATTAAACTATTTTTAACAATGCTCACTTACAATTAACTCACAAATTAGTTTTTGACATTTACGATTATTTTGATTTTCATTTTTTTACCATGGCCTTCTCAATAAATATTAGAAATGCGATAAATATGCATAGATCTTTATGGAAGACAATTCGAACATTTATTGTAGTTTAGTTTTTCCTATTTTTGGCAAAATTATTTTGTATTACAAGAAGTGTTGTTATTAATAGTTTTCCATAGCCTCCTTACAAATATATTAAATTTTCCGAAAATTAACCACTTTCTCTAACCACTTTTTGTCAGTAATTAAATAATTACTGACAATATGAAGAATAAATAAATAAATTGGTATATAAATATACCTCATGACGTACACCTATAAAATAGCGAAAAAATAACGAAACCGCGCGTTACATACGTTATTCAACTTTTTCAATATTTATTCTCCATTTTCACTTCTGCCAATTTACATACAGTTTTTACATTACCTAACAAGAAAATATGCAAATTGGCAGAAGTGTACCTTATCACGTATTTTTCAGTAATTTTTTTTGAACTTTGATGACTTCTGCCGACCCTTTAGTCTCCACCTACGCTTATGCCAATTTTTTTTCTTCTTTATATTTACAAAAACAATGCAAATACCAATTTTCATCCTTGTACCTTGTCACGTTTATTTCTTTCAAAATCCGCATTTTTGATCCTCCACCCACACTTTCAGACCCCAAGTTGACTTCTGCCAATCGAGCTTTCACTTAATTCAGAATAATTTTAGGAATAAATTACCCTTGTACCTTATCACGTTCAATTTTCGTCGCTAGCTCTCCGTCTACAGTAAAGGCAGGTCAAGCGCGAATCTAGAAATTTCAATAATTTTTTTCTTGTCTGTGGCGCATGGGACCCATACGAAATATGGGAAATAACATCTCGAGAAGCACTTCTGTAACGACCCTAAAAAATTTTGAAAAAGCAGTTTGCGAAAATTTTTTTCAAAATTCGGTTACCCCCCAGGTCTAGGGACTCCTGTTTAATATTATTTTTTTTTTGTCATATGCATTTTACTTTTCATAAAAATACAACAATATGTTTTGAAGTTTATGAAAATATTTTCATTACTAACTGAAATACAACGAATTGAAATTTTGTGATTTACAATTTAACAAATCACAAAATTTCAATTCGTTCTATCTCAGTTAGTAATGAAAATATTTTCATAAACTTCCAAATGTATTGTTGTATTTTTATGAAAAGTAAAATGCATATGACAAAAAAAAAATAATTTTAAACAGGAGTGCCTAGACCTGGGGGGGGGGTAACCGAATTTTGAAAAAATTTTTCGCAAACTGATTTTTTAAAATTTTTTAGGGGACGTTAGAGAAGTGCTTCTCGAGATGCGGCAGATATGCTTCGATCCATCAGCTACGTGTGATGGTGTCTGTGATGCGTTCATAATTATATATTCCCCCTCCATACTCACTATTTATCCTCCTATTCACTAAGAAAAATGTTAAAAATGTGTAATCAGAAAGATAAAAAAGCTTTATTTTATTCGTTAGAACTACTAAGAATTTTTGGAGGTAGTAAATAAATAAATAAATAAATAAAAATGCCTTTATTTAACCTGGCGGGGTGTCAGCTCACAAAGCTGCTATAAATGCCAACCAGGGCCAGTACATTATCTTACCTAACAGATAATCAATTGATTAACACAATCGTCATAAAATCCATAAAAATTAGAATACGGATAAAATGATATTTATATCCGACTATAACCTAACCTAACCTAACCTAACTATTATAAAGAATACCTAAAAAAAAAATACCTTATAAGATAAAAAGGATAAGAAAGAACATTACAAAGGAAGCTATCACTAGTACATACGTAAATATAATGAAGTCGGTGAAAGATAACAAGCTTAATCTTAATTCTGAAGATAATACATTTGTACTTTTTCTTAAAAGTAGAGTAGGATAATGACACAAAAGACTGGGCAACTTTATTATACAAATCCGCTGCTAAGTATGAGAAAGATGATTTAAAGAGAGTAGTTACATGTCTAGGAATATGCAAAGTATTTGCCACGAATCTGAGATGAGCATTGTGATGTTGATTTCGGAAATTAAGTTTATCTATGAGGTATAAGGGTGCATCATTTTTTAAAACACAGTAAACAAGGCAAATGAGATGGAGCTCCCATCTCTGATGCATATTAAGCAAATTATTCATTTTTAGATAAGGAGTTATATGCTCACGCCTGGGCACACCAACCGAGAAACGAACACATGAGTTTTGAACTTTTTGTAATCGATAGGCCTCCCTTTCTGTTAGACAAGGGCCATAAACGACATTACCATATTCAATTTTGGACAAAATTAACGAATTTGAAAGTCTTAACTTTGTGGATGTAGATAGTACGTGTTTAAATTGATAAATAGATTTAAGTTTAGCGAAAGAGGATTGCACAATTTTGGTTACATGTTCTTTGAAAGTTAAATGGCTATCGAAAATAACTCCAAGATTTCGCACGGTATTTTTATTATCAATTTGCTCACCGTCTATAAATACTTGCACAAGATTATCTTCAAAAGTATTCCTGGCAGATCTGAAAGTTATAGCAACGGTTTTACTACAGTTAAGTTTTAAACCCTGTCTATCTAACCATATGGATATATTGAAAAGATCTTCGTTAATTTTTGCCATGGATTCTTCAACGAATGTAGGACGATATGAAACATATATTTGTGTGTCATCCGCGTACGAATGCACTTTGCAGTGCTTTACAACTTTCGGAAAATCTGACAGGTATAAGGAAAACAGTATTGGTCCAAGTATTGAGCCTTGAGGAACTCCCGAATTGACAACTAAACTCTCCAAAATTTGCAAGTTACGTACTTTAACTTTTTGCATTCTCTGTGACAAGTAGCTACGAAACCATGCTATAGTGTTTGATGCCAAGCCTAAATAGTGCAGTTTTGCTAAAAGCATCTTATAGTTGAGACAATCAAAGGCCTTTGTAAGATCAAGCATAACGGCTGTAGTTACCATTGATTTATCTATAGCTACTAAGTAGTCGTCATTTATATCCAACAGAGCTGTAACAGTACTATGACCATGACGAAAACCAGATTGGGTATGAGGAAGCAGGTCGTTAGTTTGTACATGTTGTTTTAGCTGATCATAAATAATCCTCTCTAATATTTTCGAAAAAACTGGCAAAATACTAATAGGCCTGAAATCATTTAAAGTTTCGGGTTCACTTTTTTTCGGTAGAGGTATAACACATGCCGTTTTCCATTGAGAGGGAACTGTTTTAGATTGTAGCGAGAAATTAATTATATGTGTAACTGCATCCAAACAAACAGGTAATATCATTTTAATCATATTTAAAGAGAAACCATCTCCTCCAGCAGCATTAGATTTAATTTTATTAACTGCATTCAAAATATTTTCGGAGGTGACAAGTGTTAAAGACATTTCTTCTAATATAGTTGGGAGTTTATTATTTTCATAAAAAATAATGTCCTCATTGCTAACTAATGTACTCGGCACAGAATTAATGAAATGGTTGTTAAACATGTTTGAAGTACCAAAATTATGTAGAGCATCACTGTTTAAATTAGAATCATGTACACTCAACTGGTTTATTGTTTTCCACCAATCACGAGAACTTGCATTCGTTCTAAGTTTAAAATCTGTATATGCCTTTTTTTCACGTCTTATTGATGCTGTTACTAAGTTCCTTAGCTGCTTATAATAGATCCATTTATTATTTGCAAGATCCGAGTTAAAATTCTCATGTCTTATATATTTTTTATAGTTAGAAAAAGCGCGGTTACGAAGTCTCATCATAAATTTAATATTATGAGTTATCCACGGAGCAGGTTTTTTACTTATTTTAATTTTCCGGTATGGTGCGCAAACATCAAAAACATATGTTATCAGCTCATTTAGATAGTCGATTTTTGAGTCGATGGTATCAAGGTGTTCTACCATTGTCCAATCGAGTGAGTAAGCAACGGTGTTAAATAAATTGCGATCAGTATTATTGATATTTCTACACCATATGTATTGCGGTGGTTTTTTTTTAGCTGGCAGGCATTCAATGCAAAAATAAACAAGTAAATGGTCGGACACGGAAGGAAGCGTAACAACGCCGGTTTTACAAATCTGAATTTGGTCGCTTACTGCTGCTATGTCTATGAGCGATCTACTGTTTCCACTTATTCTTGTCTCATGTTCCACAATTTGTCTTAAATTATAGTTATCAAAAATGCCAGTAATAAAACTACAATCTGCAGAATGTTTATTTAAAAAATTGATATTCATATCTCCCGAACAAATTAAGTTGTCGGATATCGGATATAAGATAGACAGATCGTCGTCTAGCGCTGTTAATGATTGGTATGAAATATTAGGTGGTTTATAAACCACACCTATCGTGAAAGATCTTTTATTATTTTAGTAGTAGGTATGCATTTAGCCGTGCGCTTGGCTGCACAGAGTGACAAAGTTACTTCACTATTTTTTTCTAGGAATACCGTGGCTTTAGCGATAATGTTATTACGTCATTTTTTTTGTTTAGAAACACGTTGTCTATTCACCTGTATTTTTTATTTTTTCCTGACTTAATTTCAAAATTTTGAAAAAATGGAAGAGAAAAAAATTTTTTTTTCACTTTTCTTTTATGTTTTGCATCCGAGCGGAATGTAATACTGTAACTTCACTATAACCTAAATGCTGAACTTATGCTGGACACTTATAATACTTTCCAGCGAAATTCCGGACATATGGTCAGAATGCTGGACTTTCGCTGGACACTTGTAAATGTTGGACAGTACTCCAAAATTCCGGACAATCCAGCGAAATTCCGGACGTATGGTCACCCTACACTATAAAATTTTCTCTGTCGTCAGGGCTATAAGGGATTAAACGTATTGAGAATGTTAATGAATTTAAAAAGAGATTGAAAAAGTATCTTGTAAATTAGGAGCCTCATATTCTGGGTGAGTATTTTGCAAAAAGAAGTTAGATGGATGTTGTGACGTTATTTCATTTAATGTATTGTCTGTACTATATGGTGTAAGACTTTCTTTGAAATAAAATTTGTTATTATTATTACTATATTTATGACTGCATTGTAAATCTTTCTGGGCAAAAATAATTTACATCATACTAGCCGCATTCTATTGCAAAATTCTATTGACATGTTTTACATTTCTTTATACCTAGTACATTTTTTAAACCAATGTTATACCGGTGATTTATGATTGAAGTTAAGTAATACTTTCACATCATATAACTGAGTCATTCATATTTTAAGATGTAAGGTAACAGTCGAGTGTGAACAAGCCTGAATACCTTTTATTTTATTACATGTTTTAAACATGTCATATATTACATCACTTTCATTTATTTGTTAATCAATTCACACAATCGGTACAAAAATACCAAAGGATTTATAACTATATCAATTTTACCTATGGATTTATTAATAATCTCTCTTGATACATAAGTTCAGTTAGGTTCAACAAATATCTTTTAGACGAACGCGAGTTAGAAGATGGAAAATTAAGAAGTAAATTATTAAATTCAGCTTTTGTTATGTTAATATGCGTTATAGTACGTCGGGTACACCAAAGAAAGCTCCACTTTTTAATCGGAATGTGCCACTTTCTGTGGTAATAGTTGATGCCAAAAGGTAACTTTTCAGATAGAGAGCCATTTGAAAATCCGTATAGAACACCAAAATGGCGGCCATTAAAGATGGCCGCCATTAGCCGTACTAAATTTTTTTGTATCTCAGCTACTAATGATCTGATTTCCATTTTCTTTTTTTTTGTTTGAAAGCTCATTTTTTTTGTCCCTATTCACTATTCTCACGAATTTTATTGCTAAGTAAGTTTTTAATTGTGCTCAATATCCCTTTCTTTCCCCATAGAAAGGGTTTATGTATATGTGGTTCCGTATATGTCGAGAAGACGAGAAAGACTTGTTTTTATAAGCAACAGTGATTTTAATTATTTTGAAAACAATTATTACATTAGTTATAGTCCAATAATTATAAAAATTTCCATCACAAGAAATGTTATCTGAGATTTTCCTTCAGTAATTGTTAGTGGAGAGGTTATACATCACAAAACCACAAAAATCCGTTCTGGGGGTGCCGCGCAACCCCCCCAAGAAACCACGGTGAAAAAAGCCTTATTTTACTGATAAGTTGTTAACCGTTGAAGATATAAAAAAATTGCTCATCATAAAAAAGAAATCGACGTTGAAAAAATGCGCGCGAATTTTCGTTTATTTGAAATTTTTTGCGCGCGGCCTATAGAAAAAATTGAATTTCTCGAAAACCATACAAGCTAGGAAGAAAAATCAAAGTGGGTTTTAAAGGGGATATAAAATACTCTCTTGTGTTGCCATTTTTGATGGCTATTGATATTTATTAGTATATAAAAATAACAATATAATATAGTTATCTCTTAATTTTTTGCGTCTCTAACTAAATAAGGTTACGAGGATTTCTCGGTAGAAGAAAACTGCAATATTGGACTAACTTCTTTATTAGAACAGCTTACAATACTTTCTGATGGCTGCGAGTTTGGTACGGATATTTATATGTCCGGTTTATCAAACTTGTGGCCATTTGATAATATTTATAACTATATTTATTAGACGTTTAATAATCAAAATAAAGTAATGGGTAAACAAGTGATAGCGTAAAACTATCAATATTATTTATAACTATATTTATTATGACATTTACTAGTATCGTTATCAAAATAAAAATAACGAGTAAACAAGTGATAACGTATAACTCCTCCCTTCTTAAAATGGATTCATATCCTTTACATGAAGGTTTGAATCTTGGAGTTCAATAGGTTCATTGGGCGGTTTGCCTTTATTTATAATTTTTATGTTAAATGGCTTTGTCTTGAAGTATCTAAAGAAAACGTAAATTAAAATTACAAAGATAATCAAACAAATAAGAAAGTAGAGAATCCAAGTGTGATGAGTAGGAGTCTTGAAGTCTTCAATTTCTAGTGGTTGGAGTTGCTTCAGTGATTTAGATATTTTGCTTAAGTCTGCGGGAAATTCTTCTAAGTGAAGGTCTGGTAGTTGGGACATAGTATATCTTTCAATTTTCGGTAGATAGAATGGACGTCCTTCAAGTCTAGTACTATCTATCGAGTAGGTAGTGTTTTTAATAATAATGCTACAGTTGTGTTCGAGTGTAACTTCGCTGACACAACAACTTCTTCTCGAGGGAAGCAAATAATTTTATCTTTGGAAATCCTTAATAGAAGATCGGTATTTACTTTGAGCTTTTGTAGGACACAGTCGTTAGGTTGTTTCCCTTCTAACAAGTTAAGGAAGCAACTGGAAGTCCAAGGTAGAGGTTCTCCATCACAAATATGGTATTTGTTGGATCGTTTGGCAGGCAGTGTCTTTCCATAAATGGGCAGAATGATCAATACTCAGTACTAGGTAGGGTTTTGGTGGTATGAGGATAGTGTTATTTAAGGGAATAGGAATTAACTGGACTAATTGAAAGTCTCTAATGTCAAAGAGTGGGATAGTTAATTGAACATAAATCAAATTCTTGTTAACTTTAGTCTGAATGTGAAATAATCTGTAATATTCATCAGTGTCTATTTTTAAGAGGTTTCTAGAGTTATAAAGAGTTACTAAAGTCTTCAAAATATGTATTAAGTCTGAGTGAGACATGAAGAAATGATGTATAATTCCTGAACAGGAGTTTACTAGTGCATTTTCTAAAGTTTCTAAGTGATTTAAAATGAGTAGAAAGTTCTGTGATATTTGGTTTGCTAAGCTTTGGCAATATACGTTTTTTCCTAAATTATTAAGTTGGTTTATTGTCGTGTTCAAGTGAAACATGATTGATTTTTCATTTGTTTCAATGACCCCTAAAGTTTTGTTTATTCTATCCATTAGTTGCGTATACAGTGAGGTTCTTAGGTTTAGTTGAGCCGTTAAAGAATGTTGATTCCTCATAAGAGTATTTAACTTTGAATTTATGTCTTCTAAGTCATCTGCGTCAGGAGTACCGTATAAGAATTTATTAATTTTTCCAATAGCATTAACTAGTCCTCGTTTTTTTCGATTCATGGGTTGAAAGTTTAGGAATATTGAATATACTAGTTTCGAGAGTTGGGTTAAACGCGTGTTTGAATAATTAGTACATATATTCGGGAAATCTAACATATTTTCGGTAGTCTGTTGGATTTGATTTTCGACTATGTTTAAGTCGATGGTGTAAGAAAATGAGTGATAGTTATTAATAAGTCGGGTTGGTTGGTAAGTCATTAGGTAGATGGGGTTATGAATGGACTTGATTTTTAGGCAATATGTCCTCAAAATCAACAGTAGTACTAATAGGAGTGGTGACATGTTTGTTGATCTTGTCCTGGATTAGTCTCTGTTTCACCTGAAACAAGGGTTCATCGTCAGAATCATTGTCTGGAGTTTGTTCGAGTGTATTGTCACGTACTTGATTTTTTGTAAATCGTCCTCTATTAGTAATGATAACGGGTCCTTCGTCTTTTATTACTGTTGCTGATATAAATTTAGGGAGATTCTTTGCGCGTGTAGCTTGGGAATTTCTAATATAAACTATATCGTTCGGATTATAAATTTTTGGTTCTTTGCGTTTTTTATTGATTTTTGCTATTATGTTTTCTTTGTCTAGAACTTGGTTTATTCTGAGCTGTTCGTATAGCTCTTGAGTAAGGTTTTTGTGTTCCTGTATATAGTCTGAGGTGATAATTTCGTCTGATATTTCAAACGGAGAGGGTTTGTCTAAATGTCCAAAAAGAACTTCGAAAGGGGTGTGTTTAGTAAGGGAGTGTATCGACTCGTTGTATCCGATAGTAGCCAATTTCATTAGATAGTAGTTGGGGAAATTAGGATTTTCTGAGGTTAGGCATCGCATGCTATCTATTAATGAACTATGGAAGCGTTCAACAGGACTGTTGGATGTATGACTGTCGGTACTGGTAAAATGTAAAGATATTTTATGCAGGTCACAGTAGTCAATGATCATGGTGTTATTGAATTCTTTTCCTTTGTCACAAATTATTTTGTAAGGTTTTCCGTAGTGTTGAATAAAGGTTAAGAGGTTTTGTTGTACTTCCATTCCTGTTTTAGACTTTAAGGGATAGCTTTGTCCGATTTTCGAGAAAGGGTCGAAGATAGTAAGATAACATTCATTTGAAAAGTGAAAAAGGTCTATGTGAATAACATCTAGAGGTTTCTTGGGTATTGGTGTATTTTGGAATTTAATTTTCTGTGGGCGCCTGTCGTATTTACAAGTGTTACACGTGTGACAATTTTTTATATATTGGGCAACTTGATAGTTGATATTAGGCCAATAGTATTTTCTCATTATTAAACTAGTTGTGACTTTGGTTCCGCGGTGTACAGTTTTTCCTTGGTGCATATATTTTATTATTTGATTCTGTTTATCTTCTTGAGAAATATCTTCAAGAACTTTATTTGAAATTATACAACTCATTGAGTCGTTGGAGTTTAAGAACCTTTGAAATATTCTAATCATTTTGTGTTTGATAGATTCGTCGTTGAAATTAAAACAATTTTGAGTATTTTGAGTGGAACGTAAGAACTGTTTTACAAATTTAAATACGTCCTCATCGGATGTTCGTGATTTTAGTACAATTCTGTGTCTCTTGTATCCGGGGAAAGGCGTTTCTAAGATATGGGTGTTAGTGACTGCGTTGTCGCTTTCTTTTATAAAAATCTGGTTTTTATAAATATTGATGGCTGATTTTGAGTAAGGCATTGTGTATGTGGAACTTGAAAGAGCTGTATGTACAGTGTTGTTGTCGAAAGTATGTTCGTCAATGTCTTTTATTAAATTGTCTGCGATTTCTGGGTCTACTTCGGGTAATTCATCTAGAATTGATTGTAGATCTGGGGAATTTACAATCATGGAATTAGTGTCATCATTGTTAATGGCATTAAGTTCTTTTATAGGGGGTCGTGAGAGACAATCTGCGTTTACGTTGAGTTTTGCCTGGTTAGCGAAAGAAGGTTTGTCGTCAGGAAAGTAAAGTATGTTGGGATTTTTCTGAAACGAGTGCATTTTTCTTCGAAATTTAAATGATCTGTGCGGATAGTTTTTATTTAGATCGATTTTTTGTTTAGAGTTTTCTAGGGGACGTATGAAAGTTTCGAAATCTGGATATGATGGAACATCGAAAGGCTGGTCGAAGGTAGCTTGTGTAGAGAATTCCTTCATGTTATGAAGTTCTACTGTCGCTAACCCATTTTTTGCAGGGATAGTAACTGTGCTGTTTGAGAATGATGGAACTAGAATTTCTTCACTGTAAATATCTACAGGTATCTGTTTTACAAGCACGTCATGTGAATTTAAATCATAGGTGCGTGATGTGTCGTTAGGAGTTCTCAATAATAGGGGTATGCAAACATCATGGTTAAAGAGGGCGTTATTTTTGAAATCTAATAGAAATTCAAATCCTATTAGACCGTCGTAAAATTCGTGAAAGTTGTATACTAATACGTCAAGTGTGTCGTCTGAGTTAAATTCGTCAAAGGCGGGGATTTCAGCATGAAATTGTATGTCTGTCTCTCCGTGACACGTTTTAATTTTTGTAGAGTTAATGTACATACAATCGGGATAGAAGTTTTCAATTATGTGGGGTCTAATGATAGTTTTGGAGCAACCTGTATCTATAAGAAGTTTCATTGTTGGGTTTCGAATTTGTATATATGGTAAGCTACAAGGGGCGAGTACTGAATTCAATTCGACGATTGATCGTTCCGAGGCTCGTTGAGAAAATTTACGTCCTCATTGTATTCTTCATTTTGATTTTGGAACTCTTCTGGCTCTTCTGGAGTGAGATTGATGTTTTCGGAAATATATAAGTCTGCAAATCGAGGGTTAGGAATCTCAGGAGATTCTTCTGGGTAATAGTAGTATCCTACTGTTGGATCAAGTTCAGCTGTGTGTAGTTCTTGGACTACGAAGTTTTGGGGACTCGATTGTTTGAACCATGGGAATTGTCGTTTAATTTGGGAGTTCTTGTGTGGTCGAAATTGGGACGAAAAATTCTGTTTGCTCGTTGAAGGGTTGGCAAAATTTTGTCTAGGTTGGACAGAAACACCAGACATTGGAGTGGGTTTATACGACTGAGTGTTTTGTGGTCTTGGTTTAAAGACGTTTTGATTTTGATTTGTATTCTGTCTTCCGAATACTTGTTGGTTAGTAGGGAAATGTGTTTGAATAGTTTGACGTGGGGGTAAATTTATTGGTTGAGATGGAAATTGAGGTTTAAAGCTATGATTTTGGTTGATATGGAAGTTATTTTTTATAAAATTTTGCGACGATGTCTGTCTTGATGTTTTGTTGAATTGTTCTTCTCGGGCTACCAAATTTATAGCTTCCTCTAGTTTTGTGAAGGGGCTTAAACGTATCATGATTTGGTAGTTTTGTGGTAAGGAATGGGTGTACGTATCGAGTGTCAGTTTTTCGTAAATTTTGGTATAAGCTGTTTTTTCTGCAGCTCCGTCGTTTGATTGGGAAAGTTTTGCTAATAGTAAGCTTTGTAAGTTTTGCAATCTTAACTCAAAGTCGTGTAGTGATTCATTATTGTGTCGGGTCGTTTGTCTTAGGTCATGTTCAAGATTTGCAATTGATCTTGGGTCTGAGAAATGGTCTATTAACGTTTTGCGGATGTCCGCCCAGGAATTTAGGTCAAAGCGGCAACCGACTATGGTGAGAGCTTGCCCGTGTAATTTTGATTTAATTGATTGAAGTAAAAAGTTGTTTAAATTGATGTTATCAGGAGTATCGTTTGGTTTCGCGTAGTTAACTTCGAGTGCGTTACAGGCTGTGACAAAGTCATTGAGGGCGAAAACATTGCCGTCAAATGGTCTTATGGTATCAACATACATTCGTAATAATTGATAATTAACCTGAGCCATCTCTGTATTTTGAGTACTAACAGAAAGAATAGGATTTAATTTACTGGGTCTTAATCTTGCTTGGATAGGTGTATAAGTATTATTTTCTGGTTCGTTACTTGTGCCAGGAGATGCAATAGCTTCCTCTAGGCTTTCGAGTAAATCAGTGAATGACATATGAGTGATTTACTTAATTATAGGGTCGAGGATCTGACTCTTCCCTGTCTGTAAATTACAGAATGTAATAAACAGCAACTTAATTCTATAGTTGTCTACGATAGACTGACTTAGCACCTAATATTTTTTTCCAAATATCACAAAAATTCTATTAAGAGATAGTAAGTGAATTTAGAAAAATTTAATTTCAAGACCGAAAGGATCACAAGAGTTTGAAAATTAAACAATTAAGTGACTTTCAATTTGAATTTGAGAAAGGGAAGCGTTCTAAGGAGCTGAGTATTGACTTACGTTTTTCTTCTCCTCCACGTAGGTTGTTTGGATAGGCCTCAACAATAAAGATTGACTTCTGGAGTCGTACCTCTGGGACTTCTTGCTCGATGCAGGATTTTTCTCAGGGGGTGACTCGATGCACTGAACAACTTGCCAAAAGGGCACTATCCTACCGACTGCGCCAAATAAGTTTACGAGGATTTCTCGGTAGAAGAAAACTGCAATATTGGACTAACTTCTTTATTAGAACAGCTTACAACACTTTCTGATGGCTGCGAGTTTGGTACGGATATTTATATGTCCGGTTTATCAAACTTGTGGCCATTTGATAATATTCATAACTATATTTATTAGACGTTTAATAATCAAAATAAAGTAATGGGTAAACAAGTGATAGCGTAAAACTATCAATATTATTTATAACTATATTTATTATGACATTTACTAGTATCGTTATCAAAATAAAAATAACGAGTAAACAAGTGATAACGTATAACTAACTATTCACAGGCCCATAAAAAATAACTGACTTTAATATAAGTTAAAATGCATTATCTTTTAGTTCAAGGTAGTACTTCAATGCAGAAAAAGTTAGGAATAAAAATATTCACATTTACAAATTTACCAGCATGTTGAAGTTAGCCAAATTTTGGCCAATTTTTTATTGCTTCCTAAGAATAAAAAAAAAGACCCAAATATCCTGAAAATTTAGCTCAATTTTTTTTTTTTTTAGTTTATATATCACATAACTATTTAATAGTTAAAAAATTGCATACAAAAATATCAAAAAATTGAATATGCAGCCTTTTTTTGGATTTTGTTTTAAATTAATCTAGCGCCCTTGTATTTTAATATTTTTGAATGTACCCGGTCTAAAAATAAAGGTAAAACTTCATATTAATTGATCATATCATTTAAAGTTCTACTATATTTCTCAGGAAAAGAAAATGCTATTGTAAAATATATTTTTTTAAAATTTGTAAATAAACTCAGATCAAAACTCATTACTAAAGTGTTTCATTTTGTTACTTTTGACATAATCTCAAAATTAGTAAAAATATAGTGACTTTTATAATTTTTTATCATATAAAGTTATTAAATCTGTCAACAATTGGCAAAGATCTACTTTAAAAAATTTGAAAAAGATAATTTTTACCTACACAGTCTCCAAATTACAAAACATGTAGGGACATTTATTATTTTTTATGGTTACAAAATAAAGTTATTAAATGAATGCATTTCATATCTGATTCTATTTTTTATATGTTAACAATTGGCAAATATATATTTAAAAAAAATGTTTACTAACATGACCTTCAAAATCCTAGAAATCTAGTTACTTTTATAATTTTCTATGGTGAAAAATTGAAGGTTATAAAAATGTCTCTCATTTGCTTACTTATTTTCTTGGATATGTCGACAAATGGCGAAGATATTAACGATTATATAACGCATTTTTTAAAAATTCAATTTTTTTTATATTTTCAATATCGATTTTCTCGAAAACTATAGCATATACAAAAGAATTACAAAAGGACTTTTGTTAGGAAATTAGCCAAGCTTTCTTTTTATAATCAACATTTTTTTTTATATCTTCAACGGTTAACGAGTTATCAGTAAAATGAGGCTTTTTTCACCGAATGGGTGGTATTTTGGGGGGGGGTTGCGCGGTACCAGAACAGATTTCTGTGGTTTTGTGATGTATAACCCTCCACTAACAGTTACTGAAGGAAAATCTCAGATAACATTTTTTGCGAGCTTCTGGTGTATTTTTTACTTTATCGACTGGACTATTAAGGAAACAAATTTTTACAAACAAACAAACGACTGGATACTAAGAAATACTCATATATATATATATATATATATGAAGTCTGTACAGCTTTTATGACTCTAGATCACGCAGTCATCTTCTTCATCTTCCAATTCATCCCTGGAACAAAATAATTATATTTTATTATTATATTAAGGCATTGGATCAACAAAGCAATATTATGATCCGGAAACTGTGAAACAAATTTAAAAATATTCAATCAAACGCATACTTTTTATTGTATTTATTGCTGCATTGTCGTCCCCCAGTGTAGTTCGTGCAAAGTAACGTGCATGGAACCTTGGCCTTTGAACAGGAGCATCGTGTACGGCATCCGGAGCAACTACACTTAACCAATTCTCTGCAGGCTGCCATAATAGAAGGAAGAGAAGACCAGACCGGCATCCACTCCCCAGCAACCAAGGTCCATCCCCATTCTTCTGGCCCTGAAGTGTTGTCCATCACTGAGCACGCACGACCCCAAACAGGTCCTGCCTGGTATTCTGAACGAAGACAATGTTGCTTTAGTGCCTCTTTTGTTGGGGACAGACATTTTTTAAGTAAAGAGAAGCTTTCTAACATGATTGACTGAGAAATCTTCTGCGTCTTCGTAGTAAAGCAAAACAGTAAACTTCTCCAGAACTAGAAAAGTCTCGTCAGAAATAGACTGTTGTGGTAGAGAGATAGCTTGGAAGGCTTCAGCAGCTTCAGGAAATGATTTGCACACTTTCCAGGCAATCTGTTTCCCTTTCATTGCAAATGACGTTACATCTGATCCAGTGAATGGAATCGTCTCAATGCAACAGCTTTATTTTCACACATACTTTCAAACATGACATTAATGCTCATGTATTTCTGACCCTTCCCAACACCAAAGAGAGTCCATATCTCCTGAATTCCCGCAGTTTTGAGAATGTGAGAGAAAGAGGTTGCCAAAACAACTACATCAGTATCTACTTTGCAAATAATTATTTTTTTGCTCCATGTTCAACATTGTCTTTAGCGTGGAGAAAAATCCTGCCGTCTGCTTCTTCCTGTTGCCTGCATTGTACTCCATCAATTGAAGTTTCATCCGGCCCAAATGAACAAATTATGCCATCAATCTCAGTACTGACCAAACTTCAAAATTGCATGTTCTCCAAGTAACTTGAAGAGTTCTGTAGTTTTGTAGCATGTTGCCTTGTGCTACTTGGCGACGAAGACCAACGCCTCTCTTATCTCTCACTCGTTTCTTCAGACAAATTTTGAGTAAGTATCCCGCAAGAAATGTATATTCTGTTTGCATGGAACCTCTCAGCATCATTCAAAATTCTGTTTTTGAATTCTCCAAAAATCCGTGAAATTTAAAATATATTTGTTTTTTTAAAAATTGTGCAAAACCCTTAAGGTGTAGAGATAAATGCATAGGGACAAAAAGCATCCCCTGCATAAGAGCTTTCAGACAAAAAAAAAAAAAAAGAAAATCGAAATCGGACCATTAGGAGCTGAGATACAAAAAAATTTAGTGCGGCCAATGGTGGCCATCTTTAATGGCCGCCATTTTGGTGTTCCCAAAGTGCTCCCTATCTGGAAAGTTACCTTTTGGCATCAACTATGACCACAGAAAGTGGCACATTTCATTCAAAAAGTGCAGCTTTTTAGCTTTTTTAGCCATGTACCAGACGTACTATTAGAATATCCCGGATAAGGACCACACACAGGTCATCCTTGATTATATCCTTTTAATATTTTTGTGCCCTTTTTCTTAGAAGTTCTCCTCCATTAGAATGAAATCTGCAATGACGTGCTAAACTAAGATTGCGGGGTAAGAGAGGGGGGCATGCATTCAAGGAGAAACTCCCAAATGTATTTCTTTATAGTGGTATTGACAACATTCGGTCATTTTCTCATTGCATGATTAGTACATCGTATTACAGACGCCCCAACCAACCAACCAACCTTCTCGGTACACTTTGAAAATTGCCATGACAACTCGTAACAGTGAGTTGGTCTGCTGGAATTCCAGCGTCTTCAAAGCGTACCGACAATGTTGGCTCCAGCAGTTTTACGAGTTCGCATGGCAATCTTCAAAGTGTACCAAGAAGGTCGGTTGGTTGGTTGGATGTCTGTAGACCGCTTAAGAAAATTAAAATTAATTTTATTATAGCTATTAGACGCGAGTAGAATACTGTACTTTTTCTACGACTACTCAACAGAAAATTGCACTTTAAGGTAAATTTGCTGAAAATAATGATTGTGACAAATGGCGAGATTTTTTTTTTATAACTTTTTATTTTTTAAGCAGGAAATAAAATAAAAGACTTTTAACTTGATCGATAATCTTTAATTAGGATTCTTAACATTTTTGGCGCAAGTGTTTCTAAGATATTTAACTTTTAAAGAGGTATTTTGATTTTAAAACGTTTGACGCCATTTTTAAACCCCCATATCTCCGAAAAAACAAAAAGTTACGTAGATTTTAAAAACAAAAAATTGTTCCTCAGTTTGTGAATTTTTCTTGCTTACAGATAAAAATTATTTTTAGTTGAAAAAATTGTTAAATTATGACCTTCTTTGGCCAATATCTCGAAACCCTGTCATTTTTGTGCCCGTGGAGACTCTTGATCGACATGTCATAAACTACCACTGTGCAAAGTTTCAGCACCCGGGAGTGAAACCCATATTACATTAAAAAAGTCCGGAGTCCTTTATTTATTTAAATATAGAAACTGAAGACAATCGTAGAAAAATATCGT
The DNA here is from genome assembly GCA_936432065.2 of Rutpela maculata. Classification (NCBI taxonomy): domain Eukaryota; kingdom Metazoa; phylum Arthropoda; class Insecta; order Coleoptera; family Cerambycidae; genus Rutpela; species Rutpela maculata. The sequence continues at coordinate 11,011,108 of OW386289.2, forward strand.
GGTCAACACGTATAAAAAGCACTTTTCAACACTTGTTGCGGAATATACTATTATTTCATATGCCTACAACAATGGCGGCTGGTGAAATTTCAATATTTTTTTTCTCGTCTGTGGCGCATGGGACCTATACGAAATATGGGAAATAACATCTAGAGAAGCACTTCTCTAATGGCCCCTAAAAAATTTTGAAAAAGCAGCTTGCGAAAAAATTTTTTAAAATTTGGTAGCCTCCCCTGGTCTAGGAACTCCTGTTTATTTATTTTTTTTTGTCATACACATTTGACTTTTCATAAAAATACAACAACCCGTTTTGGAGTTTATGAAAATATTTTCACTCTTAACTGAAATTTACCCTACCGATGATCCGGATGACGGGATGCCTCTTGGCATCTTGTGTACCGGCAGTCACTCCCGCCACAAACCCAAAACACCCAACAGACCGATGACTACCCCCCGGGGGGCAAACAAGCTGACGAAGAACAGAAGACGAAGAAAGAAGAACGCCAGAAGAGGCCTTAGCCAGCAATAGCCCGTCGGGCAGAGCGCGAAAAGCCTTCTCTTTCTTGACCTACCCAATACTGAAGTATAACCAGATGGGACCTTCACTACTTATTAAAGCATGTTATTTTACATAGGAAATCAAAATTGACGACACTCTCCATTGGTCGAGACTGAAGATATAAGAAAAAAACTAAAAAAAAAAAAATTTAGAAATTTAAGATTTAATCAAATATAACTTTAGAACTAAAACAGATGAAAATACAATTTTTTTTTGGTTTTGACAAATAAATATTGCTTTTTAATTTGAAGTATAATTTATTGCAATAATTAAAAAATTAACGTAAAAAAACTAGCAAAATTCAAAAAGATACACAAATCAGCAACATTTTTCTAATTCTTAACTCGCCATAACTCGCTTATATAACGAGGTATTCAATTTTTTCTTTCACCAAAAACTGACAAATTTAATAGGCTTCATTTTGTCTCGATTAATGCTGGATCTAATTTTTTAACTAAAAGCGCTACAGCCCTTGAAACACAACGAAGCACAGTACGGCGACGAAGACGCGAGGCTTCCTTTCCCGCCCCCGCTACTTTCTCGGCCCATCAAGAAACGTATCGGCTGCTGGCCTCATAGTCTGGATAAATATTAATAAGTATATACTATTTTACTTACATGTAGGCTATTACAGTTTATGTATATTGTAGATTCATTTTTATCAATGGAGAAAAACTACATGTTTGTTTTACGAAACTGCTGAAAGCAGTGAAAATCAACTGTTACTGGCATCAGGTCTATTATTAATTGTGCAAATGAAAGAAAATATGCAATTTCATTAAAATCTTTATAAAACAAAGTGGTGGCACTTATTTGCACACCCTTCGATACCGATTTCATTATTCTTGTCTGACATCTTTTTGTAATAAATAACATTAGCAAAGATAATACGTATTGTCTCTGATATTAGTAACGCGATAAAAAATGCAAGTGAGCCTTCATGTAGTTATAAAAAAATCAGTTTAAAATAAAATGGCATTGTCTGATTTGTGGAAAATCCAGAAAAATTAAGAATAAATTAAGAACATCTTTAAGTACCAGTTTGTACAGGAACGGGTGCGGAAACTAGAAAAAAATATATATTAAAGCTGCAGTGTCGCATTGTGATACAGAAATACAAGGCAGGTTACACATTTATTCAGATTTATTTGGGCTAATGGAAATTATCATAAAATTTATTATGCAAAATATATTAGCAAAAAAAAATTAAATGTGTACAAACTAAACAACTGAAAGAAAAAAATGAATTTAAAGTAGCGTTAAATATTTTATTTAAGGAGGTTTATCTTGCTGTTTTGCAAAAAAGAATTCTTAACTCTAATATTTCTAAAAACACGCCTTAATGATATATTTGAAGAAATGACGGAAGAAAAATTAGATTATTATAGCAGTGGAAATATAAGAAAGAGATTAGAAAATCATTTAAGCAAACAAAGTGTTTTGTGAACACAAAGAAAATACAACAGTTCATTCAAGTGATAATAAAGCTAAAGGATTTTTGTTGTCAGTCACAAGTGAATCAGGCGAAGAAAACTTGGTTCATGAGAATGAATTGACAATTCCTGATAAAGCTGCCGGTATCTTAAGAGAAGCTATAGCTGGATGTTTTAAAACTATAAAGAAACAGGACTACTAATCTGAATGAACATAAATGTAAACAAGAAGTTTCAGATTTGTTATAAACATTTATGTCGTGGATACTAAATATGTCAGGACAGACAAATTTGATTTAAACGTTATTTCTATAGTAATGGAATTTATATTAATACTTATGGAAAAAAAACAATCAGCTTAGGCCATTTTTTTTAATCCTTTACATATCACTACATGTGTTTCGTGCCGTCAGAAGAAAAAGAACTTAATGATATGCTTTATTCTTTTGGCTATGGTTATTCCTACGATGAAATACGTACATTTTTAACGTCTTTAGCTAGTCACGTATTAGTAAAAACTGGTGACGACATTTTTATACCACCTGGAGTTCCTCCAGTAAGTTCTGAAGAAAACAATTAATTTGTCGCAGCGATAATTTTAATTAAAACGAAGACAGGCTAAATGGTAAATATCCCACTAGGAATAGTATTATTTTAAAAAAAGAACAGCCTATTTACACAAGCATATTTAGATCGTCTATCCAATTTTAACTGATTTTAACCCTTCCAGTTTACATGAAAACAAAAATATAGTTATGTACAAAAATCCAACTAATCGTTCAGAGCCTCTACGAGTTAGTGAAAGCATGGCAAATAATTGTTTTGATTATGTGGTTACCTCTGACATTTTATGGAAAATATTAAAATATACGAAGCAAAGTAAAAACTTTTCTAGCTGGCATGATTTTACTTCCACATCCAGTGGAAGTATAGTAACGACAAAAATTTTTTTTTAATTTTTATTGTTCAAATAGGCTTAGAATGTCATGAAACGTCGAGATTTCAAATTTGAGCGAAAAAAAAATTTCTGTCTGTCTGTCGGTCTGTAACTTTTTTTGTGCGCACGTTTACTCTGGAACCGTTTGAGATATTGACTCGAAATTTGGTACACATATGTACTTTAACAAGATCTAGAATTAGATTATATTTTCATCTTGTTCCGGTAGGTAAATAGGTAAATCAAGCAGATAAGAGTTCATAAAATTGATATTTAGTATAGACAAGAGAAGCTAAGGTCTCAAAAAAAAAATTTGGCATTAGCCACCCCCATTGCCATCCCCACCCCATTATTAAAGGGGATGAAAAAAAATGTGATTTAGTGTGTGTACAAGAACCAGAAACCTCAAAATATTTTTTTACTTTATCCACCCCCTCACCCACTCCCTGTCACCACCCCCACCCTACTACCGATGTGGGGTATCGTTTTATGGGTTTTTGGGGTAGAGGATTTCAAATATTATATTATTAAAGTTCCATAAACAATTATTTCCAGAAACAAAATTTTTTCGTTGTGTGACTTGAATAGAAAATCCGGATATGGAAGTAGTGATTCCTTGGGCAGCGGTTTTTACAATGATATATCTGAAAATCAGTTATATCTGTCTGTCTGATACCTACCTATTATTTTCACTTTATTAATGCATCACCCGCGTAGTACGACACCATATATAGCAGATTATTATATTATTCAATTTGATTTGTTAATTTTATCATCTTACAATAAAGGAAGATAATTCTAAAGCTTTTGTTACGGCCGCTGATTGTAGCCTTGCGCGATTTATGGTGAACGCGGGATGAACCGGGAACGAGTAGGGAAGCCTCGCGACTCCGTCGCCGTAGCGCGCTTCGTTGTGTTTAAAAGGCTGTACCGCTTTTATTTACAGAGCTAGACCCAGCATTAATTGAGACAAAATGAAGTCTATGAAATTTGGCAGTTTTTGGTGAATAAAACATTCGAAGAGCTCAATACATAAGCGAGTTACAATGAGTTAGACCTTTCAAAAAAATTGACAATTTGTGTACCATCTAAATCAACGTCAATTTTTTAATGTTAAAGTTATTATTTTTGTAATAAATTATACATCAAATTAAAGAGAATCGTTTGTACTATAAAACTAAAAAAAATATATAATTTTATCTTTTTTCGTTTGAAAGTTATTCGTGGTTGAATTTGAATTTTGTTATTTTCATTTTTTTTTGTTTTTTTCTTGTAACTTCAGTCTCGACCAATGGAGAGTGTCGTCAAAAGTGGTTTCCTATGTAAAAAAACCTGCTGAATAAAATGAAATAGGTTTTATTTGGTTATACCTCGGTATTGGGTTAGTGAACGATAGAGCCAGCCATCCGACGTACTACAAGGTCCAACGAGCCAGGACCCAGGGAGGTGGACCGAAATCGTCTGCACCGCTCACAATTGTGAGTGGGGCCGACGTAAAGTAAGTTCGCCCGCCCTGCACGAGGCCGGTCCCCGGTCTACAGCGATGTACTGGGGTAAAGGGCAATAGTCCTGCCCGGCCCCAGACATCCGAGACCGACATCTCTAGCCAAGAATATAAAAAAAAAAAAAAATTAACTGAAATACAATGAACTGAAATTTTGTAATTTACAATTTAACAAATTACAATATTTCAGTTCGTCGTATCTCAGTTAGTAATGGAAATATTTTCATAAACTCCAAAACGAGTTGTATTTTTATGAAAAGTCAAATGTATATGACAAAAAAAATAACTAGGAGTCCCTAGACCAGGGAGGCTACTGAATTTAAAAAAAAAATTCGCAAACTGCTTTTTCAAATTTTTTTAAGTGCTTCTCTAGATGTTATTTCCCATATTTGATATGGGTCCCATACGCCACAGACGAGAAAAAAAATATTGAAATTTCACCAGCCGCCACTGGCCTACAAATACACAACATCGATTTTCTTTTCCTTCTGCCAACATTTTTTATTAATTATGCAGCTAGGACTTCAAACTCTAAGCTCCTTTAAAAATTAAATAAACACTAGCGCGAACTGCAGTGTTTTACTTTGACAGTGCCCTGCTTTATTCTTTATGTCTATATGATTTCATAGCTAAGTAGTTGACTACTTATGATGCCATCAAAGGCAATATACATTACCGTGCAATTGCTTGCTTCCTAATAATAACGATAACATTGATATATTCGTTGGATACGTTTCATCGTCATACTTACATATTAGCCACTAAAAATTATATAACTATATTTCTAAATTACTCAATTTTTATCAGTGCCATATTGTAGAATATATATTCATTAACATCTAGATTTAAAAATTTTCACTTTCTAACTTTCCCATGTGTAAATTAAATCAAGACAAATCCAGGATGTATTATCTATTTATTGTGTTTCTAAAAGTCGCGTTCAAAAATGTAAGTCACTGAAACATTCAAAATCATGGTAGGAAGTATGTAGTACATAGTAGTACTTACTATTAAAAATACTGGCACTTTTTAGAAAGTCTATGGTACTTTAAACAAAAACAGCTTAAACTGTATTTTTGGAATTAGGAATTTTTTTTATATACAGTCGAACTTCCATAACTCGAAGTCTTCTATATCTCGAAGCGATTCAAAGCAATAAATATCTGTTATCTTTACTAAAAAGTTCCCATAACTCAAAGTTTCTCTAACTCGAACGGATTTTTAATCCCCTTGGGGATTCGAGTTATGGAGGTTCGACTGTATAGGTTTTCAATGATACCCTATTCAACTAAAATATTTTTATTTTTCTGTAATTTTCGGTTATACCGGAACTACCTTGTTTTAAAAAAGAACACCCTGTATATTTTTATATTGTTAGGTTCTGTGGTAACTTTTATTGTCATTTTATGTAGCACATACATAATATCAAAAACAGCAAAACCTTACTTATTTTTACTATTTATACATCAAAGGCGTAAATTTAGTGAAGGATACTATATATAAGATAATTCAAGGTTTCTATCTCAATTACCGTTACTTTGGCATTAAACGTAGCTTGATGAAATTAATATGGGCCCACCACCAAGCCACTTACAGATTGAGATTTCATAGAAATCGCTGAAACCAATCTATAAGTAATGGTTGACCAACAGATAAAAAAAACATACACACGGGTCGAGCTGAGAACCAATAAAAGAATGAAATTAATTTTAATTTCCTTAAGAGGTCTACAGACATCCAACCAACCAACCGACCTTCTCGGTACACTTTGAAAATTGCCATGACAACTCGTAACAGTGAGTTGGTCTGCTGGAATTCCAGCGTCTTCAAAGCGTATCGACAATGTTGGCTCCAGCAGTTTTACGAGTTCGCATGGCAATCTTCAAAGTGTACCGAGAAGGTCGTTGGTTGGTTGGATGTCTGTAGACCTCTTAAGGAAATTAAAATTAATTTTATTCTTTTATTGTGTGTTGCAATAAATAAAAAAAATACGTGTTCTTATTTTAAAATGAGGAGGTTCTCAGCTCGACCCGTGTGTATGTTTTTTTATCTGTTGGTCAACCATTACTTATAGATTGGTTTCATCGATTTCTATGAAATCTCAATCTGTAAGTGGCTTGGTGGTGGTCCCATATTAATTTCATCAATTCCAAAGTAACGGTAATTGAGATAGAAACCTATAGTATCCTTCACTAAATTTACGCTTTTGATGTATAAATAGTAAAAATAAGTAAGGTTTTGCTGTTTTTGATATTATGGATGTGCTACATAAAATAACAATAAAAGTTACCACAGAACCTAACAATATAAAAATATACAGGGTGCTCTTTTTTAAAACAAGGTAGTTGTTTACCTCTTTCGGTATAACCGGAAATGACAGAAAAACAAAAATATTTTAGTTGAATAGGGTATCATTGGAAACCTATACAGTCGAACCTCCATAACTCGAATCCCCAAGGGGATTAAAAATCCGTTCGAGTTAGAGAAACTTTGAGTTATGGGAACTTTTTAGTAAAGATAACAGATATTTATTGCTTTGAATTGCTTCGAGATATAGAAGATTTCGAGTTATGGAAGTTCGACTGTATATAAAAAAATTCCTAATTTCGAAAATACAGTTTAAGCTGTTTTTGTTTAAAGTACCATAGACTTTCTAAAAAGTGCCAGTCTTTTTAATAGTAAGTACTACTATGTACTACATACTTCCTACCATGATTTTGAATGTTTCAGTCACTTACATTTTTGAACGCGACTTTTAGAAACAATAAATAGATAATACACATGGGAAAGTTAGAAAGTGAACATTTTTAAGTCTAGATGTCAAAACACATAAATGTTAATGAATGTATATTCTACAATATGGCACTGATGAAAATTGAGTAATTTAGAAATATAGTTATATAATTTAATTTTGAAAAAGCAGTTTGCGAAAATTTTTTTTAAAATTCAGTAGCCTCCCCTGGTCTAGGTACTCCTAGTTATTTTTTTTTGTCATATCCATTTTACTTTTCATAAAAATACAACCCGGTTTGGAGTTTATGAAAATATTTCCATTACTAACTAAGATACGACGAACTGAAATATTGTAATTTGTTAAATTGTAAATTACAAAATTTCAGTTCATTGTATTTCAGTTAATAGTGAAAATATTTTCATAAACTCCAAAACGGGTTGTTGTATTTTTATGAAAAGTCAAATGTGTATGACAAAAAAAAATAAATAAACAGGAGTCCCTAGACCAGGGGAGGCTACCGAATTTTAAAAAAATTTTTCGCAAGCTGCTTTTTCAAAATTTTTTAGGGGTCATTAGAGAAGTGCTTCTCTAGATGTTATTTCCCATATTTCGTATGGGTCCCATGCGCCACAGACGAGAAAAAAAATATTGAAATTTCACCAGCCGCCACTGTTGTAGGCATATGAAATAATAGTATATTCCGCAACAAGTGTTGAAAAGTGCTTTTCATACGTGTTGACCACGATATTTTTCTACGATTGTCTTCAGTTTCTATATTTAAATAAATAAAGAACTCCGGACTTTTTTAATGTAATATGGGTTTCACTCCCGGGTGCTGAAACTTTGCACAGTGGTAGTTTATGACATGTCGATCAAAAGTTTCCACGGGCACAAAAATGACGGGGTTTCGAGATATTGGCCAAAGAAGGTCATAATTTAACAATTTTTTCAACTAAAAATAATTTTTATCTGTAAGCAAGAAATAAAAATCTCCAAGGAAAAGTTCACAAACTGAGGAATAATTTTCTGTTTTTAAAATCTACGTAACTTTTTGTTTTTTCGGAGATATGGGGGTTTAAAAATGGCGTCAAACGTTTTTAAATCAAAATACCTCTTTAAAAGTTAAATATCTCAGAAACTCAGGCACTTGCGCCAAAAATGTTAAGAATCCTAATTAAAGATTATCGTTAAGTTAAAAGTCTTTTATTTTTTTTCCTGCTTAAAAAATAAAAAAATCTCGCCATTTGTCACAATCATTATTTTCAGCAAATTTACCTTAAAGTGCAATTTTCTGTTGAGCAGTCGTAGAAAAAGTACAGTATTCTACTCGCGTCTAATAGCTATTACTCACTCGGATGAATTACGACACTCGCCTTAGGCTCGTGCCATCATCCTCTTGAGTAATAGCTATCATTACACGCTCGTTGCACTATTGTTCTGCGATTTTTCAAATGTATTATATCATTAGCTACTTGCCTTAATTCTGACGGTGTACATAATAGTTCATCTTCACTAACCGAATTCATCAGTTTTGGCACAATTATTACTTCACTTGATTTGAAAATGTCGAAACTATTCAAACATGTTAAATGACCTTCCTCCCCTCAATAATAATGGACCATTCTATTTCACCGTATCGGAAAAGAATTTCTCTCGGACAGAGCCACCTTCGTGTCGCGTGTTACATCTATTGGACAGGCTATCCAAGTAGCACAGAATTATTTAAGATATCTTTAAGAAGTTCTTACTCTAGAAGTCCTTCCGAAATCAAAATGAGAAATCTTTATATGTGCTTAACTTTTATGCACTGGGGAAATATAAACTGGGCATTATATAGGAATTTCAACTTTTGTTAACCCCCAGACATCTACTAGAAGTTCTAAAAGGGAATTATCATACAGCTCAATTTTCTAAGTATTATAGAAATCAAATAAAGTATTAAAAGGGAAATAGTATTATTATCCTTAACAGAATACTTGTAGACATCTTCTAGAAGTTCTAAAAGGGAATTAACATACAGTTCAATTTTATATGTATTACAGAGATCAAATAAAGTATTAAAATGGAAATATTATTATTATCGCTAATAGAACACCTATAGAAATCGCAAGAAGAAATTCTTTTAGTGCATAAAATTTGTTTGCTTACCACGTAGTTTGTTACAGAAATTATTCCTAGATGACGCCACGGTAAGCGGTAAAATACCCGAAAGATTACTACAGGAATTAAATCTGTTTGCAGGATCGATGCGGTTACATCTAACAGAAATCCTATAAAGATGTCCTCGGGACCATTTATATTGCCAAGCGATAAGATATCCTAAAGATTACTATGGGAATTCTATTGGTATGCAAAAGACTGCTCACAGGATTCTATACTAATAGCTTTTTTCGATTACCATGGGAAGTACTATTTAATACTGATATGCTGACATTTGCCCATCTTAGGGAACTCTTACAGACCTCTAGAAGATATTTACTAATTCCTAAATTTTTATCCTCGGGATATCTTGAGGAATTAATTGTATAATTGTGCTACTTGGGTAGGCATGAAGGTAAATGAGATTGGCACTGTACCTAGTGATTTATAATAACTCACAAGTGAATTATTATAACTCGCGCCATTTGTTTATGGATACTATTAATTGTTCAAAAGCAGTTCATTAATTGGTATATAATCTAATAAGAGTAGATAAAAGTAGTTTTTGATACTACTAGATCTCTAAGTGTCATTTTTTGACGTCTGTCAATGTTATGAAAGTATCACTTACAACCCAAAGGCAAAAAAGCACAAAATTTACTTTTATGATCTAGGTCAAAAAAGTAAATTTACTTTTATGCCCTAGGGCAAAAAAGTAAAGTAATAAGGAAGTTAAATAATAATGAAATTCTGGCACCAACGAAGCACATACATTTTTGGCTGCCTCCCGAATGTTGATACTTTCATCATAATCCATATTTTGATTGCAAAAACTCAAATAAATAACTTGAATGGCGGAAATTATTATGAAGTTATCAATTTGACAACTTATTGACAGTAATCATAGCAGAAAGCAAACACACTCCAATTAGAGTCTAAGTCAACTAATAAATGAGTTCGACAAATCTTGAAATATAATAATTTTGAATGAATATTCCTAAAAATTGTAATATTGCTAGTAGTACGAAAAACGTCGTATGGACCTCGGCTTGTATCCTGCATTTACAGTAAAATACACTTACAAGTCTTGGTATAGTTGTCTTCAGGTCTACTAAGCACTCAAAAAATGTCGGCACCTCTGACCATCAAACACGCCGCACCGCACCGCCAAAGATGCCGACATTTTTTACACGCTTAACAAGTATGTAAAGTAGTATTATTACTATGAGAAGATGCCAGCAAAAAATATGCGCAGAAACGAGTTTGTGCGCTCCATCATTCTAAACCAATGAGAAAGAATTACGTGACATTCAATGTCAACACCAGTGGCGGCGGTGCCCTGCAGTAGAGCGGCGGCGACGGTAATAATAATAATAAAACAACTTTATTAGGCAAAGTTTAGTAGAACTTACTATTCTTACACTTCTCCTGAACAAAGGTTACTTGTAACAGTTGGCAAGTTTTAATCTACTCCATTTTCACAGTTCCTTGACCGCGAAACTTTTACTGCAATTACACATTCCTATACCCCAGATAAAGCTATGCCACTGGTAAAAATATTCGCGCATTTTGGCTCCGCCCTGGCATCTTCTCATAGTAATACTAGTCTAGTCAACTTTACATAAATAACTATTTCCGACGGTGTGAGCGGCAGAAAAAGTAATATTCATAGCAACGCGTATTTTATTTAATACGCTGACCATGCGATATTAACACAATGCGTTTTTGATGGTGAAATTCGAGATTTTTTATCTTTATTTTTTTTATAGCTAATCGACGATTCGAACTTCGTTCGTCCGGCAAACCTACAGACTCGTCAGAAAAATATCACTTTACTCCTAATAAAACAATATACGAGTACTATTATATCATGGCCGCGAAATTTTTTAGCGCCCTCGAGATTATATTGCCTCGGCAGCAAGCGGCCCCGACGATAATTACTTCCACATCCAGTGGTATAGTAACGACAAGAAAATTTTTAAAAATTTTTATTGTTCAAATAGGCTTAGAATGTCATGAAACGTCGAGATTTTAAGTTTGAGCGAAAAAAATTTTCTGTCTGTCGGTCTGTCTGTATTTTTTTTTGTGCGCACGTTTACTCTGGAACCGTTTAAGATATTGACTTGAAATTTGGTACACATATGTATTTTAACGAGATCTGGAACTAGATTATATATTCATCTTGTTCCGTCGAAGGGTTGGGGGGTAAATTGGGGTAAATTTGGGGTAAATGGGTAAATCAAGCAGGTAAAAGTCCATAAAATTGGTATTTAGTATATACAAGAGAAGCTAAGGTCTCAAAAAAAATTTTGGCATTAGCCACCTCCATTACCACCCCTACCCCTTATTAAAGGGGATGAAAAAAAATTGTGATTTAGTGTGTGTACAAGAACCAAAATATTTTTACTTCATCCACCCCCACTACCAATTCTCTACCACCACCCCCACCCTCACTAGCGAGGTAGCATATCGTTTTATAGGTTTTTGGGGTAGACGATTTCAAATATTATGTTGTTAAAGTTACCTTGAATAGTATGGATGCGCGGTGGCTTTCCTCGACTACTACGGATGCGCAGTAGGTTTTCACGAGTATTATGGATGCGCAGTGGTTTTCCTCGAATATTTTGGATGCGCAGTGACTTTTTTCGAGTGTTATTGATCGCAGTAGGTTACCTCAAGTAGTATTGATGCGCAGTGGATAACTTTAAGTAGTATGGATGCGCAGTGGCTTTCCTCGAGTACAATGGATGCGCAGTAGGTTACCACGAGTAGTATGGATGCGCAGTAGTTTTCTCGAGTGCTATAGATGCGCGGTAGGTTACCTCAAGTGATATGGATGCGCCGAGGGTTTTCTCGAGTAAAATGGATGCGAGTGGTTTACTTCAAGAAGTATGAATGCGCAGTGGCTTTCCTCGAGTAAATTGGATGCACAGTGAGTTACCTTGAGTAGTATGGATGCGTAGTAGGTTTCCTTGAAGAAAATGCTTGAAGTAGAGACTTTACTTCTATCGTGTAGTTTACGGCACACAATGATTTTTATATCTTTGTCTTGCCATTTTCTGCGTATTAGTTCGACATTCAGTTGAAGTATATTAACGCAAAAAAAAATTTTGGAAATTCTCATTGTTTAAATAGGCTTAAAATATCAGGAAACGTCAATATTTTAAGTCTTAGCAAAATAAATTTGTCTGTTGCGTCGGTCTGTCTGTTTAAGATATTCACTTAAAATATGGCACACGTATGTTTTTTAACGAGATCTGGAACTAGATTATATTTTGATCTTATTCCGTTGCAGAGTTGAAGGGTAAATGGGGGTAAATAGGTAAATCAAGCAAGAAGACTCCATGAAATTGGTATTTAGTAAATATAAGAGGAGCTAAGACCTCAAAAAAAATGGCATTAACCATCCCTAATACCACCCCCACCCTATTATTAATGGTGGTGAAAAAATAGTGTGATTTAGTGTGTGTACAAGAGCCAAAGTCATCAAGAATTTTTTTCACTTCATTCACCCCCACCTCTATTACAGATGTGGCATATAAGTTTATGGGTTTTGGGGTACATGATTTCAAATATTATACCATTAAAGTTCCATAAACAATTATTTCCACATAGTGGAATGCAAATATAGTATTTTGTTGTAAGAGACTTGAATGTGGAAGTAGTGATTCCTTGGGCAGCGGTTTTTTCTCTCTCCTTGGTATAAAAATAACTATTTGCGAAAATTTTTGTATCACTGAAAATTGGTTAATTCTATGTTCCCACCGCATTTACCGACCTATTTTTTAACGTCTCAATGATTTTCATTATTTGTGTCGTTATTGATTAAATATACATTCATGTTAGTGTTAAGTCCGTCTATTTTAGAATTATAGATAACTGTTGCATACAGTACATCCAGTGACGTCTTTTCATTCAATTAGTTTCTGAAGTATTTGTACTGTTTTTCTGAAATAAAAATATACTATTATTATTGTAAACAGTCTGTATCATGGATCCGAAAATTATAACACCAGGGTAACACGAAACACTAATTTATTAACTTACAAATTACTACAATTCCAACAATTAATTACTTTACTAATATTACACTGAGTACTATACTCCAATTATTCAGTCACTTGATCACTTGGTCTACTCCTTGATCTGTTCTCACTAACTGTTTACCTTCTGAACTGTACTCAAACTCTGTCTACTAAAACTTCTCCATGCCTTTTTACACCCAAAGATGAGAGTTCTAGAATATTCTGTTTATGATGTCACCAGCTCTCTAGATGTTTCTAGAAGGCCAGATTATGACACTGCGCGCCATCTCTGGGCCGACAGCCGAATCAACCAACTAGCTTAATTGTTTCCTGTTATTTTTATAATTGGAACTTAGAGGGACTCTCATATATGTCTCTGGGGGTATAACATGCAACATTATTATCAATTCATAAAAACTACTTTTTGATATTATTAATATAATACATGCCCTTGCTTTAGGAATGGAGGCCCTAGAGACATGCATCAGCTATTGGGAGGATGCTTTGTCGGCGTACAGGTCCAAAGAAGGGGCAGGTCCTTTGGCCGTCTTGAGCCCAGAAGAGGCAGGTTTCTGCAAGGACCTTCAGCAGTTACTCGAATTAGCGTTGGAATTGCAAGAAAATTCCGAAATGTTATTCTTAGATGAAAGATCTGTATTATTTAGACCTGAGAGCGGTATTAAGGAGGAAAACGGTTTGGAAGCTGACTTATCTGGCGGAGAGAGTTTTGCATCTGCGCAAGATCAGGTAAATAAGTAAAGAATACTGCTAATACTGTTTTATTTAAAAACAAATAAAAAAATAAAAACAAAAGAGAGATAGAGAAAGTCGTCTGCAAATAAGACTGAATTACTTTCTTTAAGAACAAAAGCAAAAATGTTTATTTACACTTACAGTAAGTGAAGCTTTTAAATCCCCTCCCGAAAACGATGTAATTAATTTCCAAACTTTTTTCTTCAACATGCTTCATAAAGTATGTACTTACATAAGAATCTATATTGTCATTTTTCCTGCTTTTTCTTGGGGGTTGTCGCAAAAAAAAACAAAAAATACACATAATCTGATATAGAGACAAATTATAAGAAAGAAAGATCTTATACACTTTTTTGCTAAAATGCATATTTTTCGAGATATTACGAACTGAAAATTGCAATTTTCACCCCCTAAAATCAGTATTCCTAGACGTTTTTTAAAAATTACTCGAAAAATGTGAACTTTAATAAAAAAATGCAAGGGTACAAAATTAAAGCATTTACTAAAACAAATTGAATTGTTGTTTCTTTTTTTTTTTCGATATTTAGTTTTGGAGATATGGAATTTTCAAAATGGCGCCGACGTTCAGAAAAAATATATGACGTTAAAATCTAAAATTACTCGAAATCTACAATTATGAGAACATTTTTTATTCCTGTAAGAATTAAAGGTATTAAAATTTTCTTTCGATTGAAACGTATTTCGACCTTTTATAATGAAAACTAAAAAAGTTACAAACAAAAAAGTAGCATTTAAAAAATTTAGACGCCATTTTTTTTAAGTCTTGCTCTAATTTCTTATCAATTCAAATTGTTTTGCTCAAATTTTTAGGATTTTTAAAATAATTATTTTTCATTCTGTACCCATTTTCAATAATGAAAATTTTCATAATTTTTTTTAAAAATCTGGTTTTTGGAAATTGCTCAAAAAATATTTTTTTATAAAAAATGGTAAGAGTATAAAAATGAAGCTTATAAAAAAACGAATAGTTTATTCTTTTCTTATTTTTCTGCGACAAACTGTTCCAGAGATATAAAGGTTTAAAATGCTTGAGCGCATACGAAAGAAAATTATGTATTTAAAATTGAAATATCTCAAAAACTATAAGATTGATTATTTCACTCATTAACGCTATAGCCAATGAGAGCCCGTTTTTTCACAACATTGCACCAATCAAATATCATTATTAGTGGTAATTCAAGCTAGATCGGCTTTTGACAGTACCAACATGCAAAATTTATCGCTCTAATTTTTTATGTCGCTGCAGCGGCAAATACTGCGATAATTTTTTGACGTTTTGTTTCGTGAAATATTTTCGGCAAATAGGGGCAACTCACGCTTTTATATTTTATCTATAAATATCTTCTCTAGCTTATTACTAATTGTTAACTTACCTTGTAAATTGTAATATTGTATTATGTACTAGCAAACAACATAAACACACCACATATATAGTAAACAATCGTCAGTTTCAAAGAGAAGCCTGTCTGAAATATATAGGCTATAACCCTTGCCTATCTGTAACTATTTCAATTTGCCTACTTTTCAATCAGGTAACAATAATATACAAAGATTGTACTTAATATACCTAGCTCATAATATAGGAACAAGTCAAGCACATCTTTCAATAGCTCAATAAAGTAGTTACAAAGTTAAGCAAATCATTTATTATAAATGTCAACACATTCGCTTTGGAAACAAATTAAAAATGTACCGTACTTACATACGGTAATCTATCAAAAAGTAACTAGTTGAATCAAAGCTGTGCAATATTTTAATTTGTTGTATTTAAAATTCACTCTGCCTAAAGAAGCAAACCTCAACATAATTTGTCAGCTCAACATAAGTTCAAAAATACGTAAATATGAATCAATGAACAATTATTATGGAATATAACTCTAGTAGCGGTAGCGCTAGATGGCGCTCTCTATGTCAATCTCGGAACCATGAGTGTATAGTAATAAATAGGCGGGACATTGGGAATAAAGTAGTGCTCGCAGATTAAAGATGTAGTGCTCTCTCTATCGTTCCTCGTCATATTGCACCTCAGAAACGCCTGAAAGGTGTTAAGCCAGTCTATATATTATATTATCTAAGGTTTCAACTCGTTTTATTTACTAGTTGCCATAGAAACGTCACTAGATTATTTTAAAATATAGGGAATCTCCATTGTTTCTACTGCGTTTGTTTCAGATTTGCTGTTTTGACAATATGAGTCGGTTTAAAAAGTAGTTTGAGTAGTGAATACTCAATACAATACCAATGTATTCACAACTACCTATAAGTACTCGTAGTTAGTAGTTAAAATGTAGTTTAACTACAATTGTAGTTAACTACTAGGCAGCTCTGTGTCTAATTCGACTGGAGTACTTATATGGATTTTCATGAATTTATTTGTAACATTAGAAGTATTATTAGTTTTTCACTCTTTAAGGCTCTTAATATTTTCGTCTTTCCTATGTTTTGACCTCATAATCATATTCAGCGACCTCAAGAACGTAAGTGTATGGATTTTCGTGATTTTATTCGTAAAATTAGAAGACATTAATTTTTCGGTATTTAAGGGTAATTTCAACCCTTAATATTTTCGTCTCGTAAGTTTTGACCTCACAGTCATATTCAGCAATCTCAAAAACACAGTATATGGATTTTCGTTAATTTATTCGTAAAGTTAGAAGAGTTATTCATTTTTCAGTTTTTAGGGGTGGTTTCCACCCTTAAAAATAAAAGTAGTAATGTAGTAGTCAGTAATGCGACAATATAGATTTTAATGTACATATTTTATAAAGCATATTGCAAAAAAATTAAGGAAATTCCTTTCTTCGTTTTCGGGCCGGGAATTTTACCATTTTTACTGCTTCGCTTACTGTACTATCAATATAAAGATGTGTTTTTTTACGACAAACACACGAATTCAGAGGGAACAGTGCCGGCCTTTGGAGGGGGGGAGGTCGAGAACGTGCGCCGCACGAGGACGCCATACCCCCAGGGGGCGCCACAAGCTAATGTAAGTTGCTGTTTTTCTGAGAGGGAAATAGGAAATTCATCCGAGTTAATACTTCTAATTGACGTCTGTCTGTCTACAGGCCCCCACATCAAATCATGGGCCCGGTACTAAATTCACTGGCGCCCCTCCGCACCTTATAATTGATGAGCGGGGTTAAAAAAAAATGTTTGTCAAAATCTATGGCGGGCCCCCGAGCTTAATGATTGATGAGCGAAAAAAATTTTTTGTCAAAATCTTATGGCGGGGTCCCGCACTTAATAATGAGCTGGGTGGAGAAATTTGAAAAAAAAAAATGTCAAGATCTCTGACCCTTCACTTAAAGCTTGATGAGCGGGGGCAGGGAGTAAAAAACTTTTTGTCCAGTTCTCATAATTAATGAGCGATGATTGCGTTTAGTAGCTAACCGGGCCCCTAAGTGGCTGGGCTCCGCCCCCTCCTCTTGTGGGGTCCCTGCCTGTCTTATTTCCACATAGTGTAGTGCAAATATAGTTCAAAATTTTTCTCTTTCTAAGACACTTGGATCGGAAATATGGATGTGGAAGTAGTGATTCCCTAGGCAGCGGTTTTTTAAAATATTTTCGTATAATTTTTTTGGCCTCTTTAAAATTGCATCATATGCATAACGATATTTCATAACTCTCTTTCTGTACTGATATCTGTTTGCTTTCAGGTGGCCGATTTACGAGAATTCGAAGAGTTTGCAGATTATTTTCCCGACTTAGAATCATATCCACTGTACCAGGCGGCTTTACGACAATTAGAAAACGGCGGTATACCCTGTCGAACACTTAGGACGGATCTGGTGAAATGTGGTTCAGATGGTGAATATTTGGCGAAATTGCACTGCCTCCGTCTAGCTTTTCAACATCTGTTAAGAGATCACTTAAACTATATGTGGTTTGTTGATGCTGGTCGACAAATATTAGCTGATCTGTTATTGTATGCCGATAAGGATCCCAAAGATTTTTTAATAGGTAAACTGGTTATTATAAATACTTTTTTACAATTAATTATTTTTTATTTATTTGCTTTCATCACGATTAGGAAATATTATTTATAGTGGAGGACCATTACGGGAAAAAAGCGCGTTATTTGGGAAGTCAGTAAAACACGGATTTGGCTGAATTTTTTATTACAGGTTCCTAATATTAAATACTGAAACCCCTACAATTCAATTCAATTCAATTGCCGCTATTGTTCAGAAAACTCTAAATAAATCAGAAAAATCCATAAAATCGGAAAAGGAAATTGAAATGCAAAGAACCTGATTTTTTTTAAGTATACCAAAATGAAGTGGCTCTAAGATTTATGTGGCTTCAAAAACTATAATTATTAGAAAAATAACAAAATTTTGAAAAAAAAGTAGTAATAATTGAAAATTTTGAAGATAACATTCGTAAAATGTAATAAAAAATGAATTAAATAATTTAACATGAACAAAATAATTTAATTCTTGAAATATTTGATTCTCTTTGTACATATGATATATCTACTATAACTATATGTTCATCAAACTCATCTTCATCGTCTTCATCAATTAGGACAGTAGGTGCACAGTTACCACACGCCAGTGCCAGTGGTTCATTTCTTTTGTTAGTTCTGTTCGTTCTTTCTTTGTGTTTCCTTCCTTCTCCAGCTTTTTGGTCCAATGTTGCAGTGGAAGCATGTTCTCTTGAGGGTATTCTTGTTTCTTCTATTTTTTTCCAGATATCTGAAAGTTTCATTTAGTCGTCCTGTTGGAAGTATTTTTATGTTTTCAAAGAATGCTCTACATTCTTCCTCATCATGGTTTCTCTCCGCTTCTGTTTTTTGGTTTAATGCGTCTTTTAGTTTTCCATTTACATTCCACATCGGGTTTTGTTTGTCTGTGGCCTCCATCTTTTTTTAACCGTTCTTATTTTCTATTTTTTTTTCTTTTCTTGTCAGGCACATAGGTGGCCTGTCACTTTTTAACATTTTTCTTGCTGCAATTTTTAATTTTAAACCCATCGATGTCCAGTCTAATTCTTCTCATGTCAGTTGTTTTTCTATTCCTTCGCAATATTTTTTCTAGAAGTCTTCGTACTGTATAGTGTTTTGTTGTTTCCTTTAAGTCATCTCTCTTCTTTTATTTCCAGTTCTCCTTATAGCTATTTGTTGTCTGTATTGACTTCTGCTGTCCTTTTTAGGTGACCTGTCCATTTTTATCGTTTTTCTTGCTGCAATTTTTATTTTCGAACCCATCGATGTCCAGTCTAATTCTTCTCCTCTCAGTTGTTTTTCTATTTCTTCGCAGTATTTCTTTTGGAACTTTTCGTGCTGTAATAGAGAGCTATGCCAGGTACCGTATGGTGTTTTGTTGTTGCCTGTTAGTCCTCTCTCTCTTCTTTTATTTCCAGTTCTCATTATAGCAATTTGTGGTCTGTATTGACTTCTGCTCTCCTTTTTGCTAATGTTCTTGATCCTTTTTCTTATTTCTCTACCTCCCAGGATATGATCTATTGAGATTGAATTTCCATTACTCCAAAAAAAAAATTAGCCTTGTGCATATTACATGCTTTTTTGATAGATAGATAGATAGATAGATAGATTTATTCATGTTAAAAATTATAAAATTGTACACACGTCAAACAGAGTTACACTTACAAATAGGTATAAAACAATGATCATATAATAGACAAATATTGTGGGACAAACAATCGAAACAAATAAAATTTTTGAAGTAATAAATAATGCTGCTTAGTAACTACCCATGGATTTGGTTAAAATACGATTGATGTATAACTTTTTTTTTAAGAAACTGCAGATAAACATACCCTTTCTTATTTTTCCTATTACTTCTCTTAATGAATCTAAATTAAAGCTAAGTCGCTTGATAAAAATTCTTCGACACTGTAAAAAGCATTTGTAAGTAGATACATTTTTATTCTGGTTTTAAATATTGTTTCATTTAAAAGTTTTATTTCGGGAGGCATTGCGTTGAATAACTGGATCCCATAGTATCCTGTACCATCCCTAGTTTTAGTAAGGCGTAGAAAATTTTGATGAATATTATACTTATTTCTGACATTATAAGAATGTAATTCATTGCGTGATGTATATTTGTGCAGGTTATTTTTTATGTAAATGAGACATTGGAGTATATAGGTACATGGTACTGTTAGTATATTTAATATTTTAAACTGTTCTCTACAGTCGTCTCTAAACTTGAGTCCTGTAATAATACGTATGGCCTTCCTCTGCACGGAAAACACGTTGGCAGATGAAGTCGCGTGACCCCATACGAGAATCGCATATGATAATACCGAATGGATTAAGCCATGATATGCGGCTACCAATGCATTTAGGGAAATTTTGCCTTGAATATTTCTAAGCAAATAGATATTTTTGGAGATTTTTTTACAGACATAAGACGTATGTTGATCCCATAGTAGTTTCGGGTCCAAGTATAGTCCAAGAAATTTGGTTGATGTTGGATTATCTACTTCTTCCATATTTCTTTAACTGGATACCATTACCTCAGTTTTTGAGGTATTTAGATTTAGATGGTTTGCTAGGAACCAGTTTTGTATATTTATCTGTATATCGTTGGCATCATTCAATAGTTCCTCAAGGTTACTATTTACATCAGAATAGAGTCTATTCTGCCTGCTGAATTGGGCAGGTCATTTATATATACAAGAAATAAAATTGGGCCTAGAATGGAGCCTTGAGGAACACCATGTTTCACTGAGAGTAGGTTGGATTTAGTTCCATTGTAATTGACGTACTGTAGGCGATTGGGCAGGTATGACTTTAATAATAATATACTTTCAACTGAGAATCCGTAGTATTCTAGTTTATTTAGAAGTATGTCATGAGACACACAGTCAAATGCCTTCGTGAGGTCCAAGAATTGAGACGATATATATTTCCCCTCTTCGAAACCAGAGTTTATGATAGAAGTTAGTTTATCGATGGCTAAAGTGGTAGATAGTTTATTCCTGAAACCATATTGGCTGGAGTTAAAGAGATTATTAGTTTCAAAATAGTTTGACAACTGAGTTTTTAATAGAAATTCATAGATTTTAGCGAAATATGGGATGACAAAAATTGGTCTGTGATTTGAAGGATCATTGATATCGTTTTTTTTATATATGGGCACCACCTTGGAGATTTTCAAGCTGTTGGGGAATATGTTGTCCTCTATACACATATTAATTAATTTTGTCAGTGGTAATAAAATTGAGTGCATTATTGACTTAATAATATTTGTGTTTATGTCATATACGTCTTTACATGCTCTATTTTTTAGTGAGATTATTGCCTCACATACTTCTTGTGGGGTTACTTTTGTAAAAGTGAACTGATGTTCTGTAACTTTTTCCAGAAAATCAGTATATGTAGCGCTACTTACAGGCATAGCTTTTAGAATTTCCTCTGGGATATTGACAAAATAATTATTAAATTCATCGCATGTTATTTTCTCTGTGTGATTCTTATTTACATTTTTATTACTATTAATAATTTTCCACATAGCTGTTTGAGGGTTTCCATGGTTATTTATATAGTTTTCATGGGATTTTCATTTTAGCAACGTTAATCTCACTTCTATACACAGACCTGTACTGGTTATATATGAGTTTGTTAGCATTAGTAGGATTGCTTTTGTAAAAATCATAGAGGAAGTTCAAGTGATCGCGCATTCTTCGGAGGTCATCATTGAACCAATTTATTTTGAAATTTTTTGGGCCATTTACCATACGTGATTTTAAAGGAAGACATAGTTGTATTGTATCAGTGATAATACTGACGAATGTTTCAAATTTTCGGTCCGATTGAATATTATTACTGTCTAGGAAGACCCAGTCTTGGTTTGTTAAGTAAATATTTAAGGCTGTTAGACCCTGCTCGGTTATCGGTCTGTAGGTAATTCTCTTTGACATTGAATTGAATTTGATATTGGATTCTAATTGAATACCTAGCTGATCGGACAATCTTGTGTCTATGGAGGCAGTCTGCAGATTATTATTGCCTATGTTTGAAAAAATATTGTCGAGGCAGTGGTTATTCCTAGAGTAACCAAAATATGTTTGTGAAATGCCAAAAGAGTTAAAAATATTCTTCAGCGTTTTGGACTGTTGGTTACAATTGTTATGGAAGTGAATGTTGAAGTCCCCCGAAATAATAATTATTTTGTCACTTTTAGTTAACAGATCGAGTGCTTTTTGAAGTAATTCTAGGAATATCTGAAAGTTTCCGTTAGGGGATCTATATAGCGTCATCAATCTAATATTTTGGTATTCAATTGCTGTAATCTCACAGTGTACATCTACAGAAATTTCATTGATATGCTCTAAAACTATACAGGTATAGCCCTTCAATGCATAGATAGCCACACCTCCATGGGATAATGTGGTCCTACAATGTTTGGAAATGAGATTATAGTTTTTTATACTTACGTAGTTAATTTCGTCGGCTGTACACCAGTGTTCGTTTATCAATAAGAAATTGTAACAATGATCATTAAGAAATACTTCAAATTCATTTGTTTTATTTCTAATACTTTGAATGTTTAAATGCAGTATCTCAAATCTATACATACTTTTGTTGGGTACTATTTTTGACGATTTAATTGTCTCAATTGTTTGTTGTGTTTTAGTTTTAATTATATGTTTAAAATTAGGGTTTTCGTGGATTGTAATGCTTGAGTCATTAGGTAAGTTATTTATAAAAAATCGTCAGGTCTACTATTTTTTCTTTGTTTAAGAGAATCTCTGTACTTCTGGAAATCAAATCTTCGGACGAGTTCGAACCACCACTTACGTTTTATGTAATCATGCCGGACTGGCAGGTAAAGCTACTTTTGTTCAGAGATGGATAAAGGAAAGTTTCCGGGAAATTTTCTGAAGTTTCTGAAACGAAGATTTGATAAAAATTAAAATTTACAATAAAATATTTAAATATTCCAAAAACTTCTTCCGAAAACTCCCAAAATTTTGGAAACTTTAAAATGTTTAAATATTTGTAGTATTAGTATTTGTAGTATTTGTAACATCGCGAGTCACACGACCACCTGTGCCCTGGCTAACAGACACAATAAAACAAATGATGTCAATAAGAGATTAAGCACTTAAAATATATAAAAAAACTATAAGGAACTACTCCACTAAAGCAATTGAAAGAGAAAAAAGAGCATATTTTACCTATCAACTATCTAATTTAAATTCGAAGGAATGTTGGAAAATACTTAAATCTAGTAAAATACTTCCTGAAAATCTAAGGATATCCCTCATAATTTAAAAAAAGTAAATGAAAATAAATAATACTTTTATTAAACTCTATACCGATGTCTAAACCATCTGACACAGTGTTAAATCTTTACAAAAATAATGAATTGTTAAACTCTGATTTTCAGTTTCAGGAAATAAATGGCATGTTTACCTATAAGACGATAAATGAAATTGTAGCATGCATATTGCTGCTTCATAAATTATAACATAATTTAACTCAAGCGTGAAAGACCACGGAAGTTGTTTCTTAAATTTACTTCATAAACAAACACAACGGTATGCAACCAGAGTTACGACTAAGCTGTACTCAAGGTAGTTGGGTATTCTAACTTAGCTTTAAGAGTGGAAAGGGTAAAGAGACGACACGATTTACATACTACGAGAAAGGGAAGTCAGAACTAAATATTTCTCTGTTACAAGAAGCTTAGCACTTCGCAATTGTCAGCTAAATTTTTGAATAGTGATGTGTCTTCATTAAGTTTCTTTTTACGACTTCAACATCGAAAGGGTTGATAGTCCCTCTTCTTTAACATGAAGCAGGCCTAATTGTTTTCACCGGTTTAATCCGTAAGTAATTTATAAAGAAATAATTTTTTTTGTAACTTAGATTTGGCAACGGCCATTTTGCAGCAAGTCACGCTTACACTTCATTTCTTTCCAGGGTTCGAAAGTTAGATGCAAATCTTCTAAAGTTAGATGCATATCTTCTAATATTAGATGCAAATCTCTTAAATTTGGATGCACATCGTAGATATGCATTTATTTTAATTTGGGTTGGAAACTTTAATTTTTTTTAACTATCCAATGAGGTTGTCTTTCTTCTCCTCTATGTAATTAGAAGATGGAATGTATATATTAGTCTAGGACAACTTTTTACGGAAATCGCGACGATAGTGTGATAGAATAGATGTGATTTGTCCTTATGGAATTTCTGGAAGCGCCGAACATGGTACTCGGAACTTCTTGACTTAATCAGCGATTACGTCAATGTGGGTTGGATTTCACCATCATCATCCCTCACTTGTCACTACTTTTATTCACTGAGAATTCCAGATAAGTGTCGCAAATAAAATTTTTATCTGATTCTTTTTATATATATATCTCATATTTTTATGCTTTAATATTTTTAGAATTCTTTGAAGTATCAAATTGCAAATGTTTTTTTAAAACTATTTCCATTTTCAATTTTATCTTTAATATGTTTTCAACGAACAGTTAGTATTTTCAATTGTTATTAAGATGTAAATTATCGGCGTAACGTCTAATTAAAAACAAATATATAAAAAGTTCTGTAAAGACTTTGTGATCACAATTTCTACGAAACGCTTATATTTAACTAGTAAATTTTGACCTTTAAACACCATATTGTTGGTTCATGTTTAAGACAATATTTTAAATAATATCTACATAACGTATTATCATCCATTCGTTTTCTCCTTTGTACATAAATTTGTTTAATTTTTAAGGCCTCAGTTTAGTCGTTTTCTAACAAAAACACATCCATTTTGATTGGTTTTTAATAAAATCAATTTTATAATCACATTGTCCACTTATTTCAGGTATTTTGAAACAAACTATTTTTAAACAAACTATTTTGAAACAAACTATTTTTATACAAACTATTTTGATACAAACCATTTTGATAATATATTTAGGAATATTAATTTACACTTTTTTTAGTCAACAATTTATACTTTCTTTATAATTTGATTAGTTTATCTTTCTTGTAATCAAACTTCAGTTTTAGTGTAAATTACAAATATAGAAAGATTGGCGCCCCGCCTGTGGGAAAATTATCTTTATATAAGTCAAATTAACATCTTTTTAAGAAAAATTATAAAAACACCTGTCATATATTAATTACAATCTATCAAACACATAAAACCATTTGTAAAGTGTTTTCTGACCCACGACTCATCTGCCGAGTCTCTGAGCTACTGGGGTAGTAACATTTTTTTCTCTAAATAACATAAAGTTCAGTCTAAATCTCGAACACGTTACAAAAAAATAATTAATTTATTAAATAGCGAGGAAATAATGTTATAAATATCCACAAATACTACAGGGTGTGATGGAGTAAATCTAAAACTTATAAAATTGTGTTGCCCGCACATAGTACCCTATATAACACATATGATAAATTTTTGTTTAACAGAGATTGTCTTTCCAACAATGTGGAAAAGTGCTGAGGTGACTGTACTGCCTAAAAAAGCAAATCCGGTTTATAAAGATCTGCATGCTATCAGCATATTACCGACACTCTCTAAAATATTAGAAAAAGTAATGGAACCGCAATTAAGAGAATATTTAACCGAATATTCTCTAATACCATCTATACAGTTCGGTTTTAGAACCGGCCACAGTTGCACCACTGTACTTTTACATATCGTTGATGATATAATCAAAGCGGCAGATCAGGGCTTTTGCACAATTTTAGTTTTACTCGATTTTAGTAGGGCATTCAACACACTCTATTATGATTTATTACTTGCTATCCTTTATTATATAGGCCTCTCTGAAACCGTAATATTATTACTTGAATGTTATATTAAAAATAGAAAACGAAGAATTTGTATAGACGGTCAAAAATCAGATTACGTAACGCTAAACTCAGGAGTTCCGCAAGGCTCTATATTGGGACCACTACTCTTTACCATATATACTGCAAATCTGATAAAATGTCACTGTCAAATTTACTTTTACGCAGATGATACTCAACCCTGTTTTTCATTTCCTCCTCAAGAAGTAAGAAATGCCTGTGATTTAGTTAATGAAGATCTAAAATCATTCATAGATTTAGTTGGAGACAATTGCTTAATTATAAACTCAAGTAAATCAAATGCCATTCTGCTCGGGCCAAAAAAGTACAGAGATCCTGTCAAACATGTTATAAATATTACTGTAGATAATGACCAAATTGAATTAGTAGATGAAGGTAGAAGTCTTGGTATAATTGACAGTAATCTTAGATTTGAAAAACATATTAACAAATTATTCCAACGAGCTTATGGTGCCTTAAAATTAATTTAGGGGAACAGACATTGCCTTACCAATAAAGACAAAAGTTACCGTAGATGGGGGTGGATCGAGACTGCTGGGTCAATGGAAACAAAAGTGGGGAACGTAAATCAAAAATTCTCCCAGTTCTCAAATTTAAAATTGGCTGTTTTAGTTTTCTCTCAAATTATCTATTAGTAGGTCCTTAACGTGTACTTAGTAATTTTCAGCATGTTACATAGGCATAACTGCTTGAAACAGTGTTGTCAATAAGGGGCTGCCAAATGGGTTTAATTTGTAGGCCGCAAAACTTTATATTTTACTACAAGAAAAAAACAGAGAAGTAACTTCATATCTGGCTGAAAAATACCTTAACCTGTCCTATTAACATAATTATTCACAAAAGTGGACAACTCTGCATAGTTTATGAAAAATGTTTTTTTTTTTGTAACGTCACTTTTGTCAGAATTTTGGGGTCAATAGAAATAGCTGAAAGTCCTTTTCTATTTTTTTAAATTTAAGTTTTCCCGGTGATAATAGTGCCTTATATTGTTACTTAGGTTCATGAGAGTTTGTAATGTTGGTTTATTATAACAAATAAACAATTTAAATAACGTAATTTTATTTTATTTTGCAAGTTCGGCGAAAAAATTCACCCAATTTTAAAAAAATAATAATTTATAGTTTCTATCGACCCCTCGAGTGGAGTAATGGCAATTTTAATGAAAAACAAGTTAGTGTTTCTGTTCACCCCACAGTACGGGGTGAATAGAAACATATTTTATTACTTTTTTTTTTTAGTCAAACTGATCAAATTGTAATATATGCCTACGCATCTACTAGTAGGGACCAGAGTTTTCCATATTTTTCATTTTGGGAAAGCTGAATAGTTTCCCTACTCCAAAGCTGCAAAGTTCGAAATGTGTTTCTATGCACCCCCATCTACGATACTTTATGTGAAACTCTAGTGCTCTCATTATTGAACTTTGCTGACTGTCTGTACGGTCCCAATCTAACTTGCCAGTATAAGCATAAAGTGCAAAAAATTCAAAATTCGTGCCTAAGCACCATTCATGGAATTCGTCGAAGAGAAAGAATTTCATACAAATTAAATGATACTGGCTGGTTAAATATGGAAAGTAGAAGATTGTTGCACTCTACCTATCTGTATCATAAAATATTATTAGAAAAAACCCCATCATATCTATACAGAGAGGTTACTTTCATATTCATATCAAATCTGCCATATATGTAATTCAATAAACAAAAAAATGAAAGCATTAAAGCCTGTCCAATTTAAAGCCACAGTAAAAAACGATTACTTAATAGTCAGGGATTAAAAAAGTAAAATAAAATACGTAATAATAATAATAATAATAATAATAATAAAAGTTCTTTATTGAATACATAATAAATACATATTCAAACGGCTATCGACCGGAGTCCTTCAGCCTATTTTTCCCTACATTGTTACTGTTGATACATTATTTTTTTGTGGAATATTAAAAAGAATACATTTTATAGAAAAAAAAAAAGCAAACAAATTTTTATGTAAGTATTATCTAAAAAATTTGTTATATTAATTAGTTTGAAATTAATGAAGATAATTAGAGACATCTCTGGGTGTTTGAATTTTGATCTTCTGCTGCGGTTTCTTATACGGCAGAGAGGTCGTAACAGTTGCATATTATGTAGCCGATTTGCAAATTTGGTTGTTAATATTTGAAGTCTGCTCAAGATTGGGGTTATCCTAGTTTTTTCATATAGTAAATTGTTCGGCGGATTGTGGAGGTTGTTGACTGGATGCCGAATTTTAGTTATAATGCGTAGCGAAGAGGTTGCGGCAACTTTTAAGTTGTTTAGTAACGGCGCTTGGCACTTGACATATAGAGTGTGTCCATATTCCAGTAAAGGTCGACATATAGATGTGTAGATTTTTGTGGCTGTTTTAGTAGATATTCCTTCA
Organism: Rutpela maculata; assembly: GCA_936432065.2. Classification (NCBI taxonomy): domain Eukaryota; kingdom Metazoa; phylum Arthropoda; class Insecta; order Coleoptera; family Cerambycidae; genus Rutpela; species Rutpela maculata. Next base: position 11,039,413 of record OW386289.2, read on the forward strand.
TTTTTATATGTGAGTGATTTGAAGTGTTTTGCTCGGTTTTTTGTTCTTGATTTAATAATTGCTGAGTGTTGTTTAAAATTCAGTTTTTGATCCATGGTAATTCCTAAATATTTGGCCTAAGGTGTTGGTTTTACATGTTCGTTTGCAATGCTTATTGTAGATGCCATTTATTGAACCACACTTGAACCTCATTCATCTTTGCCTGCAACTTAGGAATTAAACTCTGCAATGATTTATCATGTCCCACCAATGTGTAGTGTCATCAGCATATTGCAGTATGTATGTTGTGTCTTCAGATTTAATTTTGTAGAGTGGTGATGTCATAACTGTATAAGTTGTACAATAGGGGTGAAAGTGGTGATCCTTGTGGAACCCCTTGCTCAATAATAAATTCTTCCGAAGTTGCGCCATCAACCTTTACATGTAGTGTTCTATTTTCTAGGTAGTTTCTTAAGAGGTGTATCAGATAATCAGGCGTATCTACTTTTTTTAATTTGTACGCTATCAAACGCTTTTTTGATATCAAGAAATATTGCTGCCGATTTTAACTTTTCGTGCTTGGCAATCTGGACGTTTGACGTGAGAATCGTCAGTGGATGAATGGTGGTACATTTTTCTTTGAAGCCAAACTGGTGATTAGGAATTATGTTCCTAGTTTTATCATATAATTTGTTTCTTTTAATTTTTTCAAATAATTTTCCTAGTACTGGTAGTAGAGTAATTGTTAATTTTTTTGTGATTAGTATTCGGTTTTGGTATGTTTATTATCTCACCTCTTTTTCAGTCTTCGGGAAATAAATGGACAATATTTGTAGATTTTTAAAATGTAACAATGAACCTGATAATGTAGTTGTTTAATTACTGACCATGGTATTCTGTCTACTCCTGGTGATGTATTTTTTTGCTTGTGTAGAATATTGAAGTATTCTTCTTCCTCAATTTCTATAGGGTTGTTAGGAATACCTAATTTAAATAGATTTTGCAATAGATTTTGTAGTATCCTCCTTTATGTCTTTTGCTTCTGTTACTTTCTTAAAGCATTTATGTTCTATAAATTCCTTTCATGTTTGTATTTCTTATCAATTAGTAATATTTTGTTTTTTTTTTCTTTTATATCACTTATGTATACTTTATTAAATAACATGCATTTAATACCGGGCGCGGTAGCTTAGTCGGTTAAGGCGTATTGAGTGGCGAATATGCTGATCGACTGCCTACCGCGCTCTGGGTTCGACCCCCGGCCCCGGTATTGACAACGCCGGTGGGTGTGGATGTATGTCTGCGTTTTTCCAAATGTGTAACCCCCTTCCGCACAGCCTTGGCTATGGATTTGGGGGTTGTCTAATATCTGTGGTGTGTGTGTGTTTATTTATATGTACATACACTAACCTCTTGTGTTAATAATGAGGTATTATCTAGGTTAAGTGAAAGAACAAGCCTGTAGTAGGATCTCTACTGTAATTATTATTATTATTATTTTATTGGAAAGTTTAATTTACCCATTTCTGGCTGATGCATTCTATACAGAATCAGAAAGTCCTACATTTGGCATTGCGCTATTAACCGACTGCCCACAATAAAGACGTCTACCAGTACTCTAGCAGAGGCAAAAGTGACACGCCCCTCCAAGATTATTATCTATATCATTTCTTGCTTCGCTCTCGCTTGCTGCTCTTATTGCCGTACCAAAACAAAAACTTTCCGATACTGTATACAATTCTCTAACAGTATGCTAAATTCTAGCCATGTAACTTATCCCGTTAAAATATGTTCACTGCCTCCCGAACTATAACATGATTTAGACAATTTAAATATCGCGTATATTAAAATCAACCATATTTTTGCATCCTAAGTTGAACATTGCAAGTATATTATTTCAATTTTAGGTTACGAAGAAATGCTACAGTACATAGAGAACCCAACGAATTGGCGAGAATTAGAAGAGGAACTAAGTTCGAAAGGAGTCAAAGCTTTAACGTTTTACGATGTCGTCCTGGACTACATTCTAATGGACGCCTTCGAAGACCTGGATAGCCCCCCATCCACCGTCATCGCTGTCATTCAAAACCGCTGGTTGTCGAACGGTTTCAAAGAAACGGCGTTAACCACAGCCGTGTGGTCAGTTTTAAAAGCCAAAAGGAGACGGTTGAAATTTCCAGCAGGATTCATGGCGCACTTTTACACTTTATCGGAACAGCTATCTCCGTTATTGGCGTGGGGCTTTTTAGGTTCTGATGAACTACTCAGAGACACTTGTGTGTATTTTAAAGAACAAGTTATGGGATTTTTAGCTGACATTTTTAACTTTCAAAAATGTAAATATACAACCGTGGAGAGTTTAGCCATAGATGTTATACACAATCTTAAAGTTAGAGTCGAAAATATTTGCCAACGGTTCAGCGCCCAGTCTTAGATATGTTTTAATGAACGTAGAGAAACACGTCCTTAAATTGTGTGTTCGAGCGAGAGTCGGCTTTTTATGTTTGTGACGTACATTTTTCGTACAGGTAGATAAATTATTTATTTTAGACTTTTTAATGTTGTGACAAAACATTCCTATAAAGTAAGGCCGAATTATACATGATTTTATTAAGTGTCCGTTATATTGTACGATATAAAGTGATTATGGAAAATTACATGATATTTTACACCCATGTACCACTGTTGTATTTTCTGCTTCGTCCTAATTTATTTGTTTTTAAAGTAAACATTATTATAGCACAGAAGTTTTAGTCAATATATCGCTTCTACCCGGAATTAATTATTGTAAAGCTGAAAATTTGCAGGATTGTAGTTTTGGTTCAGGACAACACGTAGTAAAAAGTCCCTTACTCTCCACCGTCGGCTTCCCTGTTTTTGCGGAGCAACAAGGGCCTAAGTCGCAGAAATTGCAGAGCTGGCTATAAAGTGCAGCAGAAAGGTTGTTACTGGTTCGATTTGGGTCGAGATGATCATAAAAGCTCGGAATATGAAGAGAAATGTTTATTCTGATACGTCTTCATTTATCCGCAATGGCGCCATTTTGGAATTTTTTAATTTTTGAAATTTTGACAGCACTAGAACGGAAAATTATGGACAAAATATGCATGGAACATCTGAAATACGAACGGATATGCTTTTCCGAAGCTTTTATAATCATTTCGACCCAAATCGAACTGTGGCTTAGTTCAACCAATCGCTTTTATTTAATTATAGAATATCATTAAATCACAAAATGGATGAAATTCCTTATTTACAGTAATTCTCTAAATTTCGTATAATATTAAATATATTTTTTGCACGATTGAGCTTTTTTTGTTTATTTACAATATCTGAAGCCAAGATAGTAGGTTATGTTTACTGATTATTAGGCCTAACACGTCGGTAAGCAATTTACTTACCGGCGTGTGAACGGTAAGTATATGGAGGAAGAATAAGCAGAATGTGGCAGCACATTCCCCATTGTAATACAACAGAAACGTCACAGAAGACCTATAGGTAAGACCCTGTATAGGTCTTCCGTGGAAACATCAACAAAATGTGACACTGTATTTTGGTTTAATATTATTATGAAATAAATGTTTTTGATAGAAAATAGTGTTTTTTGCCATAGCGGTTTCATGTGTGCTACGTAGCTGTACAAATCGAAGCAGTAGATCGATAAGAAGAAATGTTCTGGAATCACTTATCATGCGTTAAAACCAGTGATTGGATTTTGGTTGAGATTTCCATGTGCGTCGTTACAAGGATTTATTAAAATATGCATGCATTTTTAGTTCGGTGAAAAATAAATTAATTTTCATTTATTTTTCATATAATATGAATATAAATTATATAATCTGTTTATTAAAAAAAGCCGCTATTCAAGTTAAAAAAACAGAGCGCGTAAACAAATGCACGTTGGCAACACGTGAACACTACAATAATCAGGTTACCACTTGATCAGGTGATTACGCATGTCTTCTGTGACATAGTTTCTTGGCTGAGGGTTCAGTTTATAATTGTTCGTGAAAGAACCATGCCGCGTCCGAGGAAAAGTACGGTCGAGAAGTGGATTAAGCCTTATGAAGAATTACATTTTGATGGTGAGAAAATAGTTTGTAATATTTGTGATATCACATTAAGCGTACATTTAACTGCTGTTTTAAAACATGTAAATAGCTACACACACGAGTGTAATACAAAAAAGGAAAAGATAGTTTCAAAGGGCGAATTTTATTTCGATTTGGCTCTTTTGTTAATCAGTTTAAATCTTCCATGGAGTGTACTAAATAACACTCAGTTCATATGTTTTCTAAACAAATATTGCATGGGGCAACATGTTCCAAGTGAAAGCCTGCTTCGTAAAAAAATTCTGAGCGAACTATATGAAAAAAAACTGGAAGATATTCGGAGTGATCTTCAAAATGGCTGGTTTTGGGTTTCAATAGACGAAACGGCAGACTTTTTATTAAATAAAGTTGCCAATTTATTAGTTAGAAAATTACATGTTGATGGTCCTGGCAAGTGTCATTTAGTAGCTTCCAAGGTTTTAGAAACAGTTAATGGCGTGTCAGTGTTTAATTTTTTTGAAAACACTTTAAAATGGCTTTGGCAAGACTTGGCTGAAGAAAATTTAAAGAGAGTTGTTGTTTTTACTAGTGATTCAGTGTCGTATATGTTAAGTACTGAAAAAAAAATTAAAAAGAAATACCCGCAAGTGTTACATGTTACATGTTACTTGTTTATCACATGCGTTACACCGTGTATGCGAAAAAGTACGAAACTCTTTCACAAATGTTGACGAACTTATTGCTAATATGAAGAAAATTTTTCTAAAAGCTCCTAGTAGGATAAAATATTTCCAAGAAAAATGTCCTAATTTGCCGCTTCCTCCAAAACCAGTGATCACACGTTGGGGAACTTGGATCAACGCGGCATGCTACTACCATGGTAATTTCAATTTACTAAAAGAAGTTGAAAAATACTTACTATATACTTTGAAACTATGAATACTAATAATAATAATAATAATTTATTTATCACGTGTACTGTTACATAAGAACAGATGCGACAGTCAACAAAATGTAAAATTACATGTAGGTACACAATTATAATAGTAAAATAGGACAGACAGATATAAAAGATATATGATATAAACATAAAACATTTAGACAAACTCGTTAAGGCTATAGATACATTTTTCAATAAGGTATTATTTTAATAGTATTTTGAAACAATTATAATTTTTAGCGTTTAATATATGTACAGGTAATTTATCATAAATTTTAATGCCTGAGAAATAAGGTGATTTTTCATATAGAGACGAATTATGCATAGTTATCGTTAAGGAAGATCCATGTCTGGTGCTGTAGTGATGAAAGCTACCATTATTTCTCAATAAAGATAAGTTTTTTTCTTACATATTTAGAAATGTTGTATATGTAAATTGGTAACAGCAAACTCGCCTGTCAGCGGCTTAGATTAAAGAGTCGGCGCTAGACCACTAAAGCATCCCCGTTCTCAGTTATTTCATTTCAGCTTACTGGCACACGCGATGTTGTAATTCTTACTCCCTATGCCCAGCCCGTCACTACACACACTGTATACATACAAGTTGGGCATGCCATGAAAAACATCACTTTTGACCTTTCGTTTATTTAAAAGAAATTAGATTATTTTAATTGAAATTTAATTTAATATGATTGTACAAAAACAATATTAGCATCGTGAACGTTAAAGGTTGTACTTGGTGTCTGACAAAATTGCCGTCGACCGGTAAACGTCGCATACCGTTCTTGATACTTAATATACTATTTTTTATTTCAGTTGACAACAATAACAAATAAGTTCCTTAAATATTTAAAAATTGTGAATAGAAATGAAAATGTAAGGAAGCCAATATGACCACTTAGATAAAATGCCTATATATATAATTACCTTGAAAAGGAGGCCGGTTTTCGGCCTAATTTATTTCTTGAGGAAAAAATTCGAGAAACATTTTTTTAGTATTCCTTCCTCTTTATCTACCGTGTCCCCCTCCTCCCTCCCTGCTTCCGAAACAGCAAAAATACACGTACAAAATCAAAAATATCCTTATTCAGCAACAGTCATATTAAAATGTTTCAAGGACCTGCAAAAAAATCATCTGAATGCTGATTATTTAATAGATTAGGGGAGGTGAGTGCGGGAAAGTTTCATTTGGGCTGGAATCAATATTGATAGGTAGGTAGTAAATAATAAAAAAATGTTTTTCAGTTTTTTTTGGTTCAAAAATAAATTAGGCATGGACCCTCCTCCTTTCACACTTAATTTTACAACCAATCACAGGTTTTAATGTTGTGTTGTTACCAAGGCAACCATACAAATTTCCGGAAATTCTCAACCTCCGGAGTACAACATCCTGATATTGAGTGGCAACTTGTGAAGCCCTAGTAATTTATTGCATTTTGACTTTTTCTAACGTAATAAAATCTAAGCGAACCTCATTTCTCTGCTTAGCATCGTGTTTATGAATTTCACCATCTAAGGCATAATCATTTATATATATTTTTTAACATGTATAAGAGCTGTGAGAATGAAACAACTAGGAACAGTTAAGATATTGAGCCCGCGAGATTTTTGTTTGACTTCCTCTCTGAATGGTAAACCCAACATTACTCTCACAACACATCTTTGAAGTGAAAATATTCTGCTTAGATGAGCTGGGTATCCTCAAGTTATTATAAAGAACCTTGAAATAGCGAGAATTAAACCATTTTTGTCACACTCAGAGGCAACTAAGTTGTTAGATTGATAACCAGATAAATTACTTTCGACAATTTACTAGCCAGATAATCTACATGTTGATCCCAGCACAGCTTAGTGTCCAATTACTTCTAAAAACTCGATGTTATCGGGATTATCAAAATTATCTAATCCCCGAGTTGAGAAAATCATACTGTGCTTTCAATTCATTTATGTTTAATTTGTTTACTCTGGATCAGTCGAAAGTCTCCAACTGTGAACATGGCATATCATGTTGTAGTTCATTAGAATTTTGATTCATATTTATCATGGTCGTATCATCAGCAAGTAGTACAACCAAAGTGTCCTTAACGTACTCAGGCAAACCATTTATTTAAATTAAGAATGATAGTGGTCCTAGTGCAGAACCTTGTAGAACTCCAAACCTAAGGGTATGAACATGCTATGCAGCTAGAAGTTCAGACCACAGTTTCAGTCGATGTGACCGCACATACTGAGAATGCTCGCAGCAGTTCACCTTGCTTCTGTCCTCGGTATGTGCGGTTGCATTTAAATGTACAGGTTTGTTTTACAAATTGATGGCTTCGATGCATCGACTGAAAATGCGTCCTGAATTTCTAGCTACGTAGCATCTTCGGCATATTCGTTTCTTGCTCATAGCTGGTTTGGAGATTAATACAGGGTCCAGTTTAGTTAATAAGATAGACCAATAAAAATTTACAAAAATACAGCAGTGTTACATAACATACATTTCGGTACAGGTTATCGGTTTTACAGATCTTTTATGGTTAACAGGATGACATTTCCATCATATAAATGAGAGAGAAATGAGACGAGAGTGTAATGTGAGGACGCAGTGGCAGCTGCTACTTTGGACGGAGGGACGGCGTCGGATAAATAACCATCGACACATTAGGCTCTCAGCTCAACACACTGGAAGAACCTCTAGGTCAAATTGCATTCGTTTCGGCTTGGGACGGCATCGGATGAATAACCATGGACACAAGAGGCTCTCGGCTAAACACGTTGAAAGAACCCCAGGTCATTATATTCGTTCCGGCTCGGTTACGTCGCCAGGCGTACAATTCTGTAATTTGTTCAGCTCAGCATGCTGGAGAGAAATGCCAGAAAAGTGTACATACGCTTCTGTCAATTTGTAGCTGGGCTTTTATATCTGAAATCCCTCCTTGCCGGAGATGTTTGTGGTGTCGCGTGCAAAACTGGTATCTTGCGCAAATACACGCCTCTAGACGGAAACTTAGTAATGGAACATGAATTCAAGAATGCTTCATTACAACTCTATCTACTCTCAATTGAAAAAGCAACGTTGATCTTTACCATAGCAGTACTTTGACAGCAGTGCAAATCAAAAGTCGGTGCTATGTCAGCCTTTTTTTTATGATTTTCCAACTGACTTCAGCAAGAGTTTACTTTTGCCGATGATAACGCCATTCCGTTGTATACAGATATTTAATCCCTGTCACTCAAGTACAATTTTAAAAGATTAAGTGCTATAGGTTGAAGATCATATCTATTAAGTTTAGAAACGAGAATATCATGTTGCACACAGTCGAAGGCTTTTAACAAATCACAGAAAATACTTCCGACAAAGCTCCTCTTCTCAAAAACGTCTATTATACTCCCACCCACTTTGTTAATTAGTAGTCTGATAAAATATTATTTTGTTCAAAAAAGGTAACAAGTTGATGTAATAGGTCTTTTGCTATATTTTTCCCAATGTGGTTTTGATAGAAATATGCCGATAGTTTTTCATATCATCAAGGCCATAGCGAAGGGGGAGTACAGATAGTACGTTACCCAACTTTGTCAGACTTGACAAAAGTTGGAAATTTGAGACATAAGTTGGCAATTTTTATTTCGGTGAAATTTTTTTTGAGGTTTTCTCTCCCCCCCTCGCTCACCAATTTTTTTGAAGTTGGCAAATTTAAAAAATAACCCCAAAAAAGTTGGCTCGCTACGGCTCTGCATATCATTCAAGTCACCTTTCTTGAAAAGCGGAATTACTTTGGATGTTTTAAGACATTTCGGAAAAGTTTTGCGCTTTTTATGCATAAATTAACTAATTTGATGGCAGGTATAATGATAATATCCTTTACGCATTTTATGATGTTAATATTCATGTCATATACGTCTTTACTTGGATTATTTTTAAAATTATTAAAGATATCTCGAATTTGAATGTTTGAGATCTCTGCTGATGGGATCAATAGGACTTGTTTATTTTTTTGTAATATCAAATGTTATATTTGCAACTAGGTGTGGATAAATTATAAGCAATTGTTCTTTTACAAGAGAAAATTATTAATTGTAAGCTATTCTTAATTGGATTAATCAAACAAAATATATTGGACTAAACTTTATTAAAACAATAACACTTGGTATTGTGTGCTACTTTATTTTCTTTTCTTCTTCACCTGTCAGTAAGTAACTCAAATCACTCCCTATTTCAATTTCGGAAGGATCCTTTCCCCTGTAAACATAAAAAATAAATATTTGTAAAAAAGATATTCGAAAGAGCGCAACTCAAATATTTTTAGTAACCTATAAATTGAGCAAAATGTTTCCGCAACTTGCAGAAACATGGTACAAATAGATAGGATTTTACCAGAAATACTAGTATTCTGCATATTTGAGGTTCTGTAACATAACAAAATGTGCAGGTGCAGTTCCTTGCAAACCGTAGTCCCAGCAAACACACCATAGGCACAGATCAAACAAACCAGATGTTTCACTTATGACGTTTCATGGTTTAGATAATAAATCAACTCCTGGAAGGTACCAATTTGTGTAGTGATCTGCGCATATACCAAGTAGTTCTAACCAGCGAGTATAGTCACAGGAGGGAGCTGACGACACGTAACAATAATTAAAAGTCTCCTAATAAATACTCAAAAAACCACTTAAATGTATAACAATAACAACTCTAAGCTTAAATACAATACACTACATTCCAAAATAATTAATATCACTGGTGTAGCTGATGACGACTTCCATCTTTGAGATTTCAGTACTAAACACTCCCTCCTGTGATATTATACTTGCTGGTCTTAACTTTCATGTCAACCGCTAGGTTGTTCTGTTTATGTCTTCTGCGCAGAATCCTGGAAGGTATACGTCACATGACAAAAAATGAAACTGGTTACATAGGGAATACTATTAAGTGAAACATCTGGTTTGTTTGATCTGTGCTATAGGTGGCAAAGCAATGGGCCATTGGATTTATGACTGGTAGAATGTTGGCAACTTTTGCCTATACCTGAAAAGCGAATACAAAGTATTGCTTAACAATGTCCTGTAATGGTAAGTTGATGGCCCTATGTATTTAATGTGCCCTTTAGTTTTTGCATACTTAGAATTGTTTCACCATCGTTGGTACGTTAAATATATAAAAACACTTTTTTGCCAATACCAAAGAAGCTAATAAGTACTTTCTTGTCTAACCATCACAGCCCCAGTGTTGAAATGGTAAATTGATGGACCATGCAGTGGCGGATCCAGAATAAATTAACAGGAGGGGGGGGGGGGAAATTAGGTATTTTCAATGAGCGAGGGGGTAGAAAAATTACAAAAAAATATTTCACTTGGAATTGAAAATTGATGAGTGGGGGGGGGGAGAAAATCACAAGAAAATTTCCACTCATAAATGAAAAATCAACAAATTTTTCGTGCTCCGGCCTTTTTGCCAAAATAGAGAGGAGACACGTGAGATACATAGTACAATGACAATTAATATTGTTGTTCATAAATCACTATTATTTATTTAATAAAAAACGAATACCAAAATAAACGACAGGAGGGGGGGGGGGGGGGGCGTGCCCCTGTGCCTCCCTGGATCCGCCACTGGCCTTATGTATTTAAGATGCCCTTTTGTAATTCAATATTTTGGCCAGCTTTTTGATGAGCGGGGGAGAGAAATCCAGAAAAAATTAAAAAAATTTTACCCAATCTCTTTCAAAATATTAAAAAGACAGTTAAAATTGCCCCCATTACGATCACCGTAGGTCGGGCGAAACTTATTCCAGGACGGGCATTGCCCGTCCTGCCCCCCCCCCCCTAGCTACAGGCCTGTTTACCTAACTAGTATAGGGCAACAATATACAGAAAGTAAGTATTTTCATAATAAATAAAAAAAGTCTGTGAGTTGTGATTTGCTTAATACCTAAATAATATTCTTCTATTTGGAAATATTTAACCATCACTGGTATATTAAATATATAAAAACGCTTTTTTGCCAATACCTGAAACGGGAATACAAATTACTTGTCTATAATCATTATAACCTCCTTCAGACCTTTAGAACAAGATGGGAGGCATCCACGTTTCCAGTCGATCAAAAAGTAGATCTAGTAAAATGTACATTTTCTTAAATGTTTGTCCAAAGTCACATTTTAGCTCACTAAATCAACATATTAACATTAACTACTAATGATTACTGTTGATGGCCCTGTCATCTTGAAATTTTGCAATAAAATAATTATTCGAATTAATTCTATTACCCGTTCTTAACCCTTTCACTGGTCAAAGCGTGTATATGCGTGGAAAATAAATGGACCCACTGTGCTCCAAGTGCGTTAACTCGCCTGTCGTTTTTAAATTGGTTCAGACTGCTCAAAGCGATTTAACATGCGTATATGTACTATTAATACATTTTTATATACTTACACAAGTTTTTGTTGTACCTTAATGTCTTTGATAAGAATGTTGTTTTGTTTTTATGTTTATGTTTACTTGTACTGTTTTTAACCATTTTTAAAAAATAAATTATTATTATTGAAACTAGAGCACTTGGTTTTTGTTTTTCTTTCAATTTTATATATAATAATAGACTATGCATACAATAAACCAAATCAAATAGTAACGTAATATCGGATCTGCGTGCTCCAAGCGCGTATACTCGCAAGCGGTCAATTTATTGCGCACTACACGAGAATTACGTGAAACCGTGCTGCGCAGCGAAAGGGTTAAAATTTAGATATTTCATGAGGCCCCTTTGTTTTTTATGACTATTTTATATAAGTTTACAGTAAAACTGGCTGTGCGAACATCTTTCAAGTCTACGAAGATGCACAAATTATGTTGATACAATTTTCTAAAATAGTACATTACTGTATGATGTAGTGGGATACATTTGTCATTCTCTGCATCTCTCGAACTATATCTGCAATTCCCGTATATATGCTACCATATATCAAGGCAATAGTAAAACAATTATACTTTTCATTAACGGCACGTGAAAAATAAGTTAATGCTAAATTATTGAATAAAGTGCAACACCGGCTAACGCTCGGCCATCATTGCTATTTTCGAGCGCCACATGTGTAAATGCTTTACATAATTTTGACTACTTAGAAAATAATGTGCCTAACACTCCGAAATCAATTTTTCTATCTCCAGTTACAACTCAGGATGTTGAACTTCTTATAGATAAATTAAAGTCTTCAAACTCTAGTGGTCATGATAATATCTCTAATAATTTAGTTAAAACATGCAAATGTGCGATAAGCGGCCCATTATGTTATATAATAAATCTTTCTATAGAGAAAGGTATATTTCCCAGTAAATTTAAAAGAGCCATTGTCTCGCCATTATACAAAAAGGGAGATCCAAATGACTATAATAATTATAGAGCCATTAGTCTACTATGTAGTTTCTCTAAAATTTTAGAACTTCATCTCAAGGAGCAACTATCAGGTTTTTTACATCAGAATATATTACTGTCTCCTGCTCAACATGGTTTCACTATAAACAAAAGCACGGAGTCTGCGTTGTGTGATTTTCATCAGAAAATCATTAAAGCTTTAGACAACAAGAAATCGGTTGTGGGTCTTTTCGTAGATTTCTCACGAGCTTTTGATTTGGTAGACCATCAGCTGCTTAAGGCCAAACTAGCACGATACGGTATTCGAGGAACTGCTTTACAAATATTTTCCTCCTATTTAGACAACAGGACACAAATTGTAAAAATGGCAGGTGGAGTTGAAAGTAATATTTGTAATATTAAACAGGGAGTTCCACAGGGGTCAATTTTGGGTCCACTTTTATATATAATATTTGCCAATGATGTGGTTAGTCATCTACAAAAAATACCGAATGTTCATGTGATTTGTTATGCTGATGATACAAACATTCTAGTTACCGGCAATAACCTAGCTGAAGCAAAACAAACCACTGAAAGAGTTTATGAAGAAATCATACATTGGTCTCAAAATAATAACTTGGTTCTAAACAAATCAAAGACAGTTTCAATACAATTTTCACTGAATAATAATTCCGAGAGCCTGACACTTTTTAGTGATACTGACTGGGAAATAAAAACTTGTGTTGATAGTATACTCTTAGGTGTTACTTTTGATAAACACTTACAATGGACTCAACACATCGAAAAATTATGTATAAAGCTAAGAACAAGTTGTTATGCTCTAAAATTTATGTCTAAACATTGTAGCCAGGATATTCTTAAAGTACTCTATTATGCTAATTTTCATTCGCATCTTAGGTACGGAATTGTAAACTGGGGTAATAGTTGTAATGTAACTAGGGTATTTTTATTACAGAAATATGCAATTCGTATTTTATTAAATTTAAATTACAGAGAGAGTTGCCGTGATGCCTTTAAAAATTTAAAAATTTTGACAGTTGCTGGTCTATACATTCTTGAGGTGTGCTCATATGTTCATACATATAAATCAATCTTTTTAAAAAATCAAGTGAGTCATTTACATGACACTAGAGCAAAGAATTGTCTACTGCCTGATTCTCATAGAACTGCTATGTACCAAAGAAGTTTCCTTTACCAAGGGTGTAAACTTTATAATTCATTAGATGAAGAGGTTAGGTCTTCGGGCAGCACACATATTTTCAAACGTAAATTGAAAAAAATATTACTAGACAAAAACTGCTACACGATAAGTGAATTCTTGTAATTTAATATATTTGTTTTATGTGACCAATTACAAAATGTCTTGTATGTTCATGTGTTTTATATATTTTATTGTATTGTTTTTTCTCTGTTAACCGTTTGTTAATTTTTCTTGTGACGTTTTCTACATTGATTTTATTATATACTTTTATTTGTATATAATTTTTTTGCAATGAAGAAATAAATACTATTATTATTATTATTATTATTATTATCACACACTTTGCTAATAATAATGGCGGTATACTGGATGGCCGGTCTTGCACTTTATTCATAGGTTATAACCCGAGAGCTCTGAATTTTATCGGATAAATTGCGGGTAGCTTTTTTTGTAAACATTTGCTTAAAAGCAAAATTTTACAAAAAATATAGTTAGCTGGAGTTTGTGTGATAATATTTAGAGCTTGAGAGTATATGTTAAGATTATTTCCCAAATTAACAAATTCCTTATGCTTTTATACTTAGGTTTTTGTTTATAGATACATACACTTCTTTTTATATGTTAAGTAACAATTATTATTTTTTCGTCATACCTCTCTCGTAAGTATAATCTAATTCCATTGTTTTGTCGATCGTAAGAGTCGCTTTATATACCAAATATTTATTTCCACTGACAACGGGTCGTTATTTTTCATGATGTCTTTAGGGAAATAAAGTAAATTTGAGAAAAATTTTATATAACAAGTATTAAATTAAATGTTTTAATTTTTTTTGGAAATAGATCCAATAAATGCTATATCTTCTATATCCGATATTATTTTCAAAAATGTCATGATAATATGATTTAATTTATCTTGACAGTAGTTGTCATTTGAATAGAAGCCGCGTCCTAAATTTATTTTTTTGACGGCTGCCATGGATATTCCAAGCATCGCTACCTTTACTATTTGCTTAGCAAATATGAAATCTTACTAAAATAATTATAGTTTCAACTAATTCTTTTCTAGTTTGATGATTCATGGGTATGACGAAAAATATAATATGCACCGCGGGTCGTACAGTGCGATTTTTTTGGTCTCGAATACTTGCAAACCTTGGCCTTACAGGCCTCGGATTGCAAACTGTATTCTCGACCAAAAAAAGTGCACTTACGACCCTTGGTACATAAATAACTATATTATATTACAACTAAATATATTAAAAATATGACTTCTGTTCGTAGCCATGGAAACAATTGCGCTAGATGTTTATTTGATTTATGTTAGGCGATCGTGATTGTAAATCTGACAGCTTGTGATATTAGAAACATTTTTGTAAAATTGCATAAATACACAGTACATAATAATTATAAACAAAAATAATAATTCTTGAATTTGTGATGTTTTACTTTGTTTTTAGTCCAATTGAGAGTGAATTAAATCAATTATGTGCATTTAAAAGCTAGACGGAATTTTTTTGCTGTTAATTTTTAAATAGCTAACTTGCGTTTATTCAGTGTGAAACTGTTGTCATTGGCTGAAATTTAAAAATTCACAAAATGTCATTGGTCTATAATTTATGAGGGAAATAATCAATAATTTAGCATTCCCTTGCCAGTACTTGCCCAATGATGAAGTGAAGGCATGTAGGTAGTTCATTATTGATGGGCCAATTATGTGTGTTTGCTGGGGTACATTCGATGGAGATCCACAACTTGCAGAATAAAATTTTCGTTTCTTCCAAAAAACCGATGATACAATCAAAAATTTGTTTATTAAACAACTACTAAATAATGATTGAGAAAAGTATGAATTACTTACTTAACAAATAGTCTTGCTCCTCGTATTCCTTTTAAAACGGCAGTATCATTCTTAATATATAAAGTACATCCTTCCCGCATAGCTAAGACAGTTTGCGAATCCTCCTCCAAGTACTGTAAAATTCTTTCTTCTCTAGTTTCTCCTTTATGCTTTGTACTCGGATCGGAATCAAGATAATGGGGGTTGATATTAAATGGAACTAATTTTAAAGCCTCAAACGTGGGAGGGTACACAATGGGCATGTCATTGGTTGTATTTATAGTTCTCGTGGCAACATTTGTTCCTAGATAAGAAAAGAAACATACATTTGATATTTTGTTCTTGGCCTATATTTTCAGTCCATTAAAAAAATGATTTTTTTCGCCTTGTGATAGAAAAACGAAACTGATGCCATTCGATAGTGGTCGATTTCTGCTACCAAATAACATTAGGTTGGCACCCCCTGCCCTCTTGGCCACCCACAGCAAACCTTTGCGAATGCGTTTTCCTAAAATGGTTTACAACTTTTCTTAAACATTTGCAAAAGGTTGGCAGGGGGCATTGGAGACCTACAATTGAATTCAGACTTTTTTTCGCGACCGGGTTCCACATGAAATCAGAGTTTAAGTTAAAAAAAACATTTTCAAAATGCATAAATACCTTCTTTGGCTCATTAATGTGATCTTTTAATGAATAAGCAACCACCCTGATTCTTTAAATAGATCTGTCTAAAAGTAGTTTTTAAAAAAAGAAATAATCATAAGTTAAATATGATTATTTCTTTTTCTCTTTTAAAATAATACTTTTGTACAGATTACATTTACAGATTATTACAGATACCAAATACTGGGTGTAATTAATTTCATGTCATTAAAAAAAACTGGTGGTGGGAACGACTAAATGAACAAAAAAAACCTTATATAACATATGTCGTGGAAATGCAGCTGCTGCAGAACAGGTTTATCGTTTAAGATTCCCTAATCGACGTCATCCTTGTGGACGTACATTTGTAAGCATTGCTCAGCGTCTTCGGGAAACAGGTCGTCTCGATGGACATGGAGGAGAACGAGGTCCACAACGCGAAGACAGGGTAATTGAAGCGGAGGTTCAAGTTTTGGACCTCGTAGAAGAGGATCCAACTTTAAGTACCAGCAATATCGCAAACCGTGTGGGAGTATCCCATTTTGTGGTGTGGAGGACTTTAAGAGATATGAACTTACATCCTTATCACTATCAACGTGTCCAAGCTCTAGAACCTCAAGATTATGCAGGGCGAATGGAATTTTGTAGGTGGATTTTGGGAAAATACGCAGCAAATGAGGATCTTTTAAAACTTTCTCTGTTTCTCCGATGAGTCATGTTTTACCAGGAGTGGAGTGTTTAATTTTAAAAATATGCCCTATTGGACAGACAAAAACCCACACGTAATAAGAAGGTGATGTATACTTAAACTTTTTACAACAGACATTGCCAAATTTGTTGAAAGATATACCTTTGACAAGGCACAGAAGAATGTGGTATATGCACGATGGCACGCCAGCTCATTTCAGTCTGGCTGTTCGAAATTTTGTAAACAGGGAGTTTCCTCAACGATGGATTGGACGTGGACGTCTTATTTTTGTTTAAGAAATTATTGTTTTGGTTTAAATTGATTATGCAGTAATTGTTAAAATAATAACTTTATTTGATATATATCACCAAAACTGAATTAAAAAAAAAAATGGAAAATACCCCATTGCAGCAACATATTTTAATGTGCATGGCAACCATAAAAAATGATCCTAATTTACCAAATGTGTTGAACGGAGTACGTATATCCTTAGTTCGACGTGTCGAAAAGTGTATTGATGCAGATGGAGGCCATTTCGAACAATTTATGTAAACCAACAATAATTTATTGGTAAGTTCTCGATTACTCGAATATTTTAGTTTTCGATACCTGACTGGCAATTCGTTAAATAAATCAGATTTTTTCCTAACTTAAAATACACATAAGTAATTGTTTTCTGTTATCATATCTCAGATGTCTAACTCTTTATTTCCCAATGTCCCAATCTCATTTTTTAAGCTTTTAACCCAGAACACTCATTTAGGTTACAAATGTTAATAAATCACATTTAAATCTGAAAAATTATAAACAATAAAAGCTCCAATATTTTGTTCTAACTTAAAAAAACACACATGTAAAGAAATGCTGTGCCCATCATTTGCTTGCAGTTCTGCAAAAAGAGAACGAATTATTTACATTTTTATAATTGGTTCGGTTGAGGCGGTCATCAAAGGTGCCGCTCTTGTTTGCTTTGAAACCGCGGCCCGCGGGGGCCGGCGAGAACGAGTCGGTCGATAATCTTTGCACTTTTTTTATGACAATTTAAAAGTTGCATAATTGGGAACTACACGTCCATTGACCCAGAAAGACAGTAGTTCTCAAATGTTTCCCACCCTAATATTCAAATTGTTGACCTAGGTCAGTTTTTTTTTCAAAGTTGCCGTAGAGGAAAAAAGTCATAAAGGTTTTTTGTTTGTCTAGTCAGTCCCCATTACCAGTTTTTTTTAATGACATGAAACTAATTACACCCTGTATATAGGTGCACATGCACAGCATGCAGGCATGCATGCAATTTTTTACAATCATAAATTACAAAAACATATATACTGACATCTTTGGCTTACAATCTAATCTGATTCGTGATCTGAATATTCGTGGTTTACATCAAAATCATCATCTTCCTTCTGGCGTTTGTTGCTTTCAAGCAAAACATCATCAACTAATTACGTTTATGCGTTAAAAATGTTTTTTTAACGTAAACTCTGATTTTATGGGACACGAAAATGCTACAGCCAGTTGCAAAAAAAGGTCTTATGATTCAAAGGAGGTCAGTAGTCAAACCCACTGCGAAAAAAATTTTCATAGTCAATTTTGTAACTGTTCACGTTTTAGCCATTGGCAATAGTTTGTTTAATTTACCACATTTTGTATTTTTCTGCCATATTATTTAGGCCGACTCTGTATTTTGGGATGCTATTAAGCAGAATAGAAGCTTTCTTGAATTGGCGCATGAGTGCCAGCTTAATGTTTTAGTGCTTAACCGCGTTGCATCATTCAAGTATTAATTGCTCCCCTTAGTCTTGCAAATATTTCCTGATTACTGCTTATAAATTAATCTGTCTTAATTTTAAGAATAATAAGTGAGTGCATCGAAGTTCCCGATTAAAAACTGTAAGTAATGAAAATTTATTTTATGTCGTTTCTGGCCCAGTAAAATGGTTTTGCTTTGAAGTCGTGTTCCCATTTTTCTACGACGTTGTTGTAGTTTCTACATGCCCCTAGCGTACATCTTTGTTTAAGTGCATATTCCAGTCCCTTTAATAACCTTCGGTTCTACGATTTATGTTAAGTCAAATTCCAGTTCAACTTTGGAGGCCGCGTAAATAGTTATTAATGAAATTAAATGAAAAATTATATTTTTCCCTTGGACTTTACCTGCCGTAGAACAAATTTTGGTGTTCCAAAGCACTCTAGACGAATGTCTTAAAATGCTTAAAGAAATTGAACATCAATTTAAAAATTCACGAAAGTCTCATGGTATACTCAGAATGTCTTGAATCCAACTATATAAAAATATACAGGGTGTTCCATTTAAAAATCGAAAGTTGCGGTCTCATACCGTCTTTTATGGCTAAAAATCCATTTTTACAGATAATTTATCCACCCAACTTTCAAATGGACATAGGCCACCAAATATTTTGAAAGAGCATTAAATTGTTTAAGGCAAATCTGGCGAATTCCGAAATTCTTCCGGAAAAAATAATAAGTATGACAGTTATGCCAATCGAGTCAAAGGTTTTCAATACGATTAATTACGATAAGTTAAAAAATACAGAAGATATAGGATTGAGCCATTTGCCTGTGTTACCCGATGATATTATACATTAAAAGATTCTTTCCAAAACTGAACACTCATCAAAAATTCATAAAGCTAGAGTTAAATGTTGGTAAAGCTAGTACCTACCTACTAACTACAATTTACCTGCACTTGTACCAATGTACGGAACACCATCGTTGAGGACTCTTTTTCTAATGGCCGTCACTAAATTTTGGTCGTACAAAGTCTTAAGAAGTCTAAACGTGTTGCCTCCACCGATGAATATTGCTTCTGCTTTTTCCACAGCATGCAGAGGATTTTCCTTGTGAATACCCTCAACTTGATATCCTGAAATAATTGATGATTTATACAATTTTTATCAATCAAACTTCGTATAAATGGAAGATTATCATACGAGGCAATAAAATGCCAACCTACCCCACTTTTTAAATGGTTTCTCCACTTTCTTCAAATAAGCATCATGATCACTTAGGGCGTATGGGACAAATAAAACAGTTGACACGTTATTTCTGAAAAATGTTATTCCATAAGTGTGTTACTAGAATACACAAAAAACGCTTTTTTGTAAATTTGAAAATTTTTATATATTTAGACTTTCAGTTAGTGGATATCCAATAGAATGACTTACTCAGTTAACACATCGCAGATATCATTTTCTGCGTATTCTAAAAACTCATGCCCATGCACGACTGACGAAGAAAGTAACAAAATTTGCTTTTTCACCATATTTAGTAATTCTGCATAAAATATTTACCTATTAAATAGTAGATAAAAAATAATTTTATAAATATATCAATTTATACTTATCAATTAATCTTATGATAAACCTTTTCGAACGCTCATGTTATAACTATTCTTTAGTTAGATTCCACTTAAATTCAAAATAATAAGCAACAAGTTACAGGATAAAATTTAATTATTTATAGCTATATCATAAAGTAAATAACGTAAAATAAACAATCATTTAATCATTTAATATGATTTTTTTTAAGGTTAGTTCATCCCAAATGACATTGACAATCGATAGAATTGGAATTTTATAACACAGTTTAAAAATATATGTGATGGAAAAATAACCGGTTATCCGGTTATTGAAATAACCTGCATTACTCGGTTATTGTCAACGAGTATTCAAGTGAAAAATAACCGAATGCTAAACAGTTATTGAAGTAGTCATATCATTCATCATTCTCACAAATAAATTAAATGCTAACTCGTATCGTATAATAAACGAGTGAACCTCACGTTTCTAAAATAAATATTAGGTATATGAATTCGAACCAATTGATGTAGTAATCAGTATCCATATAATTTATTTATAATATTTATTATGTCAAAAATAATCAAAGTGTGTGCAATTTTATAAAGAATCACTTTATCATGTACACACTTTTCTCAAAAATTGATGATTTTCCCATGGAAATATTGAAAAATTTTTTATGAATTGGAATTTGAACAAAAATTGTTAAATAGCCTTGTAAGTTGTGCATATAGCATTCAAGTGACCATCACACTCGAATGATTATCCGGTTATTGAAATCACTTGAATACCTAGTATTCGGTTATTGAAATGAATCGGTTATGCCCATCACTAGTGATGGGCTGCTAAATAGCAGTCTGCTATTTTTTAACTGCTATTTGCATAGATTAAAGAATATTATATGTTGCTATTTGGTTCATAGCAGTAGCAACTGTTACGAGCTCTGATAAATAGCTGCTATTTTTATAGCAGTTTGAAATCACTAGCTGAGTGCCAACTAGTGATGGGCGATATTTTACTGACGGCGATTAAATCACCGTGATTAGAAAATCGCCGATAGCAACAGTGATGAAGGAAACAAAGTCACGGCGATTAGTGATTTTAATAGCGCATGATATATACGCTCTACTCTTCTATACACTGGCATGATAGAAATAGCAACTACGAAATGGTAATTATGGATCGCACGCAATTTTATGTATAATTACACAAAATTGTCAATGATAGCAAAAGAAAAACTGCGTCACAGAAAAAGCCGATTAAACGACAAAAAAAACAAAGTTGTTGTTATTTTTAAATATGAATTAGGTATGAATCCTGTTCTAATTTCTAATACTGTTGACTCATCATAAGCTTAAAATTTTTATTTATTTTTATATGTTTTCCATTTACATATTTATTATTTTTTTTTTTTATTTTTATACAAGTTGTTGCCATAAATATAGTAAAATGTATTCACGTTTATTTCCGTTTCCTATTATTTATGCAGAGCAGCGATATATGCCAAATCACGGCAAACTTATATCAAGCTCGCAGATTGCTTTCACTTTCCGGGCTAAACCGCGATCGAGTCATCACTGTTTAAAACGCAGCCCAGATATTTACAGATTTTTTGCTAAACCGCGATCGCAGTCACTGTTTAAAATCACCCCGATTCAAAAATAGCATTCACTGATCACGGAGTGATTGAAAAATCGCGATATCGCTCATCACTAGTGCCAACGCACCCTTGCAGCAACACAAGCAGGCTGCGTCGGCCCAATAGCAATGATAGCACAAGCCAAGGAGGGGTAAATTAACAAGGAGTGCTTAATCGAGACTAGCCAATCAAAGGCCGTTACGTAAAAATCGTCATTATGACGCACTTGGTGGTATGTATAGGGTGTCCAAAATTAGTGGAAATTACACAGTGTCCCAAATATAAGCTATAGATGTGTTTAAACGAAACGAAGTGATATTAAATTATGATGAAAGTTGAGAAAATTTTGTTGACATTTGATATTTACGCTTTCTTGCAGTATGTGATAAAAAAACAAACCTGTTTAGGCGTCAGGCACACAATGATAATTTGACTTTTAAGCTAATTTTTTGAATTTGACCACTTTCTAGACTTTGCCCAGGTAGCAAAGGCACGTGAAAATGACGTGAAAAAATGGTCAGGAGTGACGAGAAATGACGAGTTAGATGACGTAAATGAAACGTGAAAATGACTTCCTAATGTCTCAGACGAATGACGTCTTTTTCAGGTTATATTTGGTAATCCCCCCACAGGTTTTTACCAATAGGAACATATAAAACTACATACTAGTTAGTAATCTACTTGATAAAAATAAAATAATTAATGCATAAATAAGTTTTGTCCTAATGAATTTGTTTGTTAGCCATCCGTAATTTTATTTACATTAACATATCTAATATTGTTTACCATCACTCCAAGTTTTTCTCACAAGGGTTGCCTGCAAATTATAATGTTTTTATTAAGTTATTAAATTCATTTTTACTTACCTTTACCAATTGCGGAGCGTAGGATTCGAACCAACATGTTTCCCGTTGTCCGATTACAGTACTGACGCTTCAACCAACCGAGCTAGCTTGGCGACCGCTGTTTCGGATGCTAAAAGCAGTATTTATTGTGGTGAATGAAGTCTTTATTATGTGAAATTGAATTTCTTGCCTTATTTAAAATATATGAAAATCTTTCAGATTCTCTTTTTTCTTTTCCATTTTTTTACGTGTTCCCAAACCTGAATTTTTCGAGTTACTAGTATTTTCATTTATTTATAATTATTAAGAAGAACTTACATTTAATTTAATTAAACTGTCACCAGTGACACCTGAGAAGTACGAGTACTTGTTGAACAACGTAATTATTACATTTATTCAGTGGCGGTTCGTAAAAAAAATGTTTTCCCCAGATCTCGAAGGGGAAGTCAGGAGTCAACTGTTTTAAAAATGAGGTACTTATACAAACCTGGGAAACGTGTTGGAGAAAAAACAGTAAAGGTATAATATCGACATTTACAACATAGAATATTTAATAGTCTAAAACAGACCTAAAATTGAAAAAAAGTACATTCGTACATCGGTTTTATAAGCAATTATTACCTTAAAAAAACAACTAAAATTTTTTTCACAATTATTTAAAAAAAAAAAATGGAATGAGCAGGGGTCGAACCGCCGACCTAGTGACTTATAAGACGACGCCTTAACACACTCGACCACCGCGCTCTTTGAGAATGCTTACTTAAAGGCTTTACACTTGAACAGCGACGGCTAGATTTTGTTTTTAATATATTTTAATCTATAATTTTATTATTAAAAGAACTCGAAACCTGCACAAATAAACTGCCGAATCTTTGCAAACTCTTTCGAATATAAATTATTTTGGATATTGTTAAAAACATTATCCTCGAATAAAAACGCCAATAATTATCCCTCACGACACGGTTTCTTTTTTTTAACTTTACACTCTGCTTACGATAACAAAATGCCATTAGCGAGTTTTAAAGTTTGTAATCCGATAAAATATAAATAAATTTAACACCGAAAAAAGACGACAATATGACGTGATGTGTAGCACGTCATTTTAATGTCATTTATAAGACGTCATTCTGTCGTCGATTTTTAGTGCCCTGACGTCTTTTTGACCAGAATCACCAGATTTTGACGTCATTATAACGTACCCTTGCTAGCTGGGTGAAGGAAATTATTTTTATAATTTCTTTAGAAGTTTTGCTGTATGCAATTATTGCAATTATAAAATAATTGATTTGTGAATTATTTTATAAATTCATTGCAGTGACACACACACAGCCCTAAAAATGGCCTAATTCAAACAGATATTATAGGTACCAAAAATTAACTCGGACCATTATACAAAAGCAGCAAACAATCTTTGCATACCTACCTGTCACAGAGATTTGGGCAAAATAAAATCACGTGGAAAGCATTTAAGCTAATCAACAATTTAAATTTGCAAATAAAAAGTACTAATAATTGCAATTTTTTCAAAGAGATGGCAAAACAATATATGTACTAAGTAGTTAAAACTCATATGTACAAAAAAGAAAAAACTGATAAAAGAGTGCAATGAGCCTTTTATTTTTTTACTGTGTTATTATATCATATCTTTTATATGTACTTTTGTAATCTATATGTATTTTAGTAATTTAAATATGATAAATTTATGATTAAATTAGTATAGTTTGTATAATGTGAATATTTATGCACTTAATGTAAATGTACACTACTTGTGGGACTTCTGTGGCCTTTTCAAGGTTTGAAAATAACTTTTAAATATATAGGTATATTTTTAAATACATAATATACTTGACTTAATTTAGAAAATTTCCTGAATTTAACTGATTGTATCAAAATTTTGAAATTTATTTCAATAATTCACTCCAGATATTTTATATAAGAAAGAATACAAAATACCTTAAATCGTAACATATTTATTTATTATTAAAAAATTTGCAATATACAAATATACACAATTATCAATATAATAGTGTAACGTGTTTCCACCCTTAGGAAACTACCCCTTGCAAATTCCGTGGGTTCCAAAGATTATAACAAGAGATATCCACTAACACACTTTATTAAATATTTACTGGATACTTCACAATACTATTATTAATTTAAATACACTTTACTGACTAAAATCACAATGTTTATTACTTTGTTTATCATTAAACTCTTAACCTCACTTTCTATACTTTCTGAACTTTCTGAACTACTCGCCGAGAATGCGATTGGTCTTTTATACCTAAAAATGACAGATCTCGATTGTTCTGTGATGACGCCACCATTCTCTCGATAATTCCAGATGTCACTTTGGAATTTTCTGGTAGGTTCTTTTTCGAGTAGGTGCAAATACACTACATTCATTCTGACATTCGATCTGTTGAAGTCTGCCTACTTTTTAGTAACATAACCTTAAATTTTAAGGGGTGCAACATATTACACTGCCCCCTCCTTAAGCCTGAACGTCCCGGTCAGGCAATTCAGCCTCTTTCACATACTTCGCCAGTCTATCCAAGTGTACGATCTTCATCTTGGACTTTTTGTTTCGTTGAATACGATAGACGACATCATTAATTCGGGTAATAACAGTGTACGGTCCATCCCAAGGAGGTTGAAATTTCGGGGGGTCTCCATTCCTTCCGCTGTGGGTTGTACAGCCAAACCAGATCCCCCACCTTGAATCCCCCTGTACTGGCATTCTGATCATAACGGGCCTTCAAGCGGTTACTAGTTCTGTTCATCTGCTCTCGATCATTCTTTGGCTGTTCTCGACTTCCATTCCTGTAGTTGCTCATCGAAAATGGTTCTCCACGGGCAGCACAATTTTTACACTTGTGACACCAGGCCTTCACATCCTGGCGACTATTAACCCAATAGAACTGTTCCCGTGCTCTACTCAATGTCTTGTTTATGCCGAAGTGTCTGCTGGACGTTTCATTATGTGCTTCCTGGAGTACTTCTGGTACACGACACCTGGGAATCACTAGACGCATGGCAACCTGCTTCCCATCTGGGCTTTCCCATGCTCTCCTCAAAAGCCCATCTACGACCGTAAGTGAATCCCATTGTGACCATAAAGCCATCAGCCCCACTTCTTTGTCGGAAACATCCTTCCATGCTGGACGCGTTCCCTCTTCTTTTGCTCGCAACATGGGTCCGATTTCTACATCGCGCAATTGCTCTTGCCTCAGAGTTTTCTTTGACCAACTCTCTGGGAGATCGACCTTGACAGTGTTGACTTCAACCATGTTTGACAATCTTTCCACCTGAGGGTAGCGCTTGCAATCTTCTTTGTCTGGTTTTCTGGATAATGCAGGAGTTTTGACTGCTTGCGTTGTCAACAGCCTGGTTTTCTCGCATTGGTCGTTCACTTTTGACAGAATAAATTGTTCGTTCCCAATCCTTAACATTCGCTTTCCTACGTCAACAATAAATCCATACTGTTCCATAATGTCTAGTCCCAAAATGAAGTCATCCGTAATGTCAGCCACGATGACCCTGTGGTCGAACCTCAAATGCCCAATCTGCAAACCCAGGTCTACTTCTCCATGAACCGTAGCCCTGTCCCCCGTAGCTGTCCGGACGATCACTTCTTCATTTTGCCTCTTGGTAATCTTTATGCCCGATATAAATCCTGGCCGTACTATTGATGACGTAGTACCTGTGTCGATGGTAAACAAACATTTTCTTCCGTTCACATATCCATGCAACAACAGACTGCTTGCGATTCTTCGAAGCTGGGAAATCTTCATTTCTCTGGGGTCACTGCATTCCCTAGCCAGAACAACCCCCTTGGTACTGTTTTCCTGCTTCTCTTCAAGATTCACAGCATTTACTCGACTCTCCGAATTCTACTGTCGACAGTCTCGCTTCATGTGTCCTACCTTGCCGCAGTTGTAACATTTAATACCTCCACTCGGCTTTCCTTTATTTTGTTGTTTTCTCTGCTCCCTAAGATCATCCACTTTGTTCAATAATTTGGTAAACATTTTCTGCATCTCCGTCAACATAGGGTTCTGGTTCATTTCTGGTTGCGATTCTTCGAGAGTCACAGCTCGCACTCTCGACCTTGGAGTACCCCTGTAAGCGGCTTCTACTTCGAGTGCACGCACCAAAGCTTCGCTACTACTTTGGTGTCTCGTCAGCCTCAAAACTCGCCTGACCTCTTCGTCCCTTATACCATCTAAAAAGGCCCCCACGGCTAATTGTTCCTGGAATTCTTTAGGTGCACTTGGATACGCCAGGTGCGCCAGTCTCTCTATCGCAGCTTCAAATTCTTGTAAACTTTCCCCAGCTTTTTGCATCCGGGATTTCAGCTGAGCCTGGTATAATTGGGCAAGGTGTTGATCGCCATACCTCAAGTCCAATGCAGCTTCCAAGACTTTGAAGTCCCTTTGTTTCTCCACTGGGATAGTCTGAAGTAATTCTGAGGCCTGGCCCCTTAACGCCAGAACTAATGCCATAGCCTTTTCCTCGTTATCCCAGTTATTCGCCGATGCTGCTGCCTCGAATTGTCTCTTGTACGTTGTCCATGAGCTTTGGCCGTCAAAGGAGGGAGGTTTTAATCGAGGACCCGATGATGTTACTAGCTGGCCTCCTTTCTCTCTTAATTGTCGTTTAAGTCGCTCCACTTCTCCTTCGAACTCGCTCATTTTTCCTCTGATGTCACTCACTTCCTCTTTTACATGACTGACTTCCGTCTTGACTTCAGAAACTTCAGACTTTACGCTACCCATATCATCTTTGATTTCTTTCTTTAGTTGCTCAGTAGTGGAAATGATAGCGTCCTGTTGTATTTTCATTTGTTCATTCAGAATTTTCCTTAATTCTTCCTGGCGTTTTTCTTGTTCTTCTTTCTCCTCTTGCTGTCGTATCTTCAGGTCTTCCATAATTTCTCTCAATTCGGCTTTTTCTTCTTGGCGTCTTGTTTCTTCATCCTCTTTTTCTTTCTGACGTCTTGTTTCTTCATCCTCTTTTTCTTTCTGACGTCTTGTTTCTTCATCCTCTTTTTCTTTCTGACGTCTTATTTCCTGATCTTCCATCATTTTCTTTAATTCGTTCCTTTCTTCTTTGTCTTCCTGCCGTTGCTGCGCCATCATTTTTTGGAATTGTTCGAATAAGTCCTGTATTTGTTTATCGGATGCCATACTTCTAGTTTTTATAGGCATAAGATTATGTTAAAATAAAATAAATTTAACTGTCACGTCAATATCGGTAATGGAACTTTCCAGACAAATCTCGAAATAGCACGAAAAAGTCTTATTCAGAGTCTTTTGTCACTATCCAGTTTAGAGAATTTACTAATCTCCACTAATGTCCAAATAGAAAAGTTCTAGTAATTTCCACGCACTAACACAAAAAATTAGTCTTTTTCAGTGTCTCTATCACTACTCAGTTTGTCCACAAATAACCCTTGAACAATGTCCAGTAAATTAGTCCTGTGTTAGCACTAAACCGCGAGAATACTTCTCGAACACTCCAGCACAACTTCAAAGCTCCTCTTGTCATAAAATTCCGCTTTCTGACACCAATTTGTAACGTGTTTCCACCCTTAGGAAACTACCCCTTGCAAATTCCGTGGGTTCCAAAGATTATAACAAGAGATATCCACTAACACACTTTATTAAATATTTACTGGATACTTCACAATACTATTATTAATTTAAATACACTTTACTGACTAAAATCACAATGTTTATTACTTTGTTTATCATTAAACTCTTAACCTCACTTTCTATACTTTCTGAACTTTCTGAACTACTCGCCGAGAATGCGATTGGTCTTTTATACCTAAAAATGACAGATCTCGATTGTTCTGTGATGACGCCACCATTCTCTCGATAATTCCAGATGTCACTTTGGAATTTTCTGGTAGGTTCTTTTTCGAGTAGGTGCAAATACACTACATTCATTCTGACATTCGATCTGTTGAAGTCTGCCTACTTTTTAGTAACATAACCTTAAATTTTAAGGGGTGCAACATATTACAATAGAGACTAAAATATATAAGCTACCATGCATTACTTATCTAATTACGATACCTAAATATAAGTACTCGATAAGTGTATGGTGTAAATGATGTTTGACACTCGTTTCGAGAAAACACAATGAAAAAGTATAAATATTGTAATAATTAATAAAAGCATACATATGTATATACGCGTCAAATACCAGAAACACTAGATCTTTCTTTGATGTTTCATAATGATTCCTACCATGATTGCACACGATGAGTTAAATTCAGTTTAGGTCCCAACTCTATGAGCTCAAAAAATGTACAAGCGGTCAAAAGTTAAAAAACCTCCGATTTTATAATTTTATAAAATATATTTTATATTGTGATACTTTCTAATAGCCCCTTAGAATATTTTCTACTCACACAATTTTTTATTTTAATAAAAATAGCGTAGAAAAAAATAAAGTTAGAAACATTTCGGGCAAGGCACAGGAAATCCAAGAAATATCTAATGAAAGAAATATTCAGTCAAATTGGCTAAAACTTTTTTCATGCCAAGTTTGTGTCTTTCTTATTAAAAAAGTCTTATTCAAAAGCTTTTAGAAAGAGATTCTTTGGCCTCTAATACGATATATTTTATAGGTGGATAATAATGGTTATAATATAATATATTGAATTTGTAATACTTCGATGGGGTGTTAGAGGTCAAAGGAGCTATTTCCGAAAGTTTTTCAGTAAGACTTTTTTGGTCAGGAAGACACAAATTTTATACGAAATGTTTTAGCCAATGTGATCAAAAATTTGTTTCACTTGTTATTTTTATGTAGAATTTCCTATGCCTTCGCAAAAGTTTTTCAATCTTTTTTTGTTCTACACTATTTTTTAAAAACAAAAAATCCTCGAAAAAATTATATTAGTGCAAAATACACTCGAAAATACTTTATTAGAAAGTAACACAATAGGTATAAAATATACAATAAAAAAATCATAGTCGGAAATTTCTTAACTTGACTGCTTGTAAATTTTTTGAACTTGTCTCAAACTAGACGTAGGATCAAGTTGGGTCAGTGAGAGCTTTTGCCTTTTGATCAGAAATCTACAATATATTAAAAATGTAGCCAATTTGACTGAAATTCAATTTCCATAAGAAAACAGCGGGATCCTCCCAACTCTTTAACAAACGCTTGCCAGATGTTTGCCCACAACGCATCATGTGGTTTGGATTGCCTACAGGCCTGTAGCTAGAAAGTGCTTTCAGGGCGGGCAAACAATTTTTTAGGGCGGGCCCGTAAAAAAGTCCGAAAAATTTTTTGTAGAGCGGGAGGGGAGAAATCCAAAAAAATTTTTTTTTAGTCCGAATAATTTTTTGATGAGCGGGGGGGAGAAATCCAGAAAAAAAAATTTTATTGAAAAAATCCGAAAAAATTAAAAAATTTTTACCCAATCTCTTTCAAAATATTAAAAAGACATTTAAAATTACCCCCATTACGATCACCGTAGGTCGGGCGAAACTTATTCCAGGGCGGGCATTGCCCGTCCTGCCCCCCCCCTAGCTACAGGCCTGATTGCCTAATTGTTTTTAATTATTGTTCGTTTTTCAATTTTTATTTATTTATTTTATTACTATATCTAAATCAATCTGAGCAACTATGAAAAATGTTCCAAAGGAATTAACGTCTAAAATTTATTTGAAAAAAGTTATAACTATATTTTCTTACTTAAACAAAGTAAAAGTATATTGAAGTTCAAATATCTCGAAAACCAGTGACTTTTCGAAAATTGTTCAAAACGTAAAAGTTGCATAGAATGTAACGCTCTATATCACATCAGAGTTCTTGGGATTGAACAATTTCTTTTAATCGCAACGCCATATCTATACCTACCTACCTTAATTTGTAGAAAGAACATTTTTACGCAAAACCGAAGTAATTTATATATTCTAGTGAAACCTTTTTTACACAACTCGAATATCTATTTTAGTTAGCAAGAATATGGCACTGGGAATTTTAAGTGGGACACCCTGTGTATACTTTATTGTAGGTACAAAACATTCTTCTAAATATTGTTTATAATTTATTATTTGTGGCATATTCAACAAACACAGGAAATTCTTCACTTACTGTGCTTTAAGCTAGGTATCCTGTCGTTATACCAAAAAATTTAATTATAGCAGTTGGACAGTATATTCTTCTGTTTTTTAATAACAGATGATAATATAATATACACATTCGGAAAATGTTGGATTTGGGTGGCACGCATAGTTTCAACGGCCTGACAGACCCGCCTACAATAAAGGCGTGTACCAGTGCTCTAGTAGAGGGAGCAAATAATGACGCGCTATCAAGAAAACACGTACATACATCATTATTGCTATTAAAAATTTCAGTACCATTTATTCAAAGGAAGGATGTAGTTGGCTCTGTTCAGTATAGGTAATATTATTACGTGCTTTAATAACTGAAATTATTTAACCCGTTTTACTTTCAAAACGAGTCAAATAATTCTTTACATTGCAAGTGGAAGACGGAAACAAATTGAAATTCCGCAAGCAGAGTTGCCCACGCACATGTGGTGGGGAAAGCAGGTGGCATCAGAAGGATGTGTTATACGATAAAAAAGAATAGCCTAGTTGCTTCGCTCTCGCTTGCTCTCATTGCCGACCCAAATGAAAAATTTTCTGACACTGTATATTAAATTTATGTTGTACATATTCCCTTGCCTGGTATTTACGTAAATAATGAAGATAAAATAATGGTGTATTAACAGTTATATATTCTTCATAAAAGAAACAAAAACTAAAATAATACAATTAACTACCTCCATTTTAAGACATTTGGAACAATTTTGAGTGTAATATTGACAATATATATTTTTTAAATGCCTTAATATAAATAAGGAATGAAAATAGTTATTAAGGTACCAAGGGTGTTATAAGGATAATAACGCACCGAGGTCGGCAGTGTACAATCCCGAGGACCTTTGGCCCGAGGGAGTGTACGTCGACCGAGGGCGTCATTATCCTATAACACCCGTGGTGCCTTCAACGTTTAATGTCCTGCAAGTCTGTTATTTAATTCGAATTTTTTTTTTTTGACATTTACGATTTATTAATTTGACATCTATTATGTTCAGAACGATTTGATTAAAAAGAGAGTAAAAATCAAAATTGTTTGTAAACGCCGCCGTTGCATAGCAACGCATTTTGTTTGTCAATAACGCTATCATAATTTGCTTGTTTTGGGCTGTATTATAATTTTATAAGGCCCTAGGGCATTATAGATATTCATAACGCCCTAGGGTGTTATTTTTCATTTAATGTATCTCAAAATAGGATGGTTATTGTAAAATAACAGACTTGTAGGACATTAATATATATAATGTCAATATTACACTCAAAAATTGTTCAAAATGTCTTAAAATGGACAATATCTATACACAATACTAATAAAACACTACACTACACTAAAACAACAAGAATACTTATAAAAAGCTATAATTAACCAACAAATAAACACTGCAAACACTGAACATGATTACGATACGAATTTCGACAAACCAATATCATGAAAGAGACTATACATCACAGTGTCGCCATTTTACTACCAGTGACGCACGATTTGCGTCACATATTATCTCCATCTCTTTTGCTCGCTGGTAAACAGTGCTTATAGGGATTAAGCACTCCTTCTTAATTTACCCCTCCTTGAGCACAAGCAGCCCATGCACATTCGAGCAGCGAGTCCAAGATTTGTAAACAAACCTTGCAGCGAGTCCACAGTGCAGCCAGGAAGGGAATATGTAATTCATGTAAAACTATTTTATTTCAACAATATTTAACACATGATTATGTTCAACTTCCGCTCAAATATTTTAGCGGAATATAAAAAATAAACTGTAATAAACGTTATACAGATAATTTATATATTTTTTTAAACTAATCATATGTCTTTTAAAACTAATCATATTTAACACTATTCATACAGCGATTACATTTTTTTTATAAAGTTTCATTTGTTACCTATCTGCGACCTATCTGTTAATACGAGCCATTTAGCCAAAACAGCAACTAATGCTAAGAAATAGCTGCTAATAAAATAGCTGCTATTTTTAACTGCTAAATGAAAATAGCAGTAGCAGAAGTAGCTGCTACACAAAAATAGCTGGGTTCGACCCATCACTAGAATTTTATTAGAAATTTAGAAAACAATCTCTATGGAAAATTCCCAACATTAGGTAACCAATGTTGCAGCTACTTGTTATGTTGGTTGCCGCACACGAAATATGTTAATTATGTATATATACAATTTTAAATTTTTAAACTAAATGGACCTTACAAAAGCTTTAAAATTTCTAAAAAAATATGACGTTAGCGACCCAATAAAAATAGGCTAAAAAAAGTGGACGTGGTTCTTGGTCATAACATCTTGTTTTGATGCCTTTACGTCATTCAAAAATTGTTAATGCGGTTGTAACACATACCTTGTGTACGTGTTTTTTGTCATTGTTAAAATTAATATCAGAATATCAGTAAGAAACGTTATTTACTCATTAATTTAATTATATCAACACAAGCCCATCATGATTTGAACCGACGTCACACGTATAGTCAGCACTTGAACAAGTTTTATGCAAGTGCCCGTATAACCAAACAGCAAAGACCCTTTACAGCAACTATATGCACATCTTGATTCGATACAGGCAATCCGCATCGTATCGTCAGAGAGTTGATAGAGAAATAATATCTCTACTGTACAGATCCCAGTATAGAATTTCTTTACCCTACAGATACAGCATAAGTACAAAATCTATATCAAATCTGTAATGTAACTGTATAGATTAATATAGGCCAAAATTACTGTATTATTCAATATCTCATTTTTTTTTCTATTTTACACGTACCTACGCGCTGACGATGGGATTATATAAATACACATATAACACACTATTCACAATATTTAATAAACACAACTTACCTCTTGTCCGGCACAGGGTTCGAACCGTGGACCTTTAGAGTGGCAGTCGGGTACGTTTCCACTGTGCTATTTCCTCCATACAAAATGTTAAAAACAGTACCTATTTATTTATACAAAATAGTTACAAATACGCAGTTATACTTATATATGATTCAGAATCGAGTATAATAGCGAACTTCTGTAGGTAGGTACTGAATTTATGAGATGTAAATTGTTGGTGTAATAAATTAGTCAGGTATTACACATAAGTACTAATAGAAATAAGAGCATAACAGCTAGTCTCTGCACAACTAATATAGGGCTTACGGCTCAAAGGTATGTAAAAATATTGTAGGTAGATAATGAATATTATGCCTTATATATGTTGTGCTATTTCTTTTATAATTTAACAGAAAACAAGAGAACCCATATTACAGATTCAAAGAAGGTTGTTATTGCCATCAACTGTCAACATGATGTAACTCCGCCAGGATCATCTGTTGGGCATAACGGATTCTTTAAGTTTTGTGGCCATCGTTTTTTGTTTATAAATCGCC
Source organism: Rutpela maculata (assembly GCA_936432065.2). Classification (NCBI taxonomy): domain Eukaryota; kingdom Metazoa; phylum Arthropoda; class Insecta; order Coleoptera; family Cerambycidae; genus Rutpela; species Rutpela maculata. Next base: position 11,073,414 of record OW386289.2, read on the forward strand.
CGGCGTTTTAAAATACATAATAGAAGTGAAGAGCATGAGAAATGAGGTTAAGTTTAAGTGTCGGTTGTTAAGGTACAGTTAGAATAAAGATATCACGTACAGTTGAGATAGATATGCGGTATAGTTTAAATTTAAATGTAGCTAGGTATATATGCTGCACAGTAGCAATAAATGTTTTATCGGTAAAGTTTAGAATATAGACTCGGCATAGGTGCTATAAATACACGACCGATAACGACAAATATATATAGCATCTTTATCTATCTTTATCGAAAAAAAATATCTTTATCGAGTGGTTATACGGGTGGTTGTTAGAAGATGATGAACAGTTTTTATAAATTGCTGTTTGGATTAGTTAGTAGTTCTCACTTGATTCTTTTTCTCTCTAAATTTGGCACAGTAATAGTAGTTGTCGCCGAATTCTACTTCTTCCTCTTTCACCAAACGCATTTAGAGCAAGATGAACAGCTTCTTCTATAAATTTGTTTGAAATAGTAGTTTCCACTCAATTATTCCTTTCTCGTTATAAAGATAGTACCACAGACTAAAACAAATCAGATGTTTCACTCAATAGTATTCCCTATGTTACCAGTTTCATTTTTTGTGATGTGACGTATACCTGCCAGGATTCTGCGCAGAAGACATAAACAGAGAAATCTTGCGGTTGACATGGAAGTTAAGACCAGCGAGTAAAATCTCACAGGAGGGAGTATTTAGTACTGAAATCTCAGAGACGGAAGTCGTCAACAGCTCTACCGGTGATATTAATTATTTTGGAATGTGGTGTATTGTATTGAAGGTTAGAGTTGTTATTGTTATGCATTTAAGTGGTTTTTTTGAGTATTTATTAGGTCACTTTTAATTATTGTTATGGATCATAAGGTCCCTCCTGTGACTATACTCGCTGGTTAATACTGATTGGACAATGCGCAGATCACGGCACAAATTGGTACCTGCCTGGAGTTGATTTATTATCTAAACCATGATACGTCATAAGTGAAATATCTGATTTGTTTCTAATCTGTGATAGTAGTTCCCACCGAATTCTACTTCTTCCTATTTTAGTAACACTTAGAGGATGAACGGCTAGTTTAGTTATACAAATTGCTGATTGAAATGGTTAAAGCTAGTTGTATCAATATTGTTTATTATTTGCAGCTATTTAGATTTTGGTAATTCATTATATTACGTCAGTTAACAGTAAGTACTAATTAAAATATGTATACCAAAAAGGATAAGATAGAGCACGGTCAGTAAACTATACGGTTGCATCATCCAGCAGCTTTTAGACGAAGGAGCGCGCGGGAGGGGTAACCGAAAATGACGTAGCCTCTAGACCCAGCCAGGGCCGGCACTAGACATTTTGCTACTCACTCAATTAATAAACACTGATATAAACGAATAGTATACACTGGGACGACAGCAAACTAGTTTATTACACCAGACAGTTACAGTGCGATGTGAGATAAACAATATAAAAATAAACACACTGTCGTTGTAGTATGCCAGACAAATTGAAAACACGACACGCGGCAACTAGTGCCGGCTCTGGATTTATCTAGACTTTGACCTTGATCTGAATAATTAAACAAATAAAGCGTGCAAGAGAGACATATATCCGATTCCCAAGCAAAAGATAGAGACAAAGAGATCGGTGGCTACATGACGTAGGCGCTAGACCGAAGTTCCCCCGCTGCGCGCTCCTTCGTCCAGAAGCTACTGGATGAGGTAACCGTTATAGTTTAATAACCGTGAAGATAGAGTGGAAGGCTCGCGTACACGTGCCATCTTTCGAGTTTTAGGCAGCAACAACATATTTACAGGCATCGGCATCAATGAAAGAGATTGTCGTCTATAGGTCGCGTGCGCTGACGTCACAGATTCTGAGACTAGGGATGGCTGATCCGAATATTTTTACGGATCAGTTCGGACCTAATCCAGTCCAGAGAAGAACCTAGTCCAAAGATCAGTTTCAGTTCCTAGTCCATGCTAACCAACTCGCACGGTGAACGACTGAGCGGACCGGCAGACAAACTGGACTCAGTGGACTGGACTGATGCAAAGGGACTTGTAATCTTGTACTGTACTAGTCGTACTCGTTTAGTTCAACCAGTCCATACGTCTATATAGTGCGCGCGCCGCACCGGGTCTCTAAAAAGTTCAGCCGGACTCGGAGTACTCGGACTAATATTCGTACCTGCCGTATTTATTAGTTGAGATCAGTTCCACTAGTCCAACACACCGGACCTGTTCCAAAGTATCAGTTCCAGTTCGGATTAGCCAACCCATTGACATACTACACAATGGACTGCGCGTTCCTTATGTTAGAATGCAAGTGGAATGTTGTCAACATAATAGAGTCATTTTAGGCAACCCACATTACGCATTAAGGGCAAAAAGCTCCGTAATTCTATTAGAAACATAAGGTGTTGTTAAAGAGAATACTACAAATTGTTACAAATACGATTTTTGACTGGTTTTTAATTGAAAACAATATTAGTTATAATTGTTTATCACAAATATAGAAGAAATACAACAATTGTTCAAATTACAAAAAATTAAGTACATTTAAAAATAAAATAAAGAAACCTACTAATTCCAAAATGTAATTTTAAATTTATGGCATATTTTGTAGTTAGTCCCTGAAATTAAACATAAATAAGTTATTTGTGAGGGTTGTGTGAATAATAAACATTACCCTTAATGCCCTTAATCTGTATTGCTGGTTGCCTAAGATGCTGACAACACAATTTTTTGGGACGCGCAGTCTATTTATAGTAGGTCGATGAGCCAACCCTATCTGAGACCTTAGGAAAACAAACAGCTGTCATCGAGTGACGTGCCGATTGAACGTGTTGTTTTAAAGTATGTTTTGCCGTTTTTGTGATATTTTGAAACTTAATTTTGGATTATTTAACATCCACAACTATCCTTAATTATTTCGTGTGGTGAATTTTGTTCGTTAATGTGGAGATAAGTTTATATTTTACAAAATCGTCTCATAATGTAGAGGTTAGGTACATGGAAAAAGTTGGTGTCATCGAATTAAATCCTTTATATTTTGAGAAATGATGACTTCAGTACAAATATTGGTGTATTTCATAATATTTCACATAGGGATATTATGAATTACTTGGTTTTATGAGTAATGCATAGACAAAAGGATGAGTTCAAGGCATTCAGAAATCTTGAAGCTATGATATACTATAGATTGAACTATACAAACCATTGTAATTTGTGTAAGAATTTTTTCTTATCGTGTCTTATTGTTATATAATATGTCTAACATGTATTTTATTATTTCATGTAGGTAGGTCAATTGTGAAATATTTATTGTATTTTATTAAACACGTATATTCACTTTTTTATTTATCATTCGTATTATTGTTGTTAGCAGTGAATTGAGATAGTCGATTATGTTGAACTTATATATACATGCATCTTTGCATCTAACTGAAAGTAAAACAAAATATACTTACTAAATATCAAATTCTTTATTATCCAAGGTTCCATATGTTCCATTAGTACTCGTAAGAAGAATCAACAAGAAACTTAACAGGAGATACAAAGAAAGATTTATATTGCAATATTGCAGTATAGGTACGAAGTATCTAAGTAGTAACATTGTAATTACATAATTCAAAGAACATTTATAGCTACAATTTGACAGTTTCAACGCTCATTTGGACCTTATGTATTCACTCACTTCAGACCACTTTGTCTTAGTTTCGTAGTTTTTGAATGTTAAAAATCCAACACTGGGTTTTTGAGCACCACACAATATAATTTAAAAGGACGTTTAGTTGCCAGATCAATCAATGACAGCAATACTTTGAATTTTCTTAACTTATGCACTTCATCAGATATCTTAATGTAGCCTGTGTACTTTCCTCTTGAGGTGTACAACAATTTCTGCTGTTATACTTCTTTCTCCCTCAGCATCAGTTCTACCCTCACTCAACTAAAATTTAAACACAAGAAATGATAATTAAAAATGCTGACAAATCAATTTAAAGTGTTATTTTTTTACCATGAATTGTTTCTTGTTTGGTTTAGCAGTAGTTATTAGCACTTTTAGTTTCACATTTGGGTTTTAAGTTGTATCCCATATTAACAGAGAACACCTAACTGGATGGATCATCGTGGTCTTGAATTACGGCTGTCTTTCCTACAACATAAATCCACAATAAAAATCAAATTCTTAAATTAATAAGCAACAACTTACTATTAATAAAATGCTTGGAATACCCCAGTAAAATAATTCCTTTTAATTGCCTGGAATCTTTTAATCCTAACCTCTTCTGGCTGTAAATCGACGTTATTTTATAAAAACTGATGTTGTCTCGGTATTGCCACACTTCCACAATTAATAATACAACAAAAACTTGCCATTTTGTACGATGTAATGTCCATAAAAACTCTAATATTATGAAAAATTCAATTTTTAGGTTCAGTCAGTAGTCATTTGACAGCAATGACAGCGGTTTGTTTTCCTAAGGTCTCAGCTCTGTGACGTCACGCTCACACGACCTATATTAGGTGTTTTCTTTCTACCAACAATCTTAGCTAAGCTAAGTAGTTTTTCAGTCACGCCTGATGAGTGAAATATTCGTGTATGTACCACAGTTTGCGTGTGACATTAAAACTACTTAGCTTAGCTAAGATTGTTGGTAGAAAGAAAACACCTACTATTGACCATCAACAGGTGCGTTTTTTTGCTACAATTTGACACCGGAATATCAAATCTTGTCGTTTTTTGCTCGCCATTCTGATTCCATACACATGAATGTCGATGCCATTATTCGTTATTTAAGAATCCTAAGAAATTTGTCGCCTCCCACCTAGGAATTTCAGTTTTGTCGTTTTATTGGTAAAAATCATTCTGGTAATTCTAACTCTACCGGTCGTGGACAAAAAAACGCACCTAACCTTACAATCATGATGCAATGGTAATGGTAATGGTGATCATAATAAAATGACACATGTAGAAAAAGCAAATGAGTATTATATGTGTAAAAAAATTATAGTTTTGATTATAGTTATAAAGTATATAATGGTTGTGGCCTGCAATTTTCCAAACTGTCGTAGAAGAAACGTAACGATAAAGATAAAGGGCATGGGTTTTTTATGGTCCCTAAGGAACCCGAAATGTGAGTAAGATTCCAGATGCCAGTTTGATTTGAAATTGTTATGAAAATATGCTACCAGCTTGGTACCCTCCGCCTTACGAAGTTCTTTATCATGTACTTAGCATACAAATCTTGCAAATTGCTAGTACTTAGGGCGAGTTGTACCAACTAAGTTCAGCTTGAGATGTTATTTCCAATATTTCGTATGGGTCCCACGCGCCACAGACGAGAAAAAAAAATTGAAATATCACCAACCGCCACTGCATGATCAGACCTTGATCATCAGTATATAGAAAGAATATAATTTTCTTGTTTTTGATATTGATATTGTTAGATGAAAGCAGTTGATAAGATGTCTCGTAAGAGTCATTTTTTGTTGATATACTGGTATGATCAGACTTGGATCGATAGTATATGGAAAGAATGAATGGTTTCATTGAAAGTTATCTGCTGAATTAGTACACAAAATAATATTTTTCGATAATTTGTAATGGTTGTATTTTGAGCTACCACCAATTAGTGATTTTTGTTTTACCCATTAATTTATTTTTAGTATACGATATACGATTTTTTTTTTATTGGAGCTGACATGTTTATATTTGTTATTTTTTCTGTCAGTTTTGTGTCCGTTTTATTTATTAATTTTGTATGATTAATTTTTTTCAATTGCACACGTTGAATTCATTACGGCTAGAATTTTTATTTTCTGTTCAATACAACACTAGCATAACTATTGATCAGTGTTATACAAATTTCTAGTTATAAGTTATTATACAGTGTCATTTGTAGAATATTTTATAAATTATTTATACTATTTACATTCACTTATTACTAGTAATATTTGTTTTGTTAAGGGTGCAGTGGCTATTTCTTAAAATAAAGTAATTTTTTTCACGTCTATCGCTTCTTTTTTCCTTAATTTTAAGAAATCCAATGGCACGAGTGCGATGCCGCGAGAGTTTAAATTTCCCGGTAATGGCGGTAGAGGGCAGTGAGGGATTTAGTTACGCATCTGACCTGCAGAGGGCGCCGGCTCAGTACTTCCGAATTTAAATTTCCCGCTAAAAATTGAAGGCTGAAAGTTCCTTTACGAGCCCGACCCGCGCAGGGTGCATGGATTGAGGACCTTGAGTTTCAATTTCCCGCCATGTGTGGTAGTGGGGGGATTTCATGCTGCCTAGGACTCGCCCAGGTGGCGCAGAAAAACTTTGTATGGAAAAATACATTGTGGCCATATGGAACCTTCCACTCTATCTTATCCTTTTTGATATACATCAAAAAGGATAAGAATGTATACAACATAGGTTGTTATTAACGTTTATTAGGCGATCCAAACCACGTGACTTCCAACATGGCGCTGAGGGCAAACATCCGGCAATCCTTTATTTTCATTCGTTAAATGAGTTTTTTTTCGGTTGCCTTGGCTACGTTTCCGCGAGTTAATTAAAATAAACCCCATGTTTGCCCTCAGCGCCATATTGAAAAATAATTTTGACAGGTCGTTGGTAGTGATGGGCGATATATCACGAACTGTGATTTAATCACTGATATTAAGAAATCACAGGTAACGACTGTTAGTAAAGTTGGCAGAAAAGCGTGACGTGATCACGACTTTCCTTCCGTATTTCGTTAGCTTGCCGTGGTTCAACCAAGACCGATATAATAATTAACAATTTCTCCCGTACGTCGTATTATGAAAGTCGTGATCACATCACGTTTTAAATTCACTGATATAAGAAAATCACAGTAACGATTTACGTTGTGATTGAAAAATCACGATATCGCCCATCACTAGTCGTTGGATTGCCTAATTAAGCAATCCAAACCACGTGACTTTTAACATGGCGTTGAGGGCAAACATCCGGCAATCCTTTATTTTCATTCGTTAAATGAGTTTTTTTTCGGTTGCCTTGGCTACGTTTCCGCGAGTTAATTAAAATAAACCCCATGTTTGCCCTCAGCGCCATATTGAAAAATAATTTTGACAGGTCGTTGGATTGCAGTGTTGCCAATTGCCGGAGAATTCTCCGCTTTTCGGAGAATTTGACTGCCTGCGGAGAATCTGGCGGAGAGTGCATTTTTGACGGAGAATTGGCGGAGAATATAGGGTAACAGAATTTATAATTATTTCTTTATTAAAACAAATAACAAAATAATGTACCTCTCTGTTTTCTTGCAGTTTACGACTTTATGTAAATGATAACAGATGGCGATATGTGCGTATTCAGGGTCAACAGAGGCCGGTTGTCGACCAATGATCTCAAGTAGTAAGCTCGCTACTAGGTCCTTTCCTTTGTATTCGAAGTGTAGCACTGAACTATACTGAATTACCCAAAGTTGTTTCTTTTCAAAGATATGGTGTTACATACACTACACTTTACCATTCCTTTGCCCAGTGTAAGGTCCACTGGTCAGCACTGGTGTAGCTTATCTCCACTTGGTCGAAGGCAGGTGTGAATTGCACTGGACATGAGCAATAGAAATATTTGAATTAGTCTGGACTTTTAGGTGAATTATTTTTTGTGTATTGGTGTAGGAAAATTGAAGAAATTAATTTCAAAATTGCAGGTTGGAAGATGACCCACAAGTAATTAATCTTCTAAGAAATGGTAACTATAAAAAATACCGTATAGGAATGTTTTATTTACCTAATCTAACAATTTTTCTTAGATGATCAATTCACTGAGGAATTCTTCCAGAAATCTTTCGAAAAAAATAAGTTAGTAAAATTTCAATTTCCATTACACTTCTCCAATCCATTGCTTTTATCACACTCATGTACACTGAATTTTCAGCTGACTTTGAGTCAGTCAGTCAACAAAGGAAAGGACCTACTATATTGGAGTGAGGACCGATAGGCTGGAGCTGGAAGAAGCTTTAGAGAGAGAAAGCCATATTTGAAGGTTACCGGTTACCTGTCTCAGTTTCCTGAATAATTAGTTTACAAGTGAGAGGAAGTCAGAGTGCCTCCAAATTTAGCTTATCTCTAAAGTTTCTTTGAAAGGGAACAATAGGTTCCTAATTGGCCATACTCATTCCACTATGTATATAGAGTTCACTAATCTCAAGTGTGCTCCAAACCTGGTTGTGCTGATTCATCACAGCCAGGTTTTATTAATGCATTACTGATGAATTAAAATATCAATTTGGCAAATTAGTAATAGACTAATGGATTACATATGAGAAGCAAATAAAGATCAATATATTTTTTGTTGTATAGAAAATTTTGATATTTTATTTTTGCCGGAGAATTTCTTCGATTTGCGGAGAATTTTAAGGCAGTAGGCGGAGAATTTTAGAAAGCTCTGTTGACAACACTGTTGGATTGCCTAATTCATTGCACAGAACAAACTTTTAGGTTATGGAACCAGGACTTCTCTGCATATTCCAAGAAAGGAGAGATAATTTTCAAAAATTAAAGTGACCATTCGTCCCTCATTAGGGTGACAGTCCCCTTTTGATGGAGCTGTCCTCCATTCGGATTCGTAATCAGCGAGTTCAAAAACTTAGATATTAATTTTAGTGTACGTAGTGAATGTTATGAATTTTGGCCAACTTTTCGGGATATTGCCCCATAGTGTGTATCAAGATTTGTAGACTGAAGTCAAATGTGCTAGTCTTACAAGGAACATATAATTTTTTTCTTGTAACTTGTCCAAAATTACTTAATCAAAAGGGACATTTTAGAGTACAACTCACCATATTCAGGCATTAGCACGAAAAGACTTACACATTTGCAGAGACGTGGGCTACCAAAAGGGAAAATTCGAAAGTGCCCCAAATTTTGACTCTGACTATTAAAAAGTCGCAAAGGTGTGTATACTAGTGATAGAACTATCCGGACGAAAATTTTTACTGCTCACTGCTCAGTCACAGCATAGAAAGAGAGAAAACAGGGAAACTTGAACTGCGGGAACACGCACGAACCATTTAGATGTAAAACCTTGGAGAATAGTGCGGGCGACGAAGGCACAATTTGGTTAGTTCATAGACGTGCTTAGTGCAGTGTGTTATTTATTGTTTAACATTTCTCTGTTATTATCTTCAAATATGGGTTCTGTTTGTGCTGCAAAATCTTGCCTGAACAAACGTTACTTGTGCAAGAAGTCTTTTTTTAGATTCCCTACTGATCATAATAGGTAGGTAAAATTAACTGAAGCTTTTTAATAATAAATAATCGCAGAGAATTAAACTTTCTACAAAAAACTAGGCAAGTGCATACGTTGTATCTTTTTTACTATGTGCACAGGAAACGTGCAGTGTGGCTTCATGCGGATTGAACGAATTTAAATGCATATATTGCCAAAACAATGAAAGATATATGTATGAGAATATGTAAATATATATTAGCCGCCACTCACTTTTTATGAGAAATTTTTTCTCTACAACTTTGTTTATAGTTTTTTCACTGCTCTTGTCATTTTGACGGCGTATCAATTGTAATGTGGATAATATACAAAGATATTTAAACCTGTACTCTCTACCTGTAAATAAGGGATTATCGTAGGTAGAAAAATTCCTATGTGTTTTGTTTCATTTACAGAAAATAGCTTAATTATAAATTACATTAATTCCATTCTATTCTATTCTATGTATTTAGTTTATTTACTTTTTACTTTATTCAGTTCGCAAGATGCCTCGACGTAGTTAATAAGTCATATAACGGCTATATCTGTTTGTTTGGGCGTTTTCAGGCGTGCTAAGAACATGAAATTTTGCATATAGAAGTAGGTACTAAACTCTCAAGAAAATTAATAAAATTGGGAAAGTCAAAATGGCTGGCTCAATATGGCGGCCTAAAGAGTCAACTTTTTTAGGAACTTCGTATGTTGGATAATTTATAAATTGTCATATTCTTTGAATAGTCTGATTTTTATACTAACAATTAGATGGAGGGTGTTATATTATTTATTATTTTTAGTTATATTAATGAACCCGTAGTGGAATACAGGCATTTTACTGTTTGGTATGGTATAATTATCATCATTTAACTCAAGTAACGAAAGGCAAGGCCCTTCTGTTATAAAAAACCTCAAATGAAACTATGAAGAAACTATTGTTCTATTATTTGAGCTATTTTTATTTGAAAGAATACTGAAAAAAAAATTCTGTTTCATATGCTTTTATTTCCTATTTTTACAAGTTGCAAAATAACAACTAGATATTTCACTTTTTCTAGGGCCAGGTTATGGGTAATCGCCTGCAGTAGAGAAGAATTATTAAATAGCTTAGATAGCCTACATAAGAGCCATAGGCTTTGTCAAGACCATTTTGTAGAGAGAATGTTTACAAATAAGTATTGTAATCGCTTAAATCCAAATGCAGTTCCAACATTATTTCCATTATTGGAGGGATCTTCTCGAAGATCTTATGAATTAGATCATGCTTATACACCTATTTATGGCCCACCAAAGTTGATACAATTGGAAGAAGATCCAAGTCCGCCAGATCATACGATAAATATTCTAGAGGACGTTGTTATTACTCCAGGTAATTTATGATATAATAACTATTTATGTTCGAAGTAGGAAAAGGAATTGATTATATAACACTCATGCAGTTCTTACTTATGAGACTGTCACCCAGATTCAGGCGTGTAGCAAGGGAAAAAGTAGCTTAGGAGATGGCAATGAGTAGGGATCGACAGATAACGATATTGATATTGGTATATCAGCCATATCGGCGTTGTGGCCGATTAAAAACAAGTCAAAACGTAATAATATCATATTTGTTTAATTATTTGATATTTTAAGTTTAGGTAAATTAGGGTGTAATAAAATTAGACTTTCTGCTCGATCTGGATTTAATCGGCTTCAACGTTACCAGCTAAAGAAAATAATAGTTCACTGTAAACGCTACTTGCTAAATACATTACGGCTAATTGATACAGGAAGGGAAACATTTCTTTGTTGTTGGCCCACCAAGCTAAAGGATCTTCAATTCTAGCAATGGGAAGTAGTTCTGTGTATACTTGAATTTCATTTTCGATTATAATTAATAAATCTGTCTAGTTTTACTTAGCCTTAATTTATTTATTTTATTTCCCACCCCCGTAAACTCTTCACAAGTGCTCCATGTCATGAGCAACATCATTATTATTACTGTTATCGACGTTATCGCTGTTTGAAGATTGTCTAGAAATTTTTCCAAATGGAAAATCATCATTGCCATCCGAACTACCAACATCAACAATCTCTTCATCATATACATTGTTCCTCATAATCTCTAGTTTTATTTATTTACAGTTATTTTCCCACAAAGCATCTTCAAAGAAACATTTTTTAAATTCAGAAACCAATGGTGTTGCAAAAACGAGAACATTTTTAGTAAAAGATTCCTTGCTTATTCAAATTAATTTTTAGCTCATCTTGTTTAGCTCATTGTTTGGACTCCAGATAAATTAACATCAGCTTTACTTAGAAAGAGTTTTAATTAGTGGTATTATTTTAGATATCGATGCAATCGACTTATTAGCAAGTTTAGTAATCTCTCCAAAGGGTTTTAATAGGTTTAGTAAGTTATTTGCTAGTACCCATTGGTAAAATGTCAGGGCCTTTTCATTAACTGCAGAATCTTCATCAGCTATGATCAAATGTAAAGCATTTTTTTGTCGACCAAGCGTTCTAACATGTAATAACTTGAGTTCCATCATGTTGCTATATCTTGAACTAAAGTTTTTTTGACTTATTAAGTTGCTTCTGCATTTTCTTTAATTTATCGCAAGCCAATGAGGAATGGGTGAAATGTGAAACTATACGTCTCGCTTTTCCCAGTAAATCTATTATGGATTGTTGACTTTCAATTGAATCCTGTATCACTAATGGGCTTGTTACCGATAATTTATTTTCGTTATTTTTTTTTTTCGATCATCTAGATAAGCTGTTAAAATTTCAGCTTCATAAATATATCCAATCCTTAGGTATTCAATTAGTCCGGGGTCCAAGCACTCCAAAATCAAGATGACCTGTTCCGACATGACGTACAAATGTTGATATAAGTAATGAAGAGAGCATTACCTGGGGCACTAGAAAACACTTGTCGGATTAATTTTTGCTCTTGCGCAACTTCAGAAATCGCAAAAAAGATGGCGGATTGATAATGGGCCTTTCCCACGTAATGGAACTTGATGATTATTTTTTCATAAATCATTTATTAACACCTAATAAATACTGTATATACACGTCATATCGTATAATATTTTAATTTTAAATGGATATTTTAAAAATAAAAATGTTGTCTTACTTACTCCATATTTCAAACAAATAAACGCGCTCAAATTACGTCATGAAGGGAATCTCCAATCAAAATAAACAATTTCTTGCTTCAAAGGGCATCTGCAGGTGGCGTCACAGCTAACCTCAAAAATATGTACTTCTTAAGATTTAAGAGTATTACCCCAGCTATTATTAAAATTTCCACCTGGTTCCCGTATTTTCAACTAAAATCTAGTTCAGTGTAATGTTTATGAAGTTCTAAATACCTTGTCCTAATAAAATAGGACTCTTTTTGTAGGTTGGAAATCCTAACCTGTAATTAGCAGTCTATTTTTATTAATCAACAATATTGAAAAATTATTTACGTGAATTTTTAAATATTTGTTTGGAGCCAGTACGGCTCCAAGCTAAAAATGTGTATACAAACATTAAACGTGAGAATAAACTTGAAAAACTTAAAATTTAAGGTTATGATGCAGATGCCGTATACGAAAATTAACCGAACCTCTTGACATTTCTGAATTTTACATCTCGTCTGGAAACCTGCCGATGAGACTATTTCCATGTTGCCTAATGTACATGAATGTTTAGCGTTAGAGGAAATGCTTTAATTATTTCATTAAAGAATGTCTACTTTTTGTCTCCGCTTTTGAAAATAATGAATTTTCATTGAATAATACCACCTACTATAATAAAAATGATAATAATTAACTGACGAGACACTCACATATCGGCCCAACAAATAAATGACACTTGGCAACATTGATGGAAATAAAATAGATAGGTTATGCTCTCTTATTTACGATTTACGTTGTGTTCGTACAGATCTATTATTTTGACTTCATAACTGTGTTCTTATTATTTAAAAGTGTGTGTATGTGTACTGTGTAGACATTAAAATGGAGACAGGTTTTGAGAAGGCAGCAAGTGATAATCTTCCAATTATTGACAGTGAAATGGTGAATGACTTTTATGTATCGAACATCAACTTTTTGTCAGCAGAAGTGAAAAATGTAAAAACTAAGCGGTAAGTTACTAATTAGCACCTAAACTTTAATTTAACTTAAAGGGAACACTTATATAGAAATAGTATTGTTTATTTAATATAATTTTTTATTAATACACCTGTTTTTAGTTCTGCAAAGGAGTCATATGGAGATAATGCAGTGGGATATGTTCAACTGAAAAGGGAAGGAAAAATATGTTTGGTAAAGGGAAAAATTACTCCAGAACATAAAATCCACAGTAAAGCTTACACAGTAGAAGTATCAATAGACGAAAATGATGAAAAAGTGTTATCTTGTGAATGCAAGGATTGTGCTGCATCAGAAGGTAAATATATACTTATGAAATACCTAAATGAATTTTAGTTATAGTGGAAGATCGTTACAGTTTTAATTATTTGGGAATCTGTCAGTAAAGCACTGAAAAAAAAAAGGTATAAAAAATGTAATTATTGTTAAGTTTCTGAGCTAGAAATTATATATTTTTTTAAATCACTATAAATATACCACAGTACCTTCATGTTCAAATTATTTTAATTTTTAACTTAAAAAAAGTTTACATTGAAAATTGCTTTTTTTCAAAAAATTAATAGATAACGCGCACACTTACTTAATTTTTTCAAATTTACTTAAAAACAGTGTATTGTACAACAAAATTTCATAGAATTTAAACTGAAGCTTATGAAATTTTCCAAACAGACGTGTAGGTATTTCAATATTTTTTATTTCATATTGAGGAAATTAAAATTATACACAGTACACGCAATATGTGTTACAGTAGGTATTATTTTCTAATATCATTTCATTATTCATTTTATAAAATTTCTGCAATAAATCTATATAGGTATTTCATATTTTTGTTTGAGGTTTTAAATTGAAATTATCAAGTTTTTTTTTTAAGGTGGTTGTAAACATGGAGTTGCGTTTCTTTTATGGTTGCACAGAAGAAGTGAAGAACCAGCACCAACATCGACAGATTGTTATTGGAAGAAATCGCTCCTGTCAGAAACTAAAAATGCAAAAATGGATCTTCAGTCATTGGTAGATAAACAAATACCTGTATTAGGTCCGCGAAATAATAATTATCCTCGAGAATTATCGTCAAAATTGCCAAATAATATTGGAGGAATATTTGATTTATATAGGTCAATAAAATATGAAGATTTGTCGTTATATCATCTTTGGTTACGATATAAAGAAGTCAAATTACAGGACAGAAATGCTGATGATTTTATAAATTTTGCAAAATCTTGTATGACAGAGTATATGTGCAAGGAGGCAGAAAAAAATACTAGGAGCCAAAGCGAATCAAATGACTGGTATGAACTTAGATTTGGTAGGATAACAGCCTCAAAAATTAATGAAGCTGCAAATTGTCGTGTTTTGGATGGGACATTAACAGAGATTATTATGGGTGCCTCAAAGGTACCTGAAACAGTTGCAATTTCTAGGGGAAAAGTTTTGGAAGACTCGGTTAGGAAAGAAGTGTCTGTAAAAAGAAATATTTGTATTGAGAAAACTGGTTTATTTCTATGCCATCAATTTCCCATTTTTGGTGCTTCCCCTGATGGTGTTTCAGCCACGTATTGCATCGAAATTAAATGTCCCAGCAAAGAAAAAACCGTCGAGAACTATGTGCGTACTGGACAAATAAATAAAAAATACTTGTATCAGCTACAGATACAAATGTTTTTCTGTCAAAGGGAAAAAGGATTATTTTGTGTGGCTTCACCCAATTTTGAAAGAAATAAGGAAGTACAAATTTTTGATGTAACTTTCAACAAAAACCAATGTCTGGATATAATGATGAAAGCTACCAATTTTTGGAAAACAGCTATATATCCTGCTTTGTCGAAGATATAGCGTTTCAAGTAGTAACTGTTATACAGGGTGGTCCGTAAGTAATGGTCCATAGAGCAACGATGGGTTTCTGAAATTAAAATATTACGATTTAACTAAACTTACCTTAGTACAAAAGTTGATATTAACAGAGATACAGGGTGTTAAAGTCAATATTATATTTTTAATTTTCTCATATAACTTTTGAAGTTTTTCAAGTATTGTTGTGAAAATTGGTGAATGGGGGTTTTTGATATGAAAAATTAAAATCTGTTCCCATTTATTGTGTAGATCCTAGAGGGCGCCACATAAGCATTGTTTAAGATGTAAATGTACTATTAACTTTTTTTACCAGTAACGTTATCACTTTTTTTATTAAAAAATCCTAAACCTATCTCATTTTAGCAAAAAAAAAGTATACTTGTCATTAGTCTTAGAAATTGACCGTTTTCGAGAAAATCGCATTTTAACATTCACCCTCATGAATCATTATAAGAAATATTTAACGTAGTAGGCGCCGATACCAACAATTGACATTTAAAAATTGTCGTGACATTAATTTTTTGCAATTTTATTTATCTATTTTTCTTAATATCAGTTAATTAACGAAAATCAGAACATGCCGAGACATAATAATTATTCAAACTCAGATATGAGAGATATGGTTATTATTTATTGTCAACTGAATTACAATGGACGTGCTGCGCAACGTGAATATTTGCGAAAATTTCCAAACAGATTACAACCTGATCGTAGACTATTAAGTAAGTAAGTAAGTAAGTAAATTTATTGTTCATGTAAAAAGGATTTACATTGTACCCATTGGGTGTTGAACAGAGTGGGTTAATAACTAAAACTTAACGTAATCTAAAAGCTTAAACTAATTCTAAGTCTACCAGTTAAAACGTTACAATAAAAATTTTTTCAAAACAAAGTCAGTAGTGACAGGAAATCAGTGTAAGGTTAAATAAGTGTTTGTTATAGTCATTGAACATCCACTGGAGATGATCTATACTCCTGCAAAGAGTAGTGTGCCTGCTTTATGAGATATTTTTTTATTTTTTGTTCAAATTTTGTAGCGGTCAACTGTCTTATATTCGTAGGTATTTTGTTGTATAGTGATTTGCCCAAATGATATATTGTATTTCTAGTTAGGTTTGAGTAAGATTGAGGCAGACATAAGTGATCAGAGCACCTAGTTTCATAGTTGTGCACAGTTTCTCTTTTTTCCATACTATGTATATTTTTGTGAATGTGTATGACGGTTTCATATATGATTAGATCAAAAAGAGTTAGAATTTTTAATTTTTTAAATAGTGGTTTACAATGATCCCGGTAACCAGCACCTGCTAATATCCGAACAGCTCTTTTTTGGAGTAAAAATATTCGAGATTTGTGGAGTTTGAGTAACCCCAGAATGTAACACAATATCTCAGATTTGACTCGAATAAAGCATAATATATCTGTACAGCGACGTCTCTATTTAGTTCTTGTGTAGTTTTTTTTATTGCAAATAGAGCCGTTGATAGTTTTTTACTTAGGTAAGATATGTGTTTATCCCATTTTAGATTTTCTTCAATATTTAAGCCTAAAAATTTATATTCTGGAACCCGATTTAATACAAATTCATTGATTTTGATTTTTGGCGAGTAATGTTTATTAAACGAGATGAATTTAGTTTTTTGAATATTTAGAGATAGTTTATTGGAACAGAACCATGCATTTATCAGTGCCAGGTCCTCACCAACTCTCTGCTGCAGTGTCAATGAGTCACTGCCACTCCAACAAATGGAGGTGTCGTCAGCGAATAATGTAAATTTGGCAGCAACTGGAAGGCTTGTAAGATCATTGACATACAACAAGAATAAAAGGGGACCCAGCACCGAGCCCTGGGGGACTCCAGTCTGTATTGTTTTCGTCATTGATCTGATAATGTTACCACTTTTGTCATGTACTTGCACTAATTGCTTATGGTTTTTTAGGTATGTTTCTATCCAGAGCTTTATTTTACCTCTAAGTCCATAGTGTTCAATTTTATCAAGCAGAATATCATGGTCTACACAGTCGAATGCTTTCTGTAGATCGCAGAAAACTGCTAAAGTTAAGTCTTTGTTGTTAACTTTTGATAGGACATATTCGAGAAAATTGTAAACTGCATCTTTAGTGCTTTTGCCTGTTTGAAAACCATACTGGTCTGATGTTATTAAGTTATGTGTCAGTAAGAAAGATGTAACGCGTTTTTTAATTAGCTTTTCCATTATTTTAGAAAGTATAGATAAAAGGGCAATGGGACGATAGTTTGAGGGACTACTGTTGTCACCTCCCTTATGTACAGGTATAACTATGGCTGTTTTCAAATAATCTGGAAAAATCCCAGTCTCAAATGAGTCATTTATTAAGTACGTTATTATTTCAATTAATTCAAAAGGCATTTTTTTAATTACTTTTAGGGTTAAGTTGTCAATCCCCGAGGACGCCTTATTTTCTAATGAGTTTATTATTTCAAGAACCTCGACAGTAGTCGTGGGTGTTATGTAGAAATTTTGTGACGTTGAGGTGGTCTTATTTTTGAGAAATTCAGAATATTCCATATTTGTCGAATTTAAGTTTTTATTTTGTTCAGTTGTTGTGCGACCTATGTTGATGAAATGGTTATTTAGGAGCTCAACCACTTCTTCTGGTACGGTTATAATTTTTTCATCTAAATTTAATTCAATTTGTTGAGTGTTTTGTTTAGCTCTCCCTGACATTTCATTTACAATTTTCCAAGTTTTCCTAGCAGAATTTTTTGATTTAGAAATTTCTGTTTTATAAAATGTATTTTTGGCTTCAATACATACTTTTTTGAATAATATTTTATACATTTTGTAGTAATTTTGAAAGTTTATATTTGTGGTATATTTGTTTATGTATGACAATGAGCGTTTGTTTTTGGCGGATATTTTTATGCCTTTCGTAGTCCAAGGTTTATTCTTAGAATTTATATTTGTCTTTTTTAGTTTAAAGGAGTTTTCATAAGCATCAGTTATCTTATTATAAAAGTATGTGAATTTCAGTGGAGATTCTAACGTATAAATTGGGGTCCAGTCTGTTGATGACAGTTTGGATAGAAATTTTTCCATGTTTTTATGTGAAAAGGAACGAATATAATTTGATAGTTTTGGGCATGGAGGTTGATCTGTTGTAACTGTGCCCAACAAGGCGCCATGGTCACTTAGGTCTGTATGAAGTATTTCTAGAGAGATTTGTGACATATTTAAATTTGAGCAGAAATAGTCGATTATTGTCGCGGATGTTTTAGTCTTTCTAGTAAAGGAATTTACATGCATTTTTAATTTGTGTGAAAGCATGACACATTTTAGTTTGGATGTGTTTTGAGAGCTTACCGCAGAATTAATATTGAGATCTCCAACAAGTATAACATTTGATTTTGATGGAATGGATAGTAGTAGGCTGTCTAGGTTTGCACAAAAAATATCGATATCTCCAGTGGGAGCTCTATAAATTGATATAATGTAGGAATTTTTTTCAGCAATGTATATACAACATATTTCAATATTCTTTTCAACTATTAAATGATCAAATTTAGTGATTTTATTACATATTATGTCTTTCCTGGTTAGTATAGCCGTTCCTCCATGTTTTAGAGTGTTCCGGTTATAAAGTGATACTGTCTGATATTTATCTATGCAGATTTTTTCAAATGGAGATAGCCAATGTTCGGTAATGCAAATCACATCTGGGAAATTTAGTTCTTCTAAAAAGGTAAAGAATTCAGTTTGCTTATTTCGTATGGATTGGATGTTTATTGATAAGATTTTGAGGCTTTCATCTCGGTATATAGTTTTTTCCTTGTGATAATTTTGGTTATCGTTTATTTGCGTGGTAGTTGCGTCCTTCTCCATATAGGTGCTTGCTAAGTGAGAGGTAGATTGGTTTGTCGCGTGAAAAAAGAATTTTCCTTTGAATCTGCGCAACTATTTATTTTGTGGGAACTATCTAAGAAGCGTTGTCCCTTTTTAAAGTCAAAACGACCATACCTAACCTTTTTAGGCCAGAAACTTGGGTCATAGACTATATTTAGGAGATCAGGGTTAACTCCTACCATGAAAGATTGATTGTCTCGTCCAGCGTTGAGTGTCGGCAATTTTTTTATATGTATGTCATTTGAACTGGTTCGTTTTCCGATATATTGCTTTATGTTATCATCCGATATAGAATCAGGAACTCTTGAAATAAATAACCATATTTTTCTGCTGGTCTTTTCTCCTCTTCCATGAAAAGTGTTATCCCCCTCCCCGTTTCCAACTTTCAGTTGTCTTTGCCGTCTCCTGACTTCCCGAAAAACTCCTTCATTTTCAGATTGATTTTGATTTTTGGTATTTTTATCAGTAGCAGGTGCTGAGCGAGATGGGGTGCTATCTCTTCGATTTGTAGGTTGCCGCAGGTTTTTGTCAGTGGTCGAGCTAGTGTGTGCAGTTTTTTGTTGGAGAGTATTTGGGGGCTTTGTTTTCTCTGAACTAGTTGTGCGTACCATATCCAAATTTTGACTTGGCATGTTCCTATGTATCGTATCTTTAGCTTCAGTATTTGTCTGCGTTAGGAGTCTTATCATATCTATGTTACTGTCTCTTAATGTTTTCAGTTCATTTCTTAAAAGTTGAAATTCTTTGCGGTGGTTTTCTTGTTGTAATGCTATTGTCTTATTTATTTCATTAATTTCTTATATGTATGTAGTTTGTACATTCTTCTGTACCTTTTCCTCATTTGAAATACATTCTGGGCACCAATAAAGTATAAGCCTTTTTTTTAGGAGCACTGCTCTCAGTTCGGTTGAAGTTAATTGTGTACAGGTTTGACATAGTTTTGATGAACACTTATCACAGCTTACTAGTTCAGCCTCTAGATTATCACACTTTATGCATTTACTCATTTTGTGGAGAATATTGTAAGTCCGGTCCTGTGATATTTCCTTTTTATTGAATGTGTTTATGTTGCTTTTTTGTATTCATTTTTGTATTTGTTTTTTATTTGAGATCAGTAGTTTATCTAGGGATTTTTTGTTGCTGTTAGATATTTGCTATAGAACAATATTCAAAATAAACTGTTTATAACAATTTTCTATGGAATATTTATTACTATGGTCTGGTGCAATGGAGCATTAGCTTCTTGTGGTATATATATTTTTTTTTTTATATAATTTTTGATACTGTAGAACCTGGTTATCTATTGTTTTATTCGAGGACACAGGATGACACTGTTCACTGGAATGAATGATTTCAAAATCTGTTCAGAAATTTAGGCGAAAGTGGTTCATTTCGTCCTAAAGGTGATAATTTAGGTCGACCGAAAATTATTACGCCTGACCAAGAAGAAGAAATATTAGTTCGCATTGCAGATGATCCACAAGTTAGTACAAGACGATTATGTGCAGCTGCAGGAATCAGTAAAAAAATATTGCATGCAGAAAAATACCATCCATTCCATTTTACGCCAGTTCAAAATTTATTGCCTGCCGATCTTTCACTGAGATATCAGTTTGCAAGTGATATTCGGAATAGATAAAATATTGACTACTCATTCGTCAACAGAATATTATTTACAGATGAAGCTGCATTTACCCGCCGAGGTATCTTTAATTTAAGAAATAACCATTTTTGGGAAGTTGAAAATCCTCATATAAAGGGAGAACGACATTTTCAACATGAGTTCAAAATCAATGTTTGGTGTGGGATCATTGGGGGCCGTTTTCTAGGACCACATGAATTGCCAAGAAATTTAAATGGTAACAATTATTTACATTTTTAATAAAATGACTTTATTTGATATGTTGGATGCACTACCACTGAATTTGAGACAAAATATGTTGTTTATGCAGGATGGTGCTCCGCCACATGTTTCCAATCGAGTACGAATTTATTTAAACACCATTTTTCATGAGCGCTGGATTGGTCGTGGTAGTCCGTTTCCTTGGCCAGCACGTAGTCCAGATTTTAACCCATTGGATTTCGGTATATGGGGCGCAATGATCTTGTTTACAAAAATCCTATAAATACCCACGCACAACTTTGGCAAGAAATCAATGCAGCAGCAGTCTTTTCTGATCCAATGGTATTATTTAATATAAGGCGATCTTTTATGAACCGTATGGATAAGTGTATCGAGGAAAATGGTGGACATATTGAACATTTATTTACTCTGAAATAATAATATCTTTTGTTGAGTTTCCTTTGCCATTCTGTTTTTTATTCGTTGAACCCTTGTTTAAATCATAATTTTGTTTAATTAAATTTTGTCTTCATTGTTTTTCAAATAAAATTAATTAACCTGATAATTCGTGCTTTAATTCTACCTAATAGTGTCAACATTACAATTTTTAAATGTCAAAAGTATTGTTGGTATCGGCGCCTACTACGTTAAATATTTCTTATAATGATTCATGAGGGTGAATGTTAAAATGCGATTTTCTCGAAAACGGTCAATTTCTAAGACTAATGACAAGTATACTTTTTTTTCGCTAAAATGAGATAGGTTTAGGATTTTTTAATAAAAGAGGGGGTAACAGTGCGGGTAAAAAATTTAAGAGTACACGTACACATTAAACAACTCTTACGTGGCGCCCTCTAGGATCTACACAAAAAATGGGAGCAGATTTGAATTTCTCATCTCAAAAAACCGCCACGCACCAATTTTCACAACAATACTTGAAAAACTTCAAAAGTTGTATGAGAAAATTAGAAATATAATATTGACTTTAACACTCTGTATCTCTGTTAATATAAATTTTTGTACTAAGGTAAGTTTAGTTAAATCGTAATATTTAAATGTCAGAAGCCCACTGTTGCTCTATGGATCATTACTTAAGGACCACCCTGTATAGTGACTATTGCTAATGCTGATGAACTTCTGCATAACGCGAAAATAGTTCTGGTCCTATGTAAATTCTAAAAGAAACAGGGGCTCTATATTTTAACGTTTTTATTCAGTTTCTTTACATACCTATTTAGTTTTATAAATTCAGCAGGTATGAAATACTTAATACCTATAAATATATTATTATATATTAGTACAGTAACTTTGGAATAATGTCATATGATTTAGATTTCATTCATTTTTGGCAACTTAATAGTAAATGCATCAAATAAAAGTTTCTGTATTTTGAGGGGGCTTGCGAATTTCTAGGGCAAGGGCCGCTGGACGAAGAGGCTAATCCCGGTAGTAAAAAGATGGGACGCATGGAGAGGTAGGATATTACCTCACCCAGGCACTATCCAGTCACGGCAATTTTCGCACATACGTCAGGCATTGGCAAGGTAGAAGACGATGAGTACGTGTACTGTGGAGAAACACACCATCTTCTGGTGCCCCAGAAGGGCTGCCCCCAGAGCCGTGTATCAGGACAAGTTAGGCACAATACTTGAAGTTGAGAACCTGACTGTCTTCATGCTCGAGGGAGAAGAAAATTGGAACAATATAGCAGGCGTGCTATCAGATCTACTAAGAGACAAGAAAGACGAAGAAAGGAATGAAGCTTGGTTACCCTAGTGAAGCAAATGACCAGGAGCCCCCTCCCTCTGAAATAATGCACGAGCGGTTCCAGAGAGAGGGTGTGTAGAAGATTGGAGGGGTTTTAGCCAGGTAGGAGTCCGGCACTCCCAGTAGCATAAGACCCAAGCTCCGGGGTCCATGTAGGATTTCCCCTCTACCAAAAAAAAGAAGAAAAGGTGAATCCATCCTTTTTCAGACACTGGAAAAAAACTTTGGAGTTGAAAGACAATCAAATTTTGAGACGCAAAAGCTCTACAACTTTTCATATAAATTGATGTTATAATTTTTTATTATAGTTTAAATGTATCCAGATCATATAAAAACTGGATATAACTCCTTTTACTGCAGTAATAATGCATAAGGAAAAATTAACGTTTCATATGAGATTATTCCAAAATTTTTACATATTTTTTACCTCTGTATTATATATTTTTTAATAAAAATTATTTATAAAAATGATTGTTTTGTCATACACTTAACAGATTTAATGAAAATCACAAAAACATAGTATTGTAACAATGTTATTTGTACTTTATAAAAACCATGTTAACAATATTAGTTAGTCTCCTCTTTTGTACTTGAATTCTTTTACTGAACCTAATTAAAGCCAGTGGCGCAGCCAGAAAATTCATCTTGGGGGGGATGGAGAAGCGGCCTCCCCGGATGATGAGAAAACTTTTCAGAAAATGGTTGAAAACAGATGTGTATAGATTCCTCTACTAGATAATATTTCCATTAATTACAAAATATTTATTTCAAAGTATAATTTGGATACTGCTTTATACTGATAAAGATTATGTTTCTTTATTTTTTGGTTCATGGAAGACGGTTTGGGAGGTGCACGGGCCCCCTGGCTGCGTGCCTGATTAAAACTATTTATATTGTAAATTTAAGAAAATACCGAAATAAAACACAATACTGATTATTTAGTAAGAGGTTCTTGAAGATTGATAAGACCACAAGCTATTATTAAAATATGGTTCATTAAATATAATAAATTATTGTTAACACATGAATGCATATGTAACATTTCAAATTCCCTAAGCCTTCGTATAACTCTTTCGATGTGTATTCGAAGAGACGCTATTCTTTTTGCTACTTTCACTTCTTCTTTTGAACTCTTCGTTTTTGCACTTACAGAGGGTGGCTTAACTACCGTACAATTTTTTTTATCTAAAATTCCACTAATCTGTTTGAAACCTCTATCTGCCATTATAGACACATTAGTTGGTATAAAATTTATGTTCTGTCTTCTATTATGTTTTTATCTGATATTCTACCCCCAAATCCACCTGATATAAAATTAATAAAACCGTTTGGTGTACTACTTATTAAAAATTTTAATGTATTACACTTTTTATATTCAGACCAAGTTAAACTTTGCTTTAGCGGATTTGTGGGTTTTTCAATTTCTATTTCGAGGCAGTCTATAATTGAAAATACATGACTATATCTTAATCTAAAAGGTATTGGCAACAGTTTTTTAACTGTTTTTTCATCAGGATTAAATATAAAGCTTTGCATAATATTTGCTATTTTAGGAACTGATTTTGTAAAAATTCTCTGTACGTTTGATACACTTATACCAAAATCATGTGCCAAACGAGTATACACATCGTTTTCTCTAATTTTTTTTAATGTTATAAGAATATCTATATATGAAATAGATTCCCAAGTCTCTATCAGTTTAACTAGTATATATACTTTTTTTGGTATGCCTAAATAAAATCTACAGTTTCTTTCAATTAACTGGACAGTGTTGTGTCTTCGGGTGTCTTGATGTACACTGTATTTATAATCATTTGACTCACTGCACGTTGATGATGATAATGGTATGTAAACCTCAGAAGAACTTGACGTTATTTTTGATGAAGACGACGTCGAAGGAGATGACGTAAATTTATACCTTTCTTCGGGAACTATAATTCTGGTTGTCATAGTTCCAACAGAAGTATGTTCAACCATATCTGTATTTGTTTCCATGTTTGCAAGTTTTTTAATATTTACCACTTGGCTACCAACATGTTTGATTGTCGGTTTCACTTGAACTGCAACATTTCTAATAGCACTATCAGTAATACGTGAAACTTTAAAAGTTCCTGAGGGAGACGCACTCTCAGTTATTATTTCACCAGATGATGTAGGACTGTCATTGTGAAATAATCGTCTCTTAGGTGTAACAACTTTAGGACTTAATTTTAATTGCTTTGATTGACAACCAGATCTTACTGGTTTATCTAAAAATTCTGCTTTTCTTTTTCGAGCTGAATCACACAGCTGACTAGGCAATTTTTGTTTTGGGGGACTACTTATGTACCTATGCGGTACAACTTCAGGCTTTAAGTGGAGACTGGTTCCCATGATTTTATAATATGTCCAGTTGACACTGTCTTCTTGAAGCTGAAAACAATGAAATTCAATTATGCTAGGATGTGTATGTATATACATTTTTTTTTTACAAAAAGGTGTATTCTTACATTAAAATGATCTTCACATACTCTATATCTTCCTGAATCCGGTATGTGGCTTATATTCAACGCCATAGCCCATGCTTTTCGAATGATTGGGTGTTTGGGTATTGAAATAAATAATTTAGAACTAGCGTTTACACTTGTATTTTTACAAGATGGTACAATACAATGCCTTACAACCATTTTTATACTTAGTCCAAATACGATTCACAATCAGAAATAAAAACACGAAACACTAGAAAACAAAACTACATAAAACGAACTGATTTGATGAGGTTATGTTGTGTATCGAAAGTGTCACACATCACTAGACTTAGAACTAACAAAGCTTGATGACATGCTGTAATTCGGTAAAGGTAGAAAGAGACAAACACTTATACATCAATCTGGTCATATGTAGCCTCTACCAAGGGTGCTAGAATAAACTGATTGGTCATTCCTCTGAATGCGTCATCAGTGTAAAAATATTGCCGCCAATTTTAAATTCATATAACATAATAATTTTTTCTGTAGTAAATAAGCAAATTTCGCAAAAAAGAAAAAATACGGGTGAGTTTTTTTAAAGAGAACTTTTCAAATATTCAATAAAAAAAAAACGTGGGAAAGGCCCATTACAAAATTATGTTAAAACAAAAACTATGTAACTTACCGATCTGATTTTCGGTATGTATACTCAAAAGATATACGTGATTCTAACTAAGCTATTGGTATTTTTGAAAAGAATATTCTTTTTGGAAAAAAATAATTAAAATCAAAAGGTTGATATTTACGTTCTAAAAATTTCGATATGCGGACAACTATGTTAAATTTATGAAATTCTTATATACAATTGCTTACCAAATATAGTCCGTATATTGAAAAAGTTTTTTTAAAAAAGATCCTGTCGATAACGTATACAGTTTTTTGTTTATGATTTTTTTATGAGGCGCGTAATTATGCAGCATTAACATAAAAATAGTTTACACGATAATTGGTACAGTGTAACAGTAAAAAGCACTATATTGTTCAATATAATTGCAAATTTGAATTACTTTATGTTAATAATACAACAAAACGAATGAAAGTAGTAGTCGGGCGTTGCCGATTGCGGCCACTCATTTAAAAAAAATAATAATCGATACAAAGTGAATTGTGTTCGAGCAAGATGTTAATGTCAATCAATTCGCAATTGGCCATGCCCGAGTACAACTTCTACTCGTTTTTATATTGTTTAAGAAATAAAACATTAGTGAGAAATATTATTTTAGGTATTTAGCATATTACTTCCACATCCGTTGGAAGTATAGTAACAACAAAAAAATTTTTAAAAATTTTTATTGTTCAAATAGGCTTAGAATGTCATGAAACGTCGAGAGTTTAAGTTTGAGTGAAAAAAAACATTTCTGTCTGTCTGTAACTTTTTTTTGTGCGCACGTTTACTCTGGAACCGTTTGAGATACTTTAACGAGATCTAGAACTAGATTATATTTTCATCTTGTTCCGTCGAAGGGTTGGGGGGTAAATTGGGGTAAATTTGGAGTAACTAGGTAAATCAAGCAGGTAAGAGTTCATAAAATTGGTATTTAGTATATACAAGAGAAGCTAAGGTCTCAAAAAAAAAATTGGCATTAGCCACCCCCATTACCACCCCCACCCCATTATTAAAGGGGATGAAAACAAATTGTGATTTAGTGTGTGTAAAAGAACCAGAAACCACAAAATATTTTTTTACTTTATGTTGTTGAAAAGCGTCTTCCGTCGGTGGGAGGGAGCGTAAATCACTTTTATTAAATTACTTTACCTTTTAATAATTTTGAAACGTATACATATAATACATTTGTAAAGTTGACGTGTATGTACATTGAAAATATTTACAAAAAACTGATGTGGGCGATGTAAGATGAGTAATGGAATACATTAAGACAGATTTTGGAATTTTTCTCTGTTTGTCTGTTTGAACGCGTATCACGCAGAAACTACTGAACCAATGAGGTTCATCTAAGCTTGGAGTAACATTTAGTTCTTATTTCATCGAAATCGACCTAGACTGAGCCAAGTTTTATGAAAATCGGTCTAGTAAAACAGGAGATACAGCTTGATCTCTACAATAGGCGTATTTGCACGTTTTCTGGAATATTCCAGAATGGTGATTCTACCTCAAACGTCGTTTATAAAGAAGCTTTTTAGTCAATTTCAAAATTCCATTCGAACGTAACCGCGGGCATAGCTAGTAAATAATAAATATGAACCGCAAACAATCAATCGATTTGAACAATCAAACACAAATAGTTTTTATAATGTTAAAATGTTAAGACAAATAACTTCACACTATATACAAAGTACATACGCCTAGTAAACATAAATATACCAGCTAATTCCACTGTAAACTGTTTTCATGCGCTTTATGAATTTTAGGAGACCTGTCGCCTTTATTACATGCGCCGCATCATGCACCCATTTTAAAAATTCACAACTCGAATACTATATGCAATATCAACTTAGTTCTTGTCTTAAAAACATTTTCAATATATTGGGTATGTTTGTTAGCATAGTTTATACACAAAAAAATTAAAATTGAAGTACTTGCTCGTATGTTGAAATTCTTACTACAATATTTTATAGTTACAGATTTCATATTTTTTTCCCAAAAAACAACATATTTAAACAGTGCCATCGAGCTTCATCCAAGCGCTTATGTCTTTAATGTATACTGTAAAAAAATTAGATGGATAGCACTCATAGTTTCTTTTACAGGACGTGTTATGTATTAAAAAACATTTTTTTAGGAATTATCATTTCGTCTCTTTTCTTATCATTTAAGAAGTTATGCAAGAGCTGATAAGAATCCGACAAGTCATTTCTGGTGTCCTATATAACCCTTTTTGCAAATCTGAAGTTGAAAAATGTACGTCATGTCGGAACAGGTTACTTTGAATTTAGAGCGATTTCGTACTGTTGGACCCCAGACTAAATGTTAAAGATTGGGTTTCAGTAAAAAACGCTTCGCCAAAAATTGAAAAAGTACTTTGTTTCTCTCAGAACTTGTCTTTAATTTTTGTTCTTACCGCTTTTGACATAAGTGCCATAGTTTCTGAGATATTTAACATTTAAACTAAATACTTCGTCTTATAGACGTTCAGACGCCACCTTTATACTTCCATATCTCCGAAACCATTAATTCTACAGAAATTAGAAAAAAACAAAATTCATCCTCAATTTAGTAGCTTTCTTATTTGTCTCTAGCATGTTTTCGCTCAATGTAATACTTTTCGAGTTATTTGACGAATATTGTTTTAAAATACCTATTTTTTAGTAGTTAGTCCCAATTTTCAAGTCGTTATAACTTAAAGACTATCAATTTTTATGAAAAGTTGCATAGAACCTTCTCTTCTTAAAATTTCATTTTATTTCACCTCCAATGTTTTTAGTTATTAAATCTCAACTGTCGCCTGATCAGCATCTACAAAGTGACGTCACGCAAAGCTCTGCCCTGTTTTTGCGCGGTCCAACTTTGGTAATTTATTTAAAAATCAAAAAATTTGGAAATTGCCTTAAAAAGTGTTCTACTTTCATTTCTAAAATAATGTAATGTATGTATAAAACAATGTTGATGCGTTCGTTTAGCTTCTTCGATACCTTTTATCATGTTGGAAGCATTGTCGGCTAAAACTAGGAGGATTTCATTGCAATTTAACTTCCATTCTTGCATTAAGCTGTTCATATTCAGGGGTGCTATTCTCAGGAAGTCGCAATGCCCAAGGTTATTCGCGAACTACGCGAGTCGAACGAATTCCGACATTTTGCTATTCTCGTGCACTCGCGTTCACTCGTACACGCGTTTGGAACTCACAATAACAGTGATCGGACTTTGGGTGGTCGTGACGAATTCGCGTGCAGATTTGACAGTTGGTTTGTAGGTTAAAGATGTGTCATTGCATTAAAAAACACATGTGAATGACACCTTTAGACAGTGTTGTCATATCGTCTATTCACATTTCTCACACTGCATGACGAATGTTCGTAATGCTATGTTGAGAATTAAGATAACCGAGATCTTTCGCAATACTGTATTCGCATTAACACGTGCACGCAATTTCACTAGTGTTGTTGAGAATAGCAACCCTGGGCAATAGTTGAACCTGAATGTGTACCTGGAAATTATTTGCAAGACAATACAAATGAACACCTTTCCGTTTTCTTGAAGTCTATCCAATGAGCAGTGAAATATAAAAATGAGTTGTTATTATGTGTACAGGTCCAATCATCAGTGGTTATAGAAATTTTTATATTTTTGTTGTCTTCTAAAGTCGTCATCTGTTAGCTATGAGGCTAAAGTTACAGAAATTCGACAAACTATCGTTTTCAAGAATAAAAACCTTCATTTGTCCAAAGAAATTACTTATAGCTAAAAATTTATTATTAAAGATAGGTATTTACCATCCCCATTTCAGGGTTTCACCCAGGAATAGCCGTCCACGTCATATTGGAAGAATTAACTTTTTAGAAATGGATAATTAAAAGTCTGCTCTGTTATACTTCTGTCACGGGAGGATAAAAAACAAAAATGACATTGAGCAAACTATATTTTAATTTTTTATAGCAAATCTAAGGCCGATAAATCGGCCATGTAAATATCGGTATCGGCCTAAACATTCATATCGGTCGATCCCTAGCAATGAGATTACGGTGGGGGCTGGCTACCCCAACTACAAAATGATAAGTTACAATTCGTAATCCAAATTCAACAGATGTTAAAGCCTTGCATTAATAACAAAAGAATTATTACTCATTAATTACGTCTTGAATAGAGGTATATAAAATAATTGATATCACAGTAAAATCATTTTGGAAACAAAAATTGACAGAAATGTCGAGCCATTTGAAAAGTTTTATATGTTATATATACAGCTTCTTTCGAGGGGAAAATATTCAGCAAAAGAGTTGAACAAAATACCGTGTTTTTAAACAAAAAATCATTAACCTGGTAGAAAAAATTAGAAAGTGAAGAAAACTTTTCTGTTAAAAAAAATATGAAGGAGCCATGAACAAAATTTTTAAAATTTTTGGCCCACCATAAATAATATTCTTGAAGCCAAAGGCCATGGCAGGTTAAGATAAGTGTCCGTGCCTTTGCAACCTTTTTGCGTGTGGTTCCTTCCCGTGATGTATCTTCGTGTAAGATAGTACCACAAAAAGTATTGACCTCATAAACTTCATAATATCTGGTTAAAATTTTTTTTTCGAAAATCCAAAAAAAAATTTTTTTTCCTAATCAAGTGAACCAATTTGTTTGTATTTCACATATATTGTAAATCTACTCAAGACAATTTATTAATGATATTTTCAGGAAATTTTTTCATGAAGAAAACAAAAATTGATGTTTTTGAATTTTTTGCAAAATTTATATACGTATTTACATGTTGGCGACCACCTCCATTTTTTTTACTAATTATACACCATACAATAAGCTATAACATATATTTTTCACATCGTAGTCAAATTGACAAAAATAATGTTACGTGCTTACACCCCCCTTAGTAAACACTCTGTATCAAGGGTTCAGAAATTATAATACCTGGGTAATACTAAACAATAATATATTTACTTACGTACTAATTACAACAAATAAAGAAAAAGAGTATAAATTAGTTAGAAACTCGATATATTAATAAATATTTAAATGAACAACTACTTGGATTACACGCATTGAAAATTTTTTGGAACAGCCTACTTATTTTTTTGAAATAACGAGATGTAGGTATTTTTCACAATACATATAGTCGGGGAGCCCTCCCTAGGTGTACGTGCACCCCCCCACCGATCCTTGGGGACAATGTTTTTCATAAAGATTAAAGTCTAACGAACAATTTAAGACATGTCCCCCAAAAAAAAACTGGCTGTACTTTCAAAATGGCGGCCATATGTTAAAAAAAACTGTTGCCAATGTAGTTTTTGTCATTTAACACAAAAACTAAAAAAGATGGACAAAAACTTTTTTCACAAAAAACAACGTGCATAAAGTTTTGTTCCTATACAATATTTTGATAGGAGTTACCATTTTCCAGATAAATGAGTCCAAAATTAAGAAAACATGGAAATTCATTTATCGGTAAATCACTTAGAGGAAATAACTGTGACAATTATTGTAATTCGTATAATATAACTTTATATTATTAACATAACAAAAAATAAAATAAACTGAAAAAAGTTAATAATAATAATAATATTATAATTTGCAGACATTTATCTCGAAAACGGCAACAATGGTATCTGGAAAATGGTAACTCCTATCCAAATATTGTATAGAAACAAAATTGTAGGAAATTTTATGCACTTTGTTTTTTGTGTAGAAAGTTTTTCTCCATCTTTTTTAGTTTTTGTGTTAAATGACAAAAACAATATTTGAACGGACGCCATTTTGAAAGTAGAGCCAGTTTTTTTTTTTGGGGACATGTCTTAAATTATTCCTTCGGTTTTAATCTTTATGAAAAACATTGTCCCCAAGGATTTGGGGGTGCACGGACACTTAGGGTGGGCTCCTGTAGTATTACGTTTTATATTGAATTTTATATTTTATTTTAAGAGCTGAATCATTTATCTGGAAAATGGTAACTCCTATCCAAATATTGTATAGGAATAAAATTGTAGGAAATCTTGTGCACTTTGTTTTTTGTGCAGAAAGTTTTTCTGCATCTTTTTTAGTTTTTGTGTTAAATGACAAAAACAATATTTGCAAATTTTCGTTTTTTCAACGGACGCGATTTTGAAAGTACAGCCAATTTTTTTTTTTTTTTTGGGGACATGCCCAAAATTGTTCCTTAGGCTTTATTCTTTATGAAAAACCTTGTCCCCAAGGATCGGGGGGTGTGCACGGGCACTTAGGGTGGGCTCCCGTAGTAATATAT
Organism: Rutpela maculata; assembly: GCA_936432065.2. NCBI lineage: Eukaryota > Metazoa > Arthropoda > Insecta > Coleoptera > Cerambycidae > Rutpela > Rutpela maculata. Next base: position 11,105,503 of record OW386289.2, read on the forward strand.
TTTCTACAAAGCTCCATCGAAACGGTAATACATAAAAAAAATTATGTGTTTAATAATAAGAATAAATAATAAAAAAAACATGTTATGTTAATGGTACATGATAATATTAGTCGTCCTCATCACTGTCCTCATTTATTGTAACACTGATATCTTCTGCGAATAATTCAGACAGTTTTACTGATGATTTGGGAATATCGTCGAAAAACCTTGCATATGATAAATCCATCTATAAGTAACAGAAAACTAATTTATTTTTTTTTTAATTTTTACGTGAATTTATCATATGCAAGGTGTCTCGACAATATTCCGAAACCATCAGTAAAACTGTCTGAATTATTCGCAGAAGATATCAGTGTTACAATAAATGAGGACAGTGATGAAGACAACTAATATTATCATATATCATTAGCATAACATGTTTTTTTATTATGTATTCTTATTATTAAACACATAATTTTTTTATGTATTACCGTTTCTATGGAGCTTTGTAGAAAATATATGTATTGTGAAAAATACATCTTGTTATTTCAAAAAAATACGTAGGCTGCTCCAAAAAATTTTCAATGCGCGTAATCCAAGTAGTTGTTCATTTATATATTTATTAATATATCGAGTTTCTAACCAATTTATACTCTTTTACTTTATTTGTTGTAATTAGTACATAAGTAAATACATTATTGTTTAGTGTTACCCTGGTGTTATAATTTCCGAACCCACCATACAGGGTGTTTACTAAGGAGGGGGGTAAGCACGTAATAATATCTTTGCCAATTTGACTTTTATGAAAAATATATGTTGTAGCTTATTGTATGGTGTATAATTAGTAAAAAAAAATAACATGTATACGTATATAAATTTTTCAAAAAATTTAAAAGCATCAATTTTTGTTTTCTTCATGAAAAGATTTCCTGACGATATTATTAATAAATTGTCTCGAGTAGATTTACAATATGTGAAACACAAACAAGTTGGTTCACTTGATTAAGAAAAAAAAAATTTTTTCGGATTTTCGAAAATTTTTTTTCCCAAATATGAAGTTTCTAAGGTCAAAACTTTTTGTGGTAGTGTCTTACGCAAAGATACATCACTGGAAGAAACCACACGCAAAAAGGTTGCAAAGGCACGGACACTTATCTTAACTTGCCATGGCCTTTCGAGTTATATACAGCAAGTCAAAACTTAAATACATTGGATTGGTTTGGCATTTGAGGAAGAGGCAAATTTGAAAGGTGCGGATCGACTTTTGTATCAGTTTGGTTTTTTTGTCGACAACACAATAGCATTTTAAAAAAGTAACTAAAATTTATACTTACTTACTGAATGAATAAACCTATACCGGGTGTAAACGAATAGTGGGCCACTCCTGTAACTTCCTTGTTTTTTAATGTATCGGGATGAAATTTTGTATGAAATTAGGTAAGATTTCCAACTTTTTGAGACCTGTCCGCCATATGTATCACTTCCGGTTTCACCGGAAATGACCCCAATAGTCTTTTCTAAATGGACCACCCTGTATGTTTTTACATTTTTGAAATAAAGATCACATTTTGGATACATTTATACCATTTTGAACAATTTATACAGTGTTGCACGAAAAATAATTCGAATTTTAGTTATCAATCTAGATGGCTGCGAATATATTAAAATTAATTTTGTTCCAATGTAATTCATATAAAAAATACGAAAACGTCAATATGTCCAATAATACATCATACAGGGTGCTGTAAACTCATTAAAATCACATTTTTCAAAATGACTCATTTGTTTTAAACATTATGATATGGGCCACCCGGATATTCAGAAAGCTCTATTTAGTAGGGGTTAAACGGTACCAAAAGTTCCGTAATGTGTAATAGTTACCGGCAGGAATGACAATTTTTCTCAAGAAATTTATGATTTATATCTAACTTTAATTAAATTTTTATCAACCCTGTATATTTGTGTTGTAAAAATGTTTTTTTCTTTATTTTAGGTAAAACCCCAACTGAAATTGAACTCAATAACAACATGGACAGAGAAGAGTTAATTCTATCATCACCAGAATTGCGCTCTTCGTCAACACAAACTACAAGCGATATATCTTTTAATATGTCCCGAAAAAGAAAGTATCGAGACAGAATAAGAAGTTTAAAACGTAAAAATGATTTTTTAAAGAAGAGAATTCTGGAATTAGAACAGAAATTTGAAAATGTCAAAAAAAATATAAGTTTGGAGCAATATTATGCACTTACATATAAATTTTACGGGAACAGTGGTCTTACTCGCTCTGTTAACTCGCAAGTTAGCCAATCAAAAAAAAACCCGAAAAGTCGCAGATAGAACAGAATTTAAAATGGAATGTTTGGCAATATTTTTACTGGCCCAAAATCATATAAGCAAATCTTGGTAAATAAATATTGCCTTCCAACACCCCGAACATTTTTAAATCTTGTAAAAAACATTCGAGTAAATCCAGGTTTAAATAATCCCCAATTATTTGCAATGTTAAAAATGAAAGTGAATTGCTTCGATGAAAGAAATTGCATTTTATGTATTGACGAAATATCAATACATAAACTTTTGCCTTTGGAATGATCTGCAGGAATCTCGTTATAAATATATCTTTACTAGATTATACCAGGACTGTTTGGAAAACTTCTTTGGAACGATAAGACAGCAAAATGGCAATTGCAGAAATCCCACATCAATTCAGGTTCAGAGATCATTTAAAAAATTATTTCACTTAGGCACAGAAAATTGTGAGGCAGATCCAGATCTCATATTAAAATTAAGTGACTTACCCGAAGAAAGCTCAAACTCAACCACCACCCCTCAACAGAATGTCAATAACATTCCAAAAATAGACACAGATTATCAAACTGATGACATGTTACAAAAGAACTTTAGGTGCGTTTTTATGCTCCAATTCCGCATCCGGAATGTCAAACTGTCGTTTTTTTGGTCACCATTCTGCTTCCAGTTTGAAACTTTTCATTCTCTTTCACGAGACGGAATGATCGGTGGAATGTATAAAATGTCAATAAACGCGTAGGAACGGAGGTTATGTTTGCTTATGAGATTAGAACATGACGTTTTTGCTGTGTTTGCAAATTACAAATATTTATTATATAGCATTTATTATTAAAATGGAAACTTACAATATCATCCAAACTGACAGTGGTGAATATGTGTGGTTTAATCCAGAAAGTAACCTATGATTTTTCATAATGGTTTCGGTTTGGTCATTTTTTTGGTAAATGTCATTCTGTTAATTTTACCTCTACCGGTTGGTGGAGCATGAAAACGCACCTTTTGTGAGATACATTTGTGGAAATTTGCTGAGAAAAGCAGTTATCATTCATAGTTGCAATGTATGCACAAAATATTCGAGACAGCACGAAGAGTTAGATGATTCTTCGCTTTTCATATTTTTCTAAGCCTATAAGAATGCTGAAGAATGTGTATTTGTCAACTTGAATAATCCACATGACGATTTTGTTTATTACATTGCAAATATTGAAATAATTTTTCAAGAAAGTTTTGTTCCTCAATCAAACATTTCCGATGATTTCTTTCAAATTGTAAATACACTTCCTTCTGAACATCCCTGTGTGGAATTTCCAAAAGCATTTGTCCTAAGATTGTATATAAGACTAAGATTGTATTATACATTAAAGGATATAAATGGAAGTTTCAAAGATCAAAAAAATATTAGAAACAAATTAATTATATGGCATCATCAATAGTTAGTTTGAATAGAAATTAATGTTAGATTATTTTATTCTTTTATTAATTCTGAAGACTTATTATAGGTATTTAATTTAAATATTAAATTTTACATCAATAATGTATATATATTTTTTTACATATGCATATGTGTAGCCCATGGTGTGAGCTGGACTCTATATCATCAGAATTTAGATAAAAAACATTTGGGGGAAAAAAATTACATGACTTTTTTCATTGAAACTTAGCTATCTAAAATTATTGTTTATTTAAAGAAATCAATGGAGTTGTCTGTTACTTTGTGATATTTCATTATATATAACAGGTAACAGACACAAATTTTTCTTGTTAAATATCACAATATTTTTTCAATGTACGACTACAGTTTCGTAGTTTATAGTCTACATTTCCAAGCACACAGACTATGCTTGAAAATATGAACTGCAAACTATGAAACTGCAGTCGCAAACTGAAAAAATCAAAGAAATTTTTTTCCGTTATTTGTTATTGTTTACTTCTCTATTTATTAGTTTTATTTTTATTATAATTAGGCTCAAAACAATTTTTACTCTAATTATATATTTCAGTTAAGATCAAAATATATTATTTCTTACATTAACCAAAGGGCATAGCAGGATAAGCATGTGTTAGGTGCCCCCGCACCAATCGGGTCGAAATTTTTAGCACAAGTTGATAGTAGTGTTAGATGAAATTTCCCAAAATATTATTTTTGGAAAATCATTTTTACGGGAGTTATGGGGGTAAAAAGAAAAATAAAAAAAAATTTTTTTCTCGAGAACGGGTAAACCGATTTTCATGAAAAAAATATATGTTATGGCTTCTGATGGTGCAAATGTGGGAAAAAATTATTGGACCCATTCGTCAAAAAAAAGTGGTGAAAAATTTTTTCAAAATAAAAAAATTTTTTTTTAGGGGATGTTCCAGAGGCACACCCACCATTTTCTTCCAAATAAATGCTTATATGCCCCTTTAAAACATATCCAATTTTCAAAGCGATTGGAAGGGTACAACATACTCAAAATTGATAATCATTGGCAGACTGCGGGCGGCGTGTAGTCTATGTAATGAAGCATTATAAGACGACTTTTTTGTAAATATTTCGTGTAAAGACGAGATTACCTCCCCCCTTCGTTTTCGAGGGTGCTGAACACGATGCAGGTGGTGGGAGAAGTTTTTGACCGCCGCAACCTCCTGAAACGGTCATCCCTCTTATGGATCCCTTTATGTTTTCATATATAAACGGATTTGGGGAGTGATTTATCAACGGGTTATACTTGAAATAATATGGAAGGGGGTTATAGAGCAAGTAGAGTCCAGACAGCAGGCCTAGGGGGTTGATTAAACCCTCTCGAGAGGTGTAGTTTTTTTTTTTTTCAGATGATTGGGGTCGCTGATCATGGGAAAAATATTTATTTTTAGCTCCAACCCCCTCAAACGGGCAGAAATCACCTCTCACTCACCGTTTGAGAAATGAAGAGGGGTTGGAGCTAAAAATGAATATTTTTCCCATGATCAGCCCAAAAACGGGGGAAACGCGTTTGAATCCGAATTATTTGATAAAAAATGATTTTCCACTCCTCGGAAGGGTTTAATTAACCCCCTAGACCTGCTGTCTGGACTCAATTTACTCTATAATCATCTTCCATGTTATTTCAAGTATAACCCGTTGATAAATGACTCTCCAGACACGTATAGAAAACAAAGAGATCCATAAGGAGGTTTTCGGCGGTCAAAAACTTCTCCCACCACTTGCATCGTGTTCAACACCCTCGAAAACGGACGGAGGAAGGTAATTTCGTCTTTGCAAGAAATATTTACACTATTTCTGCCTTTATTACATAGACTAGCGGTTCATTACTACATCTTACTACAACGGTCACTGGCGGCCATTACAACCCTACCATTTAAATCAGTATCAAACTTCAAGAAGTGTGGTGCAAAAATTCTCTGACGTCAACTGTGGGGTCAAACAAAATCTAGTTTGAAAATCTGAAGATTTTGCAAGGATGACGTCCGCAGTCAGCCTACGAAAGAACTAGTTTTCAAAGTCCACTACGAGGAGGTTACAGTGCCTTTCACTAGTGAAGGTGCCTGTTTATTGTGAGTCCTCTTGCCTCTCATGAGTCGGGGTGTTTATTTATCGTGAGTCTCCTTGCCTCTAAATAGTCGTTTGTTTATTGTAAGTTTCCTTGCCTCTCATTAGTCGAGGTGCTTGGTTATTATGAGTCACCTTGCCTCTCACAATTCGGGTTGACTTTTTTGCGTGAGTCTTCCTGCCTCTCATGAATCAGGTTACTCTATATTGATGAGATTTTTCTTAGTCTTCATTCTTCAAGAACATCCCATAAAAAAAAAATTATTTTGAAAAAATTTTTCAAAAAAGTTGCAGGGGGTTGCGGCGGTCAAAAGCTTCTCCCACCACTTGCATCGTGTTCAGCACCCTCTAAAATGAGGGGGAGAAGGTAATCTCGTCTTTGCACGAAATATTTACAAAAAAGTCGTGCTTCATTACATAGACTACGCGCCGCCCGCAGTCTGCCAATGATTATCAATTTTGAGTATGTTGTACCCTTCCGATTGCTTTGAAAATTGGATGTTTTAAAGGGGCATATAAGCATTTATTTGGAAGAAAATGGTGGGTGTGCCTCTGGAACATCCCCTAAAAAAAAATTTTTTTATTTTGAAAAAATTTGTTCACCACTTTTTTCGACAAATGGGTTCAATAATTTTTTCCCACATTTGCACCATCAAAAGCCATAACATATATTTTTTTCATGAAAATCGGTTTATCCGTTCTCGAGAAAAAAATTTTTTTTTCATTTTTCTTTTTACCCCCACAACTCCCGTAAAAATGGTTTTCCAAAAATAATATTTTGGAAAATTTCATCTAATACTACTATCAACTTGTGCTAAAAATTTCGACCCGATTGGTGCGGGGGCACCTAACACATGCTTATCCTGCTATGCCCTTTGATTGTTTAATTTAAATTGGATAATACGGTCCTGTCGAAAACATTTAAATTGTTTGGAATCCAACTCCGACTTTTAACCCAAAATGGCGACTTCAAGGTGAATGATTTTAGTCGCGCCAACACAAAGGAGCTGACGAGAGTTTCTTTGCTGTCTCTATCTATGCTGTGATTCGAATTTTATTAGAAAACTTAGACCATGCAGGCACGCGCTTCACGCAAAGCGCGTGCCTGCTTAGTCTAAGTTAGAAAATGATCTCTATGGAAAATTCCCAACATAGGTAACCAATGCTGCAGCTAATTGTTATGTTGGTTGTCAGACACGAGATAGATCAATGATATCAAGGAGGAGTAATATCGCTGAGATAGATTCAATTTTAAATTTTTAAGCTAGATGGCACTACAGAAACTTTAAACATTTTTAAAAAAACGTGACGTTAGCCACACAACAAAAATAGACTAAAAATGTGAGCGTGGTTCTTGGCTCTAACAATTCGACAAGTTGTCTTTCTTGCCTTCTGATCTGTTAACTGTCATTCAAAAATTGTTAATGCGTTTGTAAATAGTTGTCAGTGTTTTTGTGTCAATATGAGAATCAATATCAGAATACCAATAAGGAACCATTAAGAAACATTATTTATTTATTAATTTAATTATATCGCAAGTCATTATGATTTAAACCGACGTCATGCGTTAGTCAGTAGTTGAACAAGTTTTATGCAAGTGGTTGTTAGATGACGATGAACAGCTTCTACAAATTGCTGTTTGGAACAGTTAGTAGTTCCCACTTGATTCTTCTTCTATCTGAATTTGGCACGATTACAATAGTTAGAGCCAAATTCTACTTCTTCCTCTTTCACCAAACGCATTTAGAGCAAGATGAATAGCTTCTTCTACAAATTTCTGTTTCGAATAGTTAGTAGTTCCGACTCAATAATTATTCTTTTGTCTGAAATTGGCACCGTTATAGATATAGTAGGTCGTAACGAATTTTACTTCTTCCTGTTTCACTAGCGCTTTAGAACAGCTAGTTATACAAATTGCTGATTGAAATCGTTAGAGCTACTTCCATCAACATTGTTTATTATTTACAGCTATTTAGATTTTGGTAATTCATTATATTATGTCAGTTAACACTAAGTACTAATTAAAATATGTATACAACACAGGTTGTTATTAACGTTTTTTGCGCAGAACAAACTTTTAGTTTATGGAACCAAGACTTCTCTTATTTTTCCAAGAAAGGATAGACAATTTTCAAAAATATAAAGTGACCATTCGTCCCTCATTAGGGTGACAGTACCCCAGCGGCGGCTGGTGAAATTTCAATATTTTTTTTCTCGTCTGTGGCGCATGGGACCCATACGAAATCTGGGAAATAACATCTAGAGAAGCACTTCTCTAATGACCCCTAAAAAATTTTGAAAAAGCAGTTTGCGAAAAAAATTTTGAAAATTTGCTAGCCTCCCCTGGGTCTAGGGACCCCTGTTTACTTTTATTTTTTTTTGTCATATGCATTTGACTTTTCATAAAAATGCATCGACAGATTTTATAGTTTGTGAAAATATTTTCATTACTAACTGAAATACAATGAACTGAAATTTTGTAATTTACAATTTAACAAATTACAATATTTCAATTCGTTGTATCTCAGTTAGTAATGAAAATATTTTCACAAACTCCAAAATCTGTCGATGCATTTTTATGAAAAGTCAAATGCATATGACAAAAAAAAATAAAAGTAAACAGGGGTCCCTAGACCCAGGGGAGGCTAGCGAATTTTCAAAAATTTTTTCGCAAACTGCTTTTTCAAAATCTTTTAGGGGTCATTAGAGAACTGCTTCTCTAGATGTTATTTCCCAAGTTTCGTATGGGTCCCATGCGCCACAGACGAGAAAAAAAATATTGAAATTTCACCAGCCGCCACTGCAGTACCCTTTTGATGGAGCTGCCCCTCATTCGGATTCGGAATCAGCAAGTTCAAAAACTTTAATTTTAGTGAACATACTGAATGTTATGCATTTTGGCCAACTTTTCGGGATTTTGCCCCATAGTGTATATTATCAAGATTTGTAGACTGAAGCCAAATGTGCCAGTCTTTCTTAGAAGCATACATCCAATGACAGAAACAGTTAGGGAGTGTTATTGTTGTAGAACCTCATAAGATGAGAACCGATCTAAGTCGAAAAAATAGTAAAAAATCGGTTTAGGAAAAATTATTCAAAATAGTATATTGTGTATTTAGGTGTGAAAGCAATACATTCTCGGACGACGATGCAGTTGGCCGAGGCGCCAGCCGAGGCCAACAAACATCGAAGTCCGGGAATGTGCTTTCACACCGAAGTACACATACTATTTTTTCTGAAATCACAGAGTCAATTAAGGAATTTGTATTAATGCATAACATTTCTTCATTATAATCTAACTAATAAATGCAATTTTAATGTGAGTTGGTCTGTCTGCGTGTATTTATTTACTGTCTAAAATATACATAAAAAACCGTACGGGAATGTTACTTTCCCGGCCTAGGCTGGAAAAATAACATTCCCGTACAGTTTTGTTGATCATTGCTTAGCAACAGATCTTTTCCGGTCTGTTTTCTGATAGTTTCTTAGCAACGGACTAAAATACTGGAATTGTGCATTTTTCGATCTAAAATCGCGCCGAAAATGTAGACATTACTAGTCGATTTCAGAAAAAGGACATTTTATAGCACAACTAACCATATTTCAGGCATTAGCGCCGAAAATAAGCACAAAGACTTTTACACATTTGTAGAGATGGTACCAAAACGGACAATTCGAAAGTGCACCGAATTTTGACTTTTACTCTGACTATTAAGTAGATTTAGAAGAAATGATAATAATAAAAAAAATAGGTAATTTTCTAGAACACGTCCTTTTGGAATTTTTCGAAATTTTTTTGCATAGATGTGTTAAGAAACATTATAGTAATCGTTTCTGATAATTGAAATGTTGTGCTTGTTTTGGAAAACTACCCCCTACAAATTTCAGTTTCATTTCAATTCAATTTATTCACCTTTAAATGCCACAATGGTACAATTACAATTGATGTACAATGGATAAGGTATGTCAGTTTGTACAAAAATTCATAAGAAACACAAGAAAATATAAATATAAAAAAATAATATATAAATTAATTATATATAGGGGTAGTTTTAAAAAAAAAATCGAAATGCCGGAAGTAGTATATTGTCCTTGCCCTAAATAATTTTATTTAGGGCAAGGGCAAATTTTTTGGAAAACTACCCCCTATTGTAGGGGGTAGTTTTCCAGCACAACATTTCAACTATCAGAAACGATTACTATGTTTCTTAACACATCTATGCAAAATATTTCGAAAAATTCCAAAAGGATGTGTTCTAGAAAATCACCAAAAAATAGCGTTGGCAAAGTATTAAGTGGTGAAATGGAAAAAGTCGCAAAGGCGTGTGTATACTTTAAATAGAATTATCGAATTAAAAAGGCGAAAATTATCAAGGCCACATTTTCAAACAAAACAATTTAGATTAATCCGGTGACTTGTCCATGGGACAGGAGCATCGGAGGATTATCAGAAAAAGATGCATGCCCAAAAGTAGGTCTTTAAATTTAACAATATCAGAGAAAAAGCTCATAGGTACAATGGGGTCATTTCCATAGAGGTCACGGCACAAAGCCTTATTAGGTTACATGTCGTCAGTATGTTGCCATAAGGGAGCAAGAACACCTCGTTATATATACTTATATACTGCCATAAGATGCATTTCATGCATTTTCAAATGACAAGTCTTGTGAATGATATAATCACTATTGGAACTATAAAACTAGCCAGAAGTGCCCTAAAATTTGTGGGTGGAAAAACCGGAAAAATGTTTGATGAGTGGGGGAGGGAAAAAACAGATTTTTTTTTTTACAAAATCTTTTTTTACGGGTCCTCCCACCTGTCCAGGAGGATTTAGATAATACCGTTAGATTTTTGTATCTTAAAATTTTGTGCATAGATATATAAATACACCAAGCAAGAGCGTGAAAAGGTGGGAGAACTTCAAAACTAAATCTACGATAATTTCATATCTATTTTCAATGAGCAATTCATTGTTCATTGCACTGTATTGGAACTATATATTTCGTGAGATACTACAAAACAAACACAAGCTTGTTTGAAAAGGTCACTCTCTGCGCAAGCACAAAATGAAACATGTCCTACACACGAACCAAAAAGTGAAAAATGTTAGACCTCATCGACATGTACTACACGCGTGTGTTTGAGAGTGCCTTGAAAAAACGTGTCGTGTCATATGTGTGTTCTTGCGGCAAAACAATGTAAATTCATTATACAACACTATTGGTACGGCACGTGCCATGTCGTACTGTGTCGTAAGTGTGTTCCGACCCAGTCACTGACGACCAAAATTACTAAAGGAAGAAGGAAATGCCTGGTAACTTACAACTAAGAAAGATATAGTTTGATATGTATATTTACGTCACCAAAGGGCTAAATTCACTAAATTTGCTTATGAATATTGAACATGTATTGATGTACTTTGACCATCATTTTCATTTAAAATTAAAACCATAATTATTATTAGTAGGCCAGTCAATGAACATTCAATAAGGGGGTCTAGAGGGAAATGCCGAGATCACAATTTTTGACTTGAGGGCTGTGTTTGGACTATTTGGGAGGTAAACATACCAAAAGTCCCCGAACGTAGGAGGTGGAGGGGATGCAGGGGGGCACGAAGAAGGTCCCGGTTTTTGGTTTTTCGCTCATATCTCAAAAACGGTTAGCCCTAATCATAAAGTGGCTATATGCAAAATTAAAGCTGACTTAATTTTCTACAATAATGTTTATATTAATTTTTTTCGTATCTGTTATGGTTCAGTAATGAATTTTATATCTTTTGACTGTATTCTAATTTTATTATAAATTGAAAATAAATTTTAATAATCATCGTAGAAAAAAATTTCTTGTACAGATATCCGTTTCACAGCAGACTGAACTGAAATATCGAATAAAAAATGTCTTTGAGTCTGTAAGTGTGTGTGTGCGTATATATGTGTGTGCGTGTATACCGTTTCTTGTAAAAACGATAACTTCTGTTAGACTTAAAATATTTGATTTCAATTTGGAACATATGTAAAACAGCATATTACCATAATCCCTATTGAAATTGGGCCATATCTGTAATACATGGTGATAACCAGAAGCCTACAAACTCTGATACATAAGATACGTTTTATTTTAATTTCAGAGCAAAATATTACTAAGCATACAAAAATAAGAAGATATATAAGATTTCTAAACCACAATATACCGGGTATATTAGGGTGGCCCATCTCTATAGGGGGTGAATTTTTTTTGCGTATTTTTTAAGTCTCACCCCACGAAAATGTACTATTATACTAGGAATAATTTATGTCAAAGTTTCAGATAATTCGGTGAACGGTAACCCGTGCCGCATTCAGGTAGAAATTTGTAGATAAGATTTTATTACGGTAATACACTTAAATTTTACTTAAAATACAAATATCTACCTCTTTTCTCATAATGTTTTATTGGTGTAATTATTTCCTAGAAATTATTTGTTTTGGAAGTTTGGAAATATAATGCACCTACGGTAGGTTTTTATGTCAGTTTGCAATTGTGTTTTACAGTGGTGACATTATAAGTTCTAGCATACGTTCCTTTTTGAAAAAACATTTAACGATGGCTGCTGTTAGATCTTTACGAAAGGATACTTTCATTTACTTAGTTGGACACTATTCGTCACAAATCATTGGCAATAAATTGCCGTCTAATAGACAAGTATTACAAGTGCTCTTTTATAACATTCGTGAAGTGAAGCTAAGTGTACATGAAAGTGCTAAATTAACAATAAAAGAGGTGTCAGTTTTTTGGGATAAAGCTCGCATTCCGACACGTCAGGATTTTCATTGTGTTAAACAACTAGATAAACTTTATGCAGAGTGGAGGAACTTACAAAAATCGGCTAAAAGGGCCAGTGCGGGAGTAAAGAAAAAAATTTAGTTGAAAAATAGGACCATCTCTTTGACATTTCTCATGCAAATGCATTGGAGTTGATGAAAATAGATGAAGATAAGCAGTTTTTAATTAACCAAAGAAAAAAGGGACGTCCTGGATTTATGCATGGTATTGATTACCAACTTGCTTCTCAAGAAAAATCAGCTGAGGAGAAATTACAGAAATTATCCGAACGAATGCAACGAAGTCAACAAGAAAAAGCTAGATTAGAGGAAACAGTCACCTGTCCATCATCAAGTAGTAATTCAGCCGACTCCAACGAAAATGAAATAATCGAAGCCCAAGAAGAGTTGTTACAAGACCAGCCTAGCCCGTCACAGCCAAAAAAGAGGAGATTGTATGGAACATGTAACATCATCACACCAAAAATAGCCGCTGCATTTGATGCTTGCAAAATAAGCGACAGGTATGGAGTCCATATTTTGACGGCAGTAGCAGAAGCACTAGGACATGACACCACATCTTTGTCCATCAGCAGAACCACACTTCAGCGCTCTAGACAACGTATCCGCGAAGAAAGAGCTGAAATATTAAAAACTGCCTTCGGTAATTCTGAATTGCCGGCCCCAGTCATCCATTGGGATGGAAAACTTTTACCTTCTCTCACTGGAATGGGAAATATCGATAGACTTGCTATCTTAGTTACTAATGGAGATATTGAACAACTACTTGGAGTACCAGCTTTGCCCAATTCAACTGGAAGAGAACAGACTGAAGCAGTTTATGATGTGCTTTGTGAATGGAATTTGGACGAAAAGGTAATAGCTTTGTGTTGTGATACAACAGCATCAAATATGGGTTATATAAATGGGGCAGCCACACTATTGCAACAAAAATTAGAAAGAGATATTCTATATATATATATATATATTGTTTTTATCTTTGTTCTAATAATATTATATTATTATATTTACATTGTCTATGTTTTATACTTTACGTGTTTTTATGTTTTATTTTACTATTGACTTACCATAATGTACACTATTGTATTCTTAAATGGTTAATAAAATATCTATCTATCAGTTCAAAGCCAACAGTGATAGAGGTCACACCTATATTTGCTGCTCTTTGAAAGTTTTATATTGTGATTAAAAATGTCATCAGAAAGTGATGGAAGTGAAATGGAGGTTGTAGAGGACACTCAAGGATGGACACAAGCAAAGATAGACCGGAAAAACGCCAAGAGGAAAAGACTAGGGTTTTCACAAGAACAGATTAACAATATTATAATAGGAAATGCTCCACAAACCAGTCAAACAAAAAATGTTGAGATAAATTCTGCCACAAAAAACACAGGAGATAAGAATCCACTGACCCACAAAAACACCAACCCAAACAAAAACCAATCCCCTCATATGAATAAAATATACCACAAAAAATATGAACATTTATTTTTGATAACAGCTGAGAGCAGTTACACAAGATTAGACTTTACAAACATCTGGAGTAAGATCTTTCCTAATATTAAGGACATAATCATACAAACAAAAAAAGGATTTCTACTAAAAACAGATACCCCTGAACAATCTATTACTAACATCTTAAACAAAATAGTAGAAGTGGGAAGAGTTCTTAACTTCCACAAAACATCTCCAAACACCAAAACTCCCACACCTGCTGTAAGTCCAAGCTACTCAGTAATCATAGCAAATGTCGAACCTGAAATAGAAGACAAAACGGTCAGTGAAATCTTGAACGAGCAAAAATTGGAACACCGATACTGCAGAAGAATTTTATCACGCACAACTAACAAACCTACTACTTTTATTCGAATAATCACTGGTTCACAAAATACTTTTGAAACTCTTCTCACCGAGGGACTCTTCTTTAACTACCGACATTATCCAGTTTACCCCAGCAAGCCACCACCACCAACACCAAAGCCTTGTAGCAAATGTCTAGCATTTGACCACACAACAGAATCTTGTAACACCCCTGTCAAATGTTCCAAATGTCTGGGAACTCATCCATCTAACAAATGCTCTTCCACATTACCACCTAAATGTACCAGCTGTGGCTCCGAGGAGCACCAAGCATGGTCATACAAATGCCCCAACAGACCGAAAGCACCAATAGATGGCATTCCAAATGTGCAGATAAAATCCCTAAATAAGAAGTCTCATGAAATATCACAAAAAAACAAAAACTTTAGAATCCACGCTCCTGTCACCATACATGACACGATAATAAATACCTATATTAACGAGATAAATGAGCCAAACAACAAAAACAGAGAGGAACTGTTGATTAAACTGCGAAAGCGCTTCATAGACAATTTCAATGTAGACACAACAGCAGTGTTCACTGGAAACAGAGTATATATTCTAATATTCGAAATGGACGGACAAGACCCCTACTCTCCCACGGAACCCATAAACCAGCCTAACAATGTATAGCACGATTATGTCAGTAACTAATATCTTGTATGCAAACATCAATAGCTACACATCCAAGAAACATCTAATTAATAATTTCATAGAAAACAATAATATTCAGTGTGCAATGTTCGTGGAGACAAAAACAAAAGAAGACAGCAATACCTCATACAGAGATTGGAGCACCCTTCGACATGACGGTAACCCAATACACAATCATGCAAGAGGCGGAAGCTTAGTACAAACACATCCTGACCTTAAAATGGGAAAAGCAAACCCACCCAAAATCAACAACCCCCTCAATGAATGCTTACATTTTACCATTCCATTCCTAGATGACAACCTTCACATATTTTTGGTTTATATCCACCCACAAAATGTATTTACCATGAGCACACTATACAAATACTCGTTAATTGTAGGAGATTTCAACGTAAACAATAGAGCAAAAAAGAGACAACTAAATAACTTCATCCAAAATACTGGTTTCTGCAAATATGACACTCCACCTACATTCTTAATGCAACACAACAACGACTCAACTCCCGATATACTGCTACACACTCCCAACATAACCAATAATCTGAAAGTTAAACTTACTCCTGATCTATGCTCGGACCATCTCAGTCTACATATAGCACTAGATAAACAGAGGCCAGTAAATAACAATCGATTAATGAGATACAACTTCGCTAAAACTGACATCAACAAAATTAATTCAACCATGATTGAGTATATAAATGGGAGACAAGAACAGGAAATAAACACAGAGTCAATAACTGAATTTAACACAAAACTTTCACAGTCATTCATTGAAAACACGCCTTTAAAAGAAATAAAATACCACACACACGAGCTGCCACCCTTTATAATGCAATTGATAAGGAGAAAAAGAAAAATGTACCGAGAGTACAGAAATACTAATAATCCTGAAGCCAAAAGGGGAATAAACACTCTGAACAAAAACATACAGGCATTAATCCAACAATTCAGAGCACATAAATGGATCAGCACATGCAGCGAAATAAACAGAAAAAAAGGCAAAAATTACTGGCAAGAAATAAATAAATTATCTAAATACAAAAATAAAGGGGTAGCAAACTCAACCATTGAAGATAACAACCGAAAATATGAAAAACCAGAGGAAAAAACTGTAGTATTTGCAAGACACTTCGAAAAAGCCTATTCAGAAACACAGGATATAAATTTTAATAATAACCACTACCAAAGAGTCCAAGAATGGTACGACACATTTATTGATGAACCTATGCCAACAGAAGAACATTCAATTGAAGAAGCAGACTATTTTGCAGTAGTAAATCATGGCAAAAATACAGCACCAGGGCACGATTATGTCACAAAGAATTTTGTAAAAAAACTCGACTTAATAATACACTTATACATAATTAAAATCTACGAATATTGCCTCAAACACCAATACATCCCAAAGGAATGGAAAACTGGAACGATTATAACGATACCGAAACGTGGCACCGATCACTCCAAAGTGGTTAACTACAGGCCAATTACCTTACTGCCAGTACTAGGAAAAAATTTCGAAAAACTAATAAAAAACAAAATACAACAAAATATTGGCCATCAAATACCAAACTATCAATTTGGATTTAAAACTAACTGCTATACATCCCATCCTTTATCGATACTAATAAACAATGTTGAAACCTCAAAGTTAAATGGAAACAAATCGGTGGCATTGTTCATGGACATCAATAAAGCCTTCGACAGTGTATGGCACAAGGGTCTGCTCTACAAACTACACAAACTAGGATGTTCTAGAGATCTCCTTCTTCTAGTTAACAGCTTCCTTTCCAACCGGAAATTAAGAGTGAAAATCCAGAACGCTACATCTTATGAATTTACTCCAGAACAAGGTCTTCCACAGGGGTCTCCACTTTCACCACTCCTGTACAATATTTATTGTGCAGATATTTACCACAATGATCCACAATATTTTTCACATCAAGCAAATGTACTACAATTCGCAGATGATACCACCTTGATCTCACATGATAAAACCATTAATGCGCTATGGAAAACCTTCAAAATCTCGTCGATGGCACATCTCTTTGGTTCAACAAATGGAGGCTCAAACCCAACCCATCCAAATCACACCTAATGATATTTCACCACACTCCCTCCAGAAATTCTCCTACAGTATATATGTACAATCAGACAATTCAAACAGAAGCATCCACAAAATATCTTGGCATTACCATCGACAATAAAATCAATTTTAACAGCCACACAGCCAACGCCAAAAAACAAATAATTTCTAGAGCCAAGCATTTTAGAGGACTGACATACAAAAGAGAAGGAATTAATCTTACCACCATGGGTAAAATTTACAAACTTATTTGCAGACCCATTATAGAATATGGACATGTAATTCTCTCTAATATAAAAAATCCAGCCATCAAAAACCTCAGAGTAGCCGAAACGAGTGCCATCCGGACTATCACGAAACTTCGCCATCCCAACAATCCCCTACATAACCCGCCTAACCAGCTCTTGTATGAACAAACCCTCATCCAGCCAATCCAGGAACGACTTTCCTCTCTTACACGCAGATTTTGTCAAAAACATCAAAACAAAAATATAATAGATGAGTATTGTATAAGAAGAAATGGCAGAAGCAGACATATCTATCCTGCAAATACTCTTTGGGAGAAAATCACAATGCTGGGATAATCACCACAAAATATACAGCACACATATATGCATGTTTTTTTTTTTTTTTTTTTATATATTTAAACATTAAATTTTCTTTTTTGTTTTATATAAATACAAATGAACTTATTAATTATATTAACTCATGTATACTTGTTAAATGACATTAAGATGGAAATCGAAACGGGCTGAAGGACCTCGGTCAATTGCCCTTTGAAATGTATTAGCTCATTTCAATAAAGTTCTTTTATTATTATTATTATTATCTATCTATCTATCTATCTATCTATTTTCCTTGTAGACATCATATTTTTGAAGTGGTTTTGAGAAGTGTGTTTGACACAAAAATGCCTTCCTCATCTGGTCCAAATGTGCCACTATTTAAACGTTTTAGGGAATTTTGGCCTAAAATAAATCAAAATAAACTAAAAACTGGATTTCAGGTATCAAAAATTAAACACATTTTACAACCAGTTAAAGCCGAAATTGTAAAGTTTCTAAATGCAGCTTTAACTTTGCAACAGCCTCGTGATGATTATAAAGAATTTTTAATGCTTTCTAAACTTTTTGTTGAAGAAGAGCCCACTCACACGACATTCTATCAACCAGGGGCATTTCATCATGCACGTTGGATGGCCAAAGCCATTTACTGTCTAAAAATATTTTTTTTCCAAGATCAGTTCCAACTAACTAAAAAAGAAAAAATAGGTATTGAAGATATATGTCTCTTTATTGTAAAGGTTTATGTAAAGGCCTGGTTTACAGCGTCATTTGCTAGTAAAGCACCGCTTCATGACTTAGACTTTTGTAAAGAACTCACTAATTATCAAAATATTGACAAAGAAATATCTCAAGCCGCAAGTAGGAAAATAGTGAACCATTTGTGGTACCTTAATTCAGTAAATGTTGGCTTATCTTTCTTTGATGACGATATTTCAGTTACCACTAAAAGAGAAATGGTTAAAGCTTTGAATAGGAAAGCACCAAATCAAGAGGGTATTAAACGACTTATGATTAGTAACATTACTGACGTTGAAAACAAGGAAATTCAGGACTTCATATGCGAGAACACTAAACAGTTTTTTCAAAAATTAGGTTTGTCTATGGAATTTTTGGAAAATGATCCAACAACATGGAGGGAAAATGAAAGTTATACCCGATGTTTCAATATTGTAAACAAAATTAAAGTTGTAAATGATGCCGCTGAGAGAGGAATCAAACTTATTACTGACTATAATGACATTTTAACAAAAAATGAAGACCAAAAACAGTTTTTACTCCAAGTTGTAAATGATTATAAATCACAGTTTCCAAATGTAAAAAAAGAAACCCTGTCGCATGCTTTGGCCTAGTGCAAAAAATATTGTTTTTATTACTATATGTCTTGTAGATTTAGGATAATATTTGGTACTATGTATGAAAAAAACGTTTCATAATAAAATACACAAAGATAAAACGAGTTTTATTTCAAGAACTTCTAGTCTAATTTTCCTAGACTACGAATTTACAGTAGTATGACACATGTCATAGTCACAACAGATAATGTCTTTGATATTTATATGACTTGATTAGTCATTCTAAAGATAAATGTTGCTGATTAAAAAAAAAAAAACAATGCATCAACCAAAGAATGTAAATAATTCCATTTACTTTTATTATTGCATAATAATGCATTCTGCGGCACCCCTTGCCTTCAATTTGCCTCAATAATATTTTGAGGGGACTGTTTTTTCTTCAAATGGAACCATTTGCAGGGGTGAGAAATAAAAAATTTCGATTTTGAAAAAGATGGGCCACCCTAGGGTATATGTTAGGCAAACCAACTTTAAATTAGATGATATATCAGTGTTATCCTAAAATATGGAACATGATATTTTTAATAACATTATTATGAAGTGAGAATTGTAGGCCTCTGGTTATCACCATGTATTACAGATATTGTAATATGCTGTTTTATATTTGTTCCAAATTGTAATCAAATATTTTAAGTCTAACAGAAGTTATCGTGTTTACAAGAAATGGTATACACGCACACATAGATATACACGCACACACACACTTACAGACACAGACATTTTTTATTCGATATTTCAGTTCAGTCTGTTGTGAAATGGATATCTGTACAAGAAATTTTTTTCTACGATTATTAAAATTTATTTTCAATTTATAATAAAGTTAGAATACAGTTCATTACTGAACCATAGTAGACACAAAAAAAAATAATAGAAACATTATTGTAGAAAATTGTCAGCTCTAATTTTGCATATAACCACTCTTTGATTAGGGCTAACCGTTTTCGAGATATGAGCGAAAAACCAAAAACCGGGACCTTCTTCGTGCCCCCCTGCATCCCCCCCACCTCTACGTCTTACCTCCTAAAGCCCTCTAGTAAAAAATTGTGATCTCAGCATTTCCCCATTCATTGACTGGACTATAGTTTGTACTGTCTAGTTGAGACTTTGGCTTTAAGGCCACCCGCGTGTCGTGCATGCCTTGCACGCCCGCCTTAAACCGGCCTGGATTCAATATTTACTAGAAGGTCGACATGAAAAAATATTTTGTTGTCCTTTTTTGAGAATTTACTACCTAACTATAATTAATCTTACCGAGACCTTCTTTTAGGGACTTGATATGAGTGGTAAATATAAACAGGTGAAAATTTGTTTAAGAAATTTGTTAGACTTTGTTTCTATGTAGCAACTAGTACAGTAAAATAAAGTAAAAATTATTAAAAATGATTAGCAACAAGTTACGAAAATCTGCGTTATTAACATAAATAAAATGGTTACAACAGAACCTATCTTATCTTGGATGTTTCTGCTTTCCTTCTCTGGCACTTGCACTGATTTCTTCGTTTTGTCAGGTAGACGTCGCTACTCTACACCCCTTCGAAGCTCTTGTCCCTTGTGTCGACCATTTGTTTATGAAATGGAAAGTTTTAATATCTGTTGCTTCACCGGTATTAATTAAATATTAACTATATAACATAAATGATGTTATGTTAGTATATATCAATTTGTGCAGAATTTTTTACGTTTTAATCCAAAGCAAATTTGGTTCGACAACGCAAAGTTTTAATCAAATTAAACACAAATTCATAGGAGCATCTCAAAACTCGACTGTCTTTTAAGGACTGCACAACTCAACATGGTGAGATCTTCTTCTACATTATCACAAAATGGACCTACTGATTTCCAATGTAAATAAAGTGTGTAAAATTTTTCCACGTATATTGCGTCCTCCCCCACCCTCTTCTAATAAACCTCAAAAAAGTTTATTATTTTATTATCCAAGTCTGCCCCTGTTATTTACGTCATAAAAATCCCATGTCTGTTTATGAACCATTACCAATTTAATACAATAGTTTTGCAAACACCCACTACAGTTTACCATCTCCTGTAAAGAAAATAACGATGGAATTATTGATATGTATATTTATATAACCACGATCATTGTAACAAAACATTTAATTCCAATCTACATACTAACATATAGTTTATTCTTATTGTAAAGGCTTTACAAGCACCTTTCAAACAACTGCGTGGCAATTTTCAACAATTCAGGATCGTGTCTCTTCGGCGCCTCGACGTACACATCGTTGATCGGTAAATTACACAAATGTCTCCTGATCATAAGATCCCTCCTGGCTGACAGAGCTCGACGATGTGGACCCACACTCGCAAACAAAGTCTTACGAACTGCCTGCTTCTCGCGATTAGCAACCTGGATAGCCGCGATGGAGTGAGAGATGACGATATCCTCGGCGTCAGTTTGGAAATCATCTCTAACATCTTCCGGTTCTTCCTTGACTTCTGCCGGCTCTTCCTTTATCTCCTGCTTTATGCCGTTGACGCAGATCTCTTGAGGTTCGGTTTTTATGTTTGGTTTGACGTCTTTCTTGTCTCTCTCTAACTGCTCCTTCATTTTGGCATCGGCGTGTTCCTTGAGGATATCCTTGACGAGGTCTTCGCCCGCCAGTCGGACAGACACTCCTAAGTTAACAAGGACGTTGTGGCTTTCCCATCGCAACCTTGCTGAACTCACAGGTTTGATTCTTGGGCGGGACTCGGCTACTAAGCTAGCCCAGTCTACGCCGAGAGCGTCTCCTACTACTTTCACTTTGTATTCTTCTTCTAGTTCGTCCTCTGATATTTCTTCAAAGTCGAGGTCCAGGTTGTCTTCGTCTATTGATTCTTCTTTCTGCAAAGTTTTATTCGCCGGTGACCGAGGAGGCGATAGAGATTTTTGAGATGCTGTTGACGTGTTCTGGTCCTTTAGAGATGTTGTATCGGTCGTGTCAGGCTGAGCAGTTTGTTCTTCTTCCTGTATCTCGGCTATCTCCTGAAATTGAATTAACAAATATTTATTTACATAATATATTTCACCTAGACATGAAAACTAAGATTTTTACCTCATCTCGGTTGAGAATTTCATCTGCGTCATCGCTTATTTCACTCAGGTCGTCTTCTAAAACTGGCGGAACTTCTGGTTTGATACAAATCTTTTTAGCCTCCGGCACGACTTCCAAAGGTTCTTCGGCTGGTCGTTTCGGCGCAACGACAATTTCTTTTTTAGGTTCCACCTCGGCCAACAAAATTTTTGGATCAGCTGGTTCTAATCTGATTAAACTAGGAGGTGGTTCCTTTCTTCGAGACTCGATATTGGAATCATCTGAAAAATACAACATTACGTCATTTCAATAATCCTCCGTTAATAGCAAAGCAACCTACCGTTTGCAATGTCCATGTTGTGGTGGGAAGTTGAGCTTCGTGGACGCGATCTCTCCCTCCAATCTCCAGGCCATCTCCGTCTATCATCAGTCGGCCAACTGTCCATCGAGCGATTATAATGTCTCCATTCTTCTTCTGTACTGTGTTTGTGCTCGAGGCTATCCCAGTTTTCGCGATTCTCCCAATCTAACGGTCTTCTATTCCTGTCCCACTCGTGCTCGCTGTACTCAGCGTCCCACTCACGACCCTTGATGCTCGCCGGAGGTCTTGAATCCTCTCGTCCATATCTGCTTCTGTGGTCTATCTCCCTCTCTCTAAAAGAAAACAAATTTAAACAAACCAGATTCTGAAAAAGTGAGTAATGTTGTAGAACCTCATAAAATCGACCTATGTCGAAAAATAGACAAAAATCCAAACTAAGAAAAACATTAAAAAGGCACTTTGAGAGCATAAGTAATCATAATTAAAGACATCGGCACTGAAAATTATTCCAAAGAGACTTAAACACGAGAGATGTAAAACACCAAAATTGAATTTTGACTTGGAAAATATTTTTTACGTCGCCCGCCAACGACGATGCTTGAAAAGCAAAATTGGAAACTATGCCAAATTTTGACTTTATATTTTAAGTCATTTGACTATGTTCATGCTCAAAAAGTAAAAATCAAAAGTACACCAAATTTGAACTTTGAACTGAAAAATATTTTCATGTTGTTTGACGACGATCTCAACCAAAAAGCAAAATTCAAAAGTACGTCGAATTTTTACCTTGATCAATGTCCAAGATGAAAAATTTTTTTCAGTTTCTTCATTTTTATCGCTTCACGAAACATGGGGAAATTGAGGACAAAGTCTTTTGTGGATTTAACAAAATGAATAATAATAAAATTTTTGGCATGGTAACGTACTTAATTAAAGGCGAAATAAAAAATGTGGCAAAGGGTGGATGGATCGTCTACAAGAAATGATTAGGCAAAAATATCTGACACCAACAAAGTGTTTGAGTTTGAGAAACACTTTTAATCGAAATGGATATTGTATTACGTCAGACATACCTCTCCAAATCTCCTCTGTCTTCTCTCATATCCCACAGATCTCTTCTGGTCCTTCGGTCATCTTGATATTCCCTCCCGTCAACGGGAATTCTGTCGTCCCTTGAATTTTCATTATAATGTTCTTCAATATCCAAGTACCTTCTCTCTTCGTGTCTACTTCTGTCATAAGGACTATCGTAACTTTTGTCGTCCAGTCTTCTGTCGCCCTCTCTGATTCTGGGAGGCAAACTGCCATAATCCCTATCCCTTTCATGATCACGATCCCTGTCGTAAGTGCGGTCTGAGGTTCTGTCGTAGCTCCTATCGTAGCTGCGGTCCTTGTCTAGGTCACGATCTAATCTGTCGTGTCTGCTGTCGGGGGATTTTCGTGATGTACTTCTGCTGTCTGGGGTGCGATCATGGCGATCTCTGTCTCTACGGTCATTCCTCTCTCTTTCTAGGGAATGAGCTTTGCGACAGGGAGGTATACGGTCTTCTGGTAATGGTAATAACCTCTCTACCCGATCACCTATAACATTATTGTGTTAATTACTAATATATTGACCATAGGGAGCAAATTATAGAATTTCAAAATACGTCAAACAAGAAATGCAAAAGTCCAATCAGGAACTATTATCTGAAGATATGCCTATAAGAGCTGGTTTTTGTGAATTATTGCTACTTGACAAACACAAAATACGTAAAATTTTGTTTATTGGCGAGGCTACATTCACAAATTCTTTACATTAAAAAAGTTCTATAAAATTGAATAAGTAAATATATTGTCAGAAAATACTAGTATAGCCCAGGCGGCAGAGAAAATTCTATAGTGAAATGTTCAAAAATTTGCAAAATGAATATATATTTTTTTAATGAGTTCGTGAAAGTGTATAGAATAATATCCTGAAAAGTTTACATTCCGCTCGGTTGCAGAGCATAACAAAAAAGGTGATAAACATTTTTTTTTCATCGTTCTTTCAAAATTTTGATTAACCCTTTAAGGACGGTTGCCATATATTAACGGCTTTCTTGACTTTGTCCCACCGCCGACTGCCGTATATATACGTTAAAGGTTATTTTTGCTCTCGGGACGGCCGCCGTTTAAATGCACTTAACTTTAAAAATTGCAACCTCGAGGAACGGTTGCCGTAGTTAAACGGCTCATCCAAACTTCACCAGACGAATGCCTTATAAAAACGGCACTTCTGCGCGACCAGATGCCGTACATAAACGGCGCATGTATTTTCGGAATGTTGAATAAAACTTTGTTTACTTTGTGTTTGTTTTTGACAATTAATAAAAGTAATATAATAAATCAAACTTATAAAATGCCATTTAAATATGGCACTAAATGCATTTGCACTTACAAAAAAGACGCCGTATATATACGGCAACCGTCCCTACGCCACTCAAAATGGAGCCGTCTGATATTTAGATTGGTAAAATAAGGAACCGTACTTAAAGGGTTAAGTCAGAGTAGGAAAAATAAAAAATAGGTGAATAGACCACGTTTCTGAACAAAAAAATGTCCTAACAAAATTTATCGCTAAAACCACGGCATTCCTGGAAAAAAATAGTGAAATAACTTTGTCACTCTGCACGAACAAGGGCACCGCACGGTCAAATGCATATTATGGAACCTCTAAAAATTCTTAGCAGTTCTAACGAGAAAATAGTATGTTTTACAACAAAAGCTGAAAATACCATTTTTTTCATGAGATGAGAATTTGCCCACGAACGAAGCGAGTTGGGCAATCCCACGAAAGAAAAAAACGTATCTCATCTCAAGTAGGAAATGCTATTTTTTCTACTCATACATATACAAATATCAATTTTTCCACTGTCTACTATATATGAAAGTGACATTTTTTTACTCTAGAGATGAAAATGTTTTCAGTTCTCTGGTCCACAGAGTGTAGATTTCAACGGTTTTTACCGAATCTTTTGAGAAGTACCTGTTTTTTTGGTGTTTCCGAAATACCGGTTTTTATTGGTATTTCCACCGGTGCAATTGCCATGTGCAATTTGCCATACATATATACATACTGTGTGTGTAGTGGCGGGCTAGGCATAGGGAGTAAGAATTTCAACATCGCGTTTGCCAGCTGGCTGAAATGAAATTACTGAAAGCTGGGATACTCCGCTGATGGACGAGTTTACTAAGCTGTGTTGTCATATCTCTCGCGCTACGTGAATGTACATTGTACATGCCTAATGGGCAATTACACGCACGGTATATAACTTTTTATTATTTCACTATTTATACTTAACTGTTCTGCACCTTAAGGGTATATTTTCAAGAACTAATAAAGATAATCTATCTACCGCAAACACATTGTGTGAAAGTAAGAAATCTATTCTGTTTATTGGAAATATACTCGTTGACAAATTTTACCTGTAGGTTTTTCCAGCCCTCTGTCATCTCGTCTATTTCTATCCCGTCCTCGGCGCTCCTCCTCTTTCTTAGCCAACTCCTTCAACCGTTCCCGTTCCCTCTGTCTTTCTTGACATCTAGCTAACGCTTCCTCTCTTTCTTTTTCCCTGGCGGCTTCCTTTGCTTCCCTTTCCTCCCTTGCGATTCTTCTTTCTCTTTCACGCTCCCTCTCCCGATCTCGATCACGAGAGTCCCGTTTTTCTTTACGATTTTTATCAATGGGCCTGTCTTTTCCTCTAGATCTATGTAGCACAAAATTTATTTAACTAATAATGCGAATATATTTCTTTAAGTCGAAATAACTTTTATTAATATGGCTACTAGTTGGAGAACGAGATCCCTGAATTCGACACATGGTATGCAACTGTCGAACATACAAAAACTGACGGTTGATTCTTAGGTAAAAAACCCACAAAATATTTTTGAGGTCACAATTTGATTTGAAATTGGAAAAAATTGCACTTTCTCATCTTTTTAAGAAAAATACTACAGTCGAACCTCCATAACTCGAATCTCCAAGGCAGGGATCGAAAATATCATGATATTTATATAAATATCAGACAAACTGATATATATATCACAAAAAACGTGATATTTATCACTTTTTGATATTTATGATATTTATTTTTATTTTTTTAATTCATGTAACGTTTAATAAAACCACGATTGAATTTAAAACAGTGCATATCATATTTTAAATCGTTTTTAAGCTTATTATGCCTTGGCTCTGAAAATGTAACAAACAAAACATAAATTCTAACAATTTAAAATAAAGTCAAATTCTGTTCAGCTGCCTCGGGTGCCCAAGGCACCCGCCCGAAAGTTCTTCTCACGGCCCAATGATGTATCACTTTACCCGGGTTTCCTCTTCTATCCTCAAAGCTGCATTTGGGTATCATTGGGTTCGTACAAGTGGGAAGAGAATCATGAGTTTTGTTACATCAAAATTAAAATGACGATCTTGCCCCGTCCAACTGTAAAACTAAGCAGCTGAAAAGAATTTGGCTTAAACAAACATAACAAAATTGCTCTCATAGATGTTCAATATTAGTATTATAAGGACAATAAAGAAGTACCTATAAGTATTAAAATGAAACTAATTTAAAAAAATATATATATATATATTTTTCACCGATGGTGTAGGTGTTTAATCGCGCACCATAGGCGTAGGCGTTTTATTTTTATATTTGCGATATATATCATGATATTTATGGTGTGATATTTTCCATAAATATCATGATATATATCATGATATATATCAAGTGATAAATATCCGCGATCCCTGCTCCAAGGTGATTTAAAATATGTTCGAGTTAGAGAAACTTTGAGTTATAAAACACACGTAATAAATAGATAGAAAGTGCAGGGGACAACAATAAACTTCGAGATATAGAAAATGTCGAGAAAGGGAAGTTTGAGTTATGGAGGTTCGACTGTATTTTCACAATTTACATTGAAAAATTGTGGATTGAGGTAACTTTTTTTAGTTTTCAAAATAACTGCATACTGTAAGCGAGTAGGTTGTAGCTAGTGGAATGAAGAATTTTTTTTATTTGAAGCGTCTTTTTGTAAAACACATAGTAACATGAATATTGCTTTGGCATGCATTTCTTAACTGTATCGAGCAACAGACAGTTTGAATTTTATTACATTCTTTGTGAGTATGGAGTGTTTCGTTATCTACCGTTAGTTTTTTAGGATATACTTATTATTGTAAATATTGTTTATAATTAAAAAAAAGAGTTTAATTTTCAACTGATTTATGATTAACCGTATAAGTATAACATGAAGAGGTTAGCTGAGAAATTTTTGCTGTATCTGTGCATGTGCAGGAAAACGTAAAATATTCAATCTGTTTACTAATTTCAAAAAAGTAAATTTTAGGAATACTGTCATTTAGTGAAATTAAGAAAAATGACGCATATTATTATATTATTGAAGATTGCCTAATAAAAGCATGTACAGTTATTCAAGTCTTTATGTGATCATACTGAATTTACATGAACTGTTGACCATTTACGAGTTCATTTATTTCCAACCTGTAAAAAGGGCATAAGCTATGTCAAGAAGAAATATCAATTGTATTAGTCCAGTCAACAGTTTCGCCTCTAATTTGAGTGCTAACGAATGGATTTTGATGAAACCTATTGCAATGTGTTTGTAATGACGTTAATAAAAAAGATTAGAGTAGGAAATGATCGGAAGGAGTAGAAAACATCTCTTTTATCATAGGTTCCGTAACTTGTAGAATTAGGTCAAAAATGAAAAAAAAAAAACAATATATTTACCTTTTTTTTGGCCCAAAATAAGTTTTTACTTATGTGAATTTTTTCGAAAAATGTATGTTTTTTTAGATATGAACACTCGAAAATTCCTAAAAGTGGGGGAGGGGAATTGTAAAAATTGAAAAAAAAAAATCTGAAATTCAGGTGAATGTATCATCGAAACTTTTTTTTATTTGCAATTTTTCTGTAATATGCGTTTTCACCGAGTTTTTCTTTGAAATTGTAGCGCTTTAAAAATATGCAATTTAAAAATTTAAAAAAATTCAGACGTATGCATTGAGGCCTTCTAAACATTTTTTGTCTCTTGGAATTTTTTTGTAATTTGCTAATTTTTCACGATAAATGTACATTTTTTGCACATTAAAAAATACAAGAAAATTCGAAAAATGAGCGTGATTTATATATATTATTATAAAAAAATATGAAACCTATATAGTTATATCATTTTTAAAGGTTCAATATAATTTTTAAATTGAAAATGTGAGAAGTTTTCCAGAAATTTTTTTTTTCACAATTTTTATTTGTTAACGATAAAAGTGGGAGAACCCTTTGAATCGGGGTTGAAATAAATTTATATAGTACTTGTAACACTTATTTTAGTTTTTCTGTTTATATACAAAAATGATTTAAATTGATACAAAAAAATGTTATACAAAATATATTATTTATTGTGACAAACTGCCTGTAACTCGGAAAATTAGCAAGTTGCAAAAAAATTCCAAGAGACAAAAAATGTTTAGAAGGCCTCATGCATACGTCTGAATTTTTTACAATTTTTAAATTACATATTTTTAAAGCGCTACAATGTTTTTACAGAAAAGTTGCAAATAAAAAAAAGTCTTGTATTTCGATGATACATTCACCCGAGGGGTCAGCCACTCTCAAAATTTTGTACAGGTATTCCGGGAATACCCTCTATTCCCGACTTATTCCACACATTCCCAAGAATTTTTAGTTATTCCCAAGTATTTCCGATAATTATTAGTTATTCCCAACTAT
This sequence comes from Rutpela maculata, assembly GCA_936432065.2. NCBI lineage: Eukaryota > Metazoa > Arthropoda > Insecta > Coleoptera > Cerambycidae > Rutpela > Rutpela maculata. Next base: position 11,134,788 of record OW386289.2, read on the forward strand.
TCCCGAGAATTCTCAGTTATTTCAAAGTATTCTCAGTTATTCCCAAGTTTTTTCGAGTATTTCCAAACATTCCCAATTATTTCCTGTATTCCCAAATTTTAATATACCACTTTTAAATGTTCTATATTAGTTAAATGGCGCACTAAACTTTTTTAACCTAACCGTACCCAACAGAAAGGTATTCGACAATAAAAACAGAGATAAAAACAATTGTGTGCGTGTACAGTCTGAAATTTCTCGGAAATTTCACTTCTCATGGCTGGCTGTGAGCACCATTATAACTTTTTTTTTCTGATTTCAACCAAATTTCACTCAAGCATAGAACAAATCAGGATCTACTTATAGTCCAAAAACGTTCGCCTCCTACAAATGCAAGCCCCCTGCGATACCAAAATAAACGAAAAAAAATTAATAAATCGTATTAGGATTAGGCGTATGTTTAACGGAACATTTTATTAATAAAAGTTGTTCAGATTTTTCCAAAATGTCATGAAAATAAAAAAAATTGAAAACTTTTAAATTAAAAAAAATTAACACTGGAAAATAATAAGAAAAAGCTACCCATTATTTGACAACTGCCTAACAGCTTGGGTTTAATTTCTAACAAAATTGTCATAGCACAATTTCCTAAACAACAAAAAAAAGATAATAATAACAAAATTATATTTTCGGACTTGCACACTATTTTAAACACAATTTCAATATTTTTGATTACATTTTGAAGAACAACTTTCATTAATAAAATTTTTCGATAGAAGAAAATCCCTGATTTTTTCTGCTTATTTCGACATCGTGGCTTTGCACTTGTAGGAGGCGAATGTGTTTTTGGCAATAAGTAGTAGATCCTAATTTGGTTCAAATCGGAAAAGAAAAATAAAAAAAAGTTATGAGTGCTCCCATTTTAATTGGGTCACTCTGTATACAGCCCGAGATGCATACAACATTATTCCTCGTGTTTTTTCGACTGCCGCTCTAATAACGACAAAATGTGCCTTTATTTTTGTTAAACGTATAGGTAAAATAATTGTACGATATACATATCCATATTTTATCAGAAAGTAAAATATACCATCTAAAATTTTGTTACGGGATGGGCCACAACATATATCATCAATTTTTTGATACCATTATTCTCGCCATTATTATTAACTGAATAAACTGAAATGTTTGAAGCAAGTTATAATTCATAGCCAGTGGGCGTACTTATAATTTTGAAAGTGCAATGAAGAGCTCAATATTTAAGATCACTTTTCGCACCTGCCTTTAAAAACTTCCTTTTACAATGTTTTGTGTTAAAAATAATTTGTATGCATACTGTGCGTTGTTATAATCAATACTATCAATAATCAATATCGAGATTAATACTAAGTAATTATTAAAATAAAAATCTGTAATCTATACTAGTAAGAAAGTACACTTGTGCAAAAGAGAGCATCATTTTGAACACTTATTAAATCTATGACTACTTTTTTTCGCGCTTGAAACCATCGAAAAAAGTAGTCACTATGAGATATCAGCATGTAGGTAATTAATTGCCGAAACTTTTTAAATAAAAATATACAAGGTGTTCCATTTGAAAAAACTGAGTTATGACAGTTTAAATACCTAGTAAAAGTTTGAATCAACATGGAGAACACCCTGTAGATTTGGGTTCCGAGAATCCTGGAAATTAGTACATGGTCTTGAGAATATTCAAAATGCAAATTTTTCTCTTGACAGCTGCAAACGTATTTTTTCCGGAAAAATGGAAAAGTAACAATACTGCAGTGTAAATTCAAAAATAATATATTTCTGGATAGAGAAGTAAGAGTCAAGTAAGAGTCAAATATGGATATATAAAGAAATATTGGGTGTTCTATTTAAAAAAAATTCCTAGTATTAGTTTGCCACTACTCTGTGAAACACCCTGTAGATTTTAATATCATTTTAGAATATGCCACACTTTTCAAACAATTTTTATCTGAGACTTTTTTTCAAATTTCACCCTGTATATAGGCAAATAATCACATCATCAAATAAAGAAAATATATTTTCTATTAATTGTCGATATATGAAGGAGAATCTCATTTTTGACCATTTTAGGGAATAAATGGGAGTGGTAGAGGGAAACTGATCCGATAGAAAAATTTTGTGTGTTTAAAATTGGCTTCAGAGCGTCAAGATACTTCAGAAAAGTTGGATGAGAACCTTAGGACAAGCCCTTCTTTTTTTGTAACTCTGTTATTTTTCTATTGGATGACCACCCTGTATATTATTTCTTGCTGGCAATTGCGACAACTAAATTATAAATATTACTTGCCTCCGTCACGTCGTTTTTTAATCATTTCTTTAGAGTGACTATTGTGTATATTTTCACTAAAAGTTTATCAGGTTTCCTCTTCGGTAATAATGCCAACTACTTTCAAAATATGTTCCACCATCTTTTGTTAATTAATTATTAGGTACTAATATTATTAATTTTTAAGCGTGTGTCCACCCTGCATATTTTTTTGTATTGCAGATATCTTCCGTGATAATTGTGTTAACTACATGCAAAATATTTTTGTCCTCCGTCAAATTTTTTTCATTTATTTTTTTAGTTTTCCACCCTGTATATTTTTTATCAATAGTGTGGAAGAAATGGGATATTTTTTCCTAGATAATAGTTTACTGCCTACCAAATATTTTCTCCGTCAAATCTAATATATAAAAATCTCGTGTCACAGTGTTTGTTATCGAACTCCTCCGAAACGGCTTGACCGATTTTTATGAAAGTTTTGGTGTATATTCGGTAGGTCTGAGAATAGGTCGTAGGCTATTTTTTATACCCCTAGGTGATAAGGGTGGCCCTATCCAGAAATTTTCTTTTTATTTTTTGGACAAAAATTTTTAATTTATATGGCAAAACAACGTTTGCTGGGTCAGCTAGTAGTTTTATAGATATAGCGCCAACAGACAGATAGACATCAAACAGACAATACTTTACTTTAAACAAAATTGGTATCGTGAAAAATAAAAGAGATGGTGCGCATAGTTAATAGTTTTATTTAATATTTCGTAGAAATTTAAAGCAATTATTTTTTAAATGTATATTAATGTATATCTTAAAAATTATACACCAATATAAAGGACACTTAATCTACCTTTATGTTAAAAATAATACAGATCCTTAGGCCTTTCGATTATTATTGAACCAGAGCTTCAAGAGTCTTACAATACACGAAGTAGCGATTTCTATAGTTTTCTCGCCATATATTTACACTATGTGCAAGTTTTATCTAGTTTTAATTCTGTAACACGGACCGAACGGCCCGAACTATCAGAAATAAGCGATTTTTGAGCTGAATTCAAATCACTAACAGTTGTTATCTTTTATGATAAAGTAATTTTATTGCCGTCAAATGGCTCTGTATTTCCTCCATGCTCAGCTTCACGTTAACGTTTATTAACAATAATAATATATCGAGAAAACAATGTAATTCACTGTGTGATAACTGATGATAGTTTGCGTGTGTTGTGTGTTCCTCGCAAATGTACAGAAAGGAAGATCGTCGTCCGACGTCTCCCGAGATTCTCCGAAATGTTCAGGAATGTATCTATTCTTGAATATTTCCGATGTATTCCCGATTATTCCCCGTTATTTCCAGTTATTCCTGAGTATTCTCTGATATTTCCAAATATTCTCATGTATTCCCGAGTATTCCCGCGTATTTCCTAGTATTCTCGCGTATTTCCTAGTATTCCCGATATTCCCAAATATTGCCATGGTATTCCTAACATTTTGTACAGGTATTCCTCGCATTCACCTGAATTTTTTCCATTTTTTTTTTCAACTTTTACTTTTCCCCCTCCCCCACTTTTAGGAATTTTTGAGTGATGGCCACTCAAAAATTCCTAAAAAAAATATGCATTTTTCGAAAAAATTCACAAGAGTAAAAACATCTTATTTTGGGACAGAAAAGTTGTTTTTTTTTTCATTTTTGACCTAATTCTACAAGTTATGGAACCCATATAAAAGGGATGTTTTTCTATCCCTTCCGATCATTTTCTACTCTAATCTTTTTTTCGACTTTTTTATTAACGTCATTACAAACACAACGTCATTACAAAGACAAGGTTTCATCAAAATACAATCACTAGCACTCAAATTAGAGATTTTGGTCCTTTTAGAGCTCCGTTGACTGGACTATATGTAAATGCCAATATGTGTAATAATTGAAAATTTTGTCTTATATGTATTACTTTTAGAGATTAATTTTATATGGAAAGTGCATTTCGTTGATGTAAGTACTTGAAGTTTCGAATGTTCACTTGAATGAATTTCATATGAAAAAGTAAAATTAATAAAAGCCACACTTCAATATAGGTGTAAAAACTTAAGTATTGTGGATATTATTGTCAGTAAATGTGGCAATGAAGTGTTTACGCCTAAATCGATGTGTGGTTTTTATTAACTTTTCTTGCGCCGTTTAAAAAACGCTGTAAGTACTTAGTTCAGCCATACCAAAAACTTATTGAATTTGGAAGGCATAAGAAAGACGGCAACATAACAGGAATCATGATAACAATAAATGGTATGCCAGACTTTACAAATATAACATTTTGCAAATGCAAATACTTCGCTCATAGCAAAAGAAAATGTATCATGTTCCAGAAGCTGTTTTTGTGAAGGCAAGTGTACATACTTATATCGAATAATAAAAATGTATTTTTCTTCAAACGTCAGAAAAACATGACATTTCTTAACTCATTTTATGACATTAAAGTTTGACTTTTTAGACGGCTGTGCGTTGCCATTAACAACGGAGGTAAAAGTACTTTTTCTGACGCTGGGAGGGAGTATTTTATTTAATACGCAAGCCATGCGATATTAACACAATGTGTTTTTGGTGGTGAAATTCGAAATTTTTTATCTTTATTTTTTTTATAGTTAATCGATGTTTGAAGAAAAAAATAGAATGTTTTATTCGGAGTAAAAGCTTCTTGTTGTGACTCATCTGTAATTGCCAACAAACCTACACACTTGTCACAAAAGTATCACTTTTACTCCTGATCAAACAATATACTATTATTGTGTCCTTGTGCAGAATTTTATTACCTAATAATATACGATTCAAATGTCCCTTACTATCGAGGAAAATATTTTTTTTGTAGCAGATATTTATAATTTCGATACAATTTTATGTACTTATAGCAATCATTTTATCATGTTTCAGAGCATGTGTTTAAACTTTCAAACCGAATCGATGGTTAGGAGCAAAGTTATGGGATAAAAAATATAAAACAATGTATTGTTGAGAAATTTCATAAGTGGGAAAGTGCGATTTTCTCGGATTTCACAATTCCGAATCGATTTCGGCAAGTCATTTTACCTAAGAATATGACTTCAGTTGTTGTCAGTTTGCGGGTTATGTAGGCCACTTTTATTTTGCATATTCCTAAAATCTCGTCTCCGACTATACCGAGGGGTAACTCACGAGGCAATATTTCGTCCCTCAACATTGGCGATCTAGTGGTGATCAGTGGTGGTATAAGGCAATGAGTGGCAATGTGTAGTTGTAAAGCGATAATATTGGTTATATCGTGGCAATACGGGGTTGTATACTGGTGATCCGTGGATATCTAAAGGTGATATCTGTGGCTGTAAAGTGGCGATCTGAGGCAGTACGTGGTAATCACCGACAACATCGCACTAGTTCGTGAACCTTCGACGGCAATCGTATCATCACTTGAGACCCGTGCAACCGCACTTGTTACCCCACCACTCCAGTTCATTGCTTGGGAACAATAGTGCTGTGTGCCAAATGTGCAATTGGAACCAACAAAGCAAGAATAGGCGTCCTATGCAATTGGTACACTTTACAAGAAAATAGTATCTGCTTAACAAAGGACCCCGGAACAATACCGATGAAAATGGTGTTTCGGTGGAATTGGCTGAAACTTTGCTATTTTGTAGTTCTAGTCATGCTGATCAAAAGTTCCTATCGCATCGAGCCGATCCTATGGCCGATCCTTAAGATACAACTTGTCAAAGTTAGATAATTTGTCATTTTATACATTCAAGAATTTTTTGACTCTTAAACTATTAACTTTAGCAAAACATTGCGAGGGTCGAAATGCTTTTGTTCAAGTCCAATAAAGCTCAAGAATTTTTTTCAGAATTTTTTATCAACGTTTAGTTTAAGTAATGCTGAATCCGACTGTAGCCTCAGAATATGTACCTGAAGTTTCGAACGTTCACTTGAACGAATTTCATATGAAAAGGAAAAATTAATAAAAACTACAAATTAACTTAGGCGTACCATTTTTCTGGTAATATTTGCTGGCAACAATACTATCGTTGCCAGCAAATATTACCAAAAAAATTGTGCGCCTAAGTCGATTAATTGGAAATTTTTATATGAAATTCGTTCAAATGAACGTTCGAAACTTCAGGTACATCTCAGAATTGGCCTACCACGTCAGGATTTTGAAATATTTGAGGTTAATTACTTCAAAAATGGCTTTTTTGTCTGCTTTTGAAGTTATATATAGGATTCAAAAATTTTTTCAGCTTATTTCTAATAAATACATAATTTAGTGCTATCCTTCCTCTTTAAAATAAGCTTTCGAATAGTCATCTACGATGTTTCCTCGCAAAGTTATAGCCATTTTAAGATGACATGAATTTGAAACCACGATCCCCTATAACTCAACAATATTGATTCGTTTAGAGTCGTTTGTTTAAGACTGTTGTTATACCTTCTGTTGTGTTAAATCTTGATTCGTTTGAAGTCGTTTGTTTAAGATTGTTCGATTGTATGCGATCATGGTTTCAAATTCATGTCACCTTAAAATGGCCATAACTTTGCGAGCAAACATCGTAGATGACCATTCGAAAGCTTATTTTAAAGAGAAAGGGTGGTACTGAATGATGTATTTATTAGAAATAAGCTGAAAAATTTTTTGATTCCTATACATACTCTTCAAAAGTAGACAAAAAAGTCATTTTTGAAGTACTTAACCTCAAATATTTCAAAATCCTCACGTAATGGGCCAATTCTAAGGCCATATTCGGATTCAGCGCGAAAAATTACTTCGGAAATGAAATTAGGTAATCGCTGGGTCATGGGCGCAGCCAGGGGGGGAGCCATGGGGCCCGGCCCCCCCCCCCAAGCCATCTTCCATGAGCCAAAAAATAAAGAAGCAGTACAAAGCAGTATCTAAATTATCCCTTGAAATAAATATTTTGTAATTAATGCCAATATTATCTAATAGAGGAATGTACACATCCGTTTTCAACCATTTTCTGAAAAATATTCCTCATCCTCTGGGGAGGTCGGTTCTATTGCCCCCCCAGATGAATTTTCTGGCTGCGCCACTGCGCTGGGTAGTGGGGCGATCCAGATGTGGTATTATGGCGGGCGGTAAGTGGCGATCTAGTGGAAATATGTGGCAATCCTAGTGGTAATGCATGGTAGTCTGGTGGCATTATTGGCGATAAACTGGTGGTTTGGTGGCAGTATGTGGCGATCAACTGGCAATTTAAGGCGATCTAGTTGCAATTTGGAGTAACAAAGTGGTAATATAAGGCGATATTACCAAAAATGGCTATATTTCGTACCCCAAATTTCGCGTGAGTTACCCCTCGGACTATACCAATGTGTACCTACTACAAAAATTATACTTTACAATAACTCACCTGGCCCGATCACCTCTCTTATCACTCCTGCGATCATCTTTTGCAGGACTTTTATGATCCCTACGACTGCTGCTGCTGCCACCACCCTTAGACCGACTAGGAGAAGACTTACGGTCTCTAGAATGCGACGAGTCCGGAGTATCCCGTTTTTTATTATCCTTTATAGACCGACTATCTCTTTTCGGTGATCGTGCAGGTTCCTTCTTTTTATAGTCCTTATCTTTCTCCCTCTCTCTTTCTTTCGCTCTTTCCTTGGCTCTTTCCCGTTCTCGTTCCTTTTCCTTCTCCCGTTCTCGCTCTCTTTCCTTTTCGCGTTCCCGCTCCCTCTCCTTTTCTTTTTCCCGTTCTCTTTCTTTCTCACGTTCACGCTCCTTCTCTTTTTCTCTTTCCTTTTCTCGTTCTTTCTCTTTGGAAGGTTTTGGGGAAGGTGTCCTGTGTTTTTCTTTACGATCACTTAAACGGCTTAACGGCCTGGGAGACGATTTGGTTTCGGAAGTAGCCTTTTTCGAGGGAGCTAGTTGCTTTACCTTTAGTGGAGGAGTTTCGGACTTCTTTCTAACGCGTACTGGAGATGGCGATTTCGCACTTACTTTGATGGCTGGTTTAAGAGACTTCTTAGACTTGTCCCTAACTACAGACTTGGATAGTTTTTTGCTTTTTGATTTGTGTTTACGCACTCGTTCATCCGAAGACGATGAACTAGCACGCTTGGATTTAGTTTTTTTAACTTTTTTACGCCTGGATTCGCCCGACGAAGAACTCGTTGAACTTGATTCGTCACTACTAGTACTAGAGTCAGAAGACGAACTTGAGCTATCGGTCGATGGACTACTTTCTTTCTTTACTTTCTTATCCTTCTTCCTCGCCTTGTTTTCCATTTTCATCTGAAGCTCTAATTCTCTTTGCAGTTCCTGCCTACGTTTTTCTAAATCATCAGGATCTGCATCCTCTAGTTCATCAGGGTCCCACTGGTCCCAGTCTTCTGGTTCCCCTGTACGTAACCTCTTGTGAGCATCTTTTGCGTGGTGTCGTTTTGGTACAGTTATAGTCTTGGCAGCTCTTTGCTTGGAAGGACTAATTAATGTATGAGTTGCTGAGTACTTACAACCTTTTCCATATGGGCATGAGCCGCTCTGTGCCCAATGATGGCAGTATTCTTTATTTGTCGAATTCGCCTTTGTACCAAGACGTTCAAATACACTTGGCCGAGTTTTCGGCAGCGTTTTATTTTTGGACGTGAGGTTCACCGTTATTTTCCGTTTAATTTGCTTAGACATTTTCACTCTTAGTTCTATAGTTTAATTGTAAAAATTGCAAATACACACTTAAGCCTACCATATTTACGTTTCTTTTTCTCTGACCTCTTTGGGATCGGCTCAATTGACATATTGAAGCTATTTTTAAAAATCCTAGATGTCGCTTCAAGTTATGAGGCATGTTCGAAAATTTACTCTTACATCAGTAGGAGTATAATTGAATTGTAAGGGAGTAAACTCGAATAGAAATTTACTAACTATACTATATTATCATGATAAATAGAGACCTCATTTGCAAAACGGCATAAATTACTTCTGAAAAGAATTATTATCCATCAACAACTCCACTTCGAAACACAGTGGAAGTATAGTAACGACAAAAATGTTTTTTAAATTTATTATTGTTCAAATAAGCTTAGAATGTCATGAAACGTCGAGATTTTAAATTTGAGCTACAAAAAAAATTTCTGTCGGTCTGTAACTTTTTGTGCGCACGTTTACTCTGAAACCATTTAAGATATTGACTTGAAATTTGGTATAGTAGTATTACTATGAGAAGATGCCAGCAAAAAATATGCGCAGAAACGAGTTTGTGCGCTCTATCATTCTAAACCAATGAGAAAGAATTACGTGACATTCAATGTCAACACCAGTGGCGGCGGTGTCCTGCAGTAGAGCGGCGGCGACGGTAATAATAATAATAAAACAACTTTATTAGGCAAAGTTTAGTAAAACTTACTATTCTTACACTTCTCCTGAACAAAGGTTACTCGTAACAGTTGGCAAGTTTTAATCTACTCCATTTTCACAGTTCCTTGACCGCGAAAGTTTTATTGCAATTACACATTCCTATACCCGAGATAAAGCTATGCCACAGGTAAAAATATTCGCGCATTTTAGCTCCGCCCTGGCATCTTCTCATAGTAATACTAGTCTACACATATGTACTTTAACGAGATCTGGAACTAGATTATATTTTCATCTTGTTCCGCCGAAGGGTTGGGGGGGTAAATTGGGGTAAATTTGGGGTAAATAGCTAAATCAAGCAGGTCCAGAAAATTGGTATTTGATATATACATGAGAAGCTACTAAAGGTCTCAAAAAAATTTTTGGCATTAGCCACCCCCATTACCACCTCCACCCCATTATTAAAGGGGACGAAAAAAAATTGTAATTTAGTGTGTGTATAAGAACCAGAAACCTCAAAATATTTTTTTGCTTCATCCACCCCCCTACTATCCCCTTATTCCCACCCCACTACCGATGTGGGGTATAGTTTTATAGGTTTTTGGGGTAGAGGATTTCAAATATTATATTATTAAAGTTCCATAAGCAATTATTTCCCCATACAAAATTTTTTCGTTGTGAGTGAGTTGAATCGAAAATCTGGATGTGGAAGTAGTGATTCCTTGGGCAGCGATTTTTTACAATAGTTAAATGAAAATAGATAATTTAAAAATTGAGAAACCTAACTGTGGAAAAATTCAGTTAAGATGAACTAAACAAGATTGAGCAACTCTGATGAGTGTAGTGTGTAGTGTGTAGTCACAATAATTGTAAGTCGCAACTATCTAACACCAGTTTAGCGATGACATCAAAACTGCTGATAAGCGCGTATATATTATTTTAAACTGAAATTTCTAGTGCCTCTTCTTTAATGTATGAGAACTTTAATGAATGAATAAATAAAATAAATTTTAATCGTTAATGTAATGTACAATTGGGCAGGGTTCGTTCATCAAAACCACAACAAGAGTATTTCCCCACTCCCACATCGAGGCTTTGAGATTTTAGGCGGAGATGTTATACATGTGTATTAACTTCCTCACCTAGCGTGCTCAGACAAAAGTCGAAACGCTTTTCGCAAAACATCAGAAATTATCATTTTTCGTACGTTCCTCTGCTGCATTGCATTTTCGAATTGGCGTATGCAGTTTACGTTGCGATTAAAAAATACTATTCTTGCTCTTTCGGCCTTCACGCTCATGTATTAATGAAGATCTGATTTCATGTTTTGTTTTCTCTGCCATTATTCATTGAATTAACAAATATTTTATGAAATCCGCGGTTCAAATCTTGAAAATATAAGTTTTTTTCTTATATATTTTTTTAAATAAAAAATTTATTTTTATCACAATTGTGAAGCATATTCAAAAAGCTACAAGTTCAAAAAAAGTGTTGGTGCGACCAAATGTCGTTGACGTGTTTTTTTACGAAGGTCCAAAAATTTTCTAAAACTTTCAATTTTTTAAGTGGAAATAATGAATATTTTTATTTGTAATGTTCCATAATAGTTTACATCTATAAGACCTATAGCTTTACAAAGTTTAATTTGAAGATGAAGGACATGCAAGGCCAATTTTTCGATTTTTATAACTTTTTCAAATTGAAATTTTTTTACGACTCTTTCTTAATGTCTAAACGTGTGTGGCAAAAGTTTTCCGAATAAAATATTTTTCAGTTCCAGGAAAATTAGAAATGTACAAAAAACCTTATTATCGTCAAATTCTACTTTTTAGTGACAAAGGACCCCGCAAGGTGGCAATGGAAATTGATTCTCGGGTAATTTAGCTCAAATTTTAGTATGATATTCCTTTGGCCTCCCTGAATAAAAGTCTCTATGGGCACTCTTTTCCTTTAAGCTACAGAAACTTCAGAAAATTAGTCCATACGAAAGTAAAAGTAAAAAAGGGTTACTTATACTCCAAAAGTACAAGTGTAGCGACCAAACATGGTTACCCATCGTTTTCGAGGGTGGCCAACACAATGATGATAGCCACGCAGTCCCTACCCCCTCGATCTACCCCCAAACACAAAAACCACTCCTTTTTTCCATTTTTCGTTGTCAGGCATGCGAGGATTTGTTGGATTGGATTTTTTTTTGAGAAAACTCAATATGTAATGTGTAATGTAAAATTTCGCAATCAGACATCCTAACGCCCCCGGGGGTTGAAACCACCCTCTCCCTCAATACCGAAACATGCAAGAAACTGCATGTGCTGAAAACTGTTTTCTACACGTCTTCAAAGTTGAGGAACACGATTCTGATATTATTTAGCCTCCCACTCCTAACTAGCTACCTCTAAATGCAAACCACCCTGTTTCCCATTTTTCGTAATCAGGCATGCGAGGACCTGTTGGATCGGGTTTTTTTGAGGAAACTCAATATGTTCTGTAAATTTTAGCAACCAGCCATTCTATATAGCGACTTCTGGGGGGGGGGGGGGGGGGGGTGAAACTGTTGTAGAACTCTCCAAAATCGTCCTAAGTTGAAGACATAATCAAAATTCGACTTAGGCAAAAATTTCATTTAAAGACATTTTTAAGAGTCTGCAGAGGCACAGATCAGTCCATAAGGACCGTTTTGGGTTCTATAAGGCGTTGGAAATGACCAGGTGAAAATTCGAAGAAACACCGAATTTTCACTTAGAAAAAATGTTTTTGGTTCAGGATATGAGAGCAGAAGTATATAATGACAAAGATTTATGAATAATATACTTTTTCAAAGGTACCACAAATTGGACTTTGAAAAATAATATTTTTGAAAGGGCGTCAAAGTTTGGCTCAAGAATCGATTTATCGAAAGTACGCCAAAATTTCACTTGCAGACTAATTTTTCAAAACTGCGTTGAAATTTGGCTTGAAAATCGACTTTTCAAAAGTACGCCAAAATTTCACCCGCAGATTAATTCTTCAAAACTACCTTGAAATTTGGCTTGAAAATCGATTTTTCAAAAGTACGCCAAAATTTCACCCGCAGATTAGTTTTTCAAAAGTACCTTGAAATTTGGCTCGAAAATCGATTTTTCAAAAGTACGCTAAAATTAGTCTTAGAATAGATTTTTCAAAAGTACCACAAAGTCAGTTTAAAAAGTACCACGAAAATATAGGTACTTTAAAATATTTTTTATTTTTATTTCTCCACCAAAGACATTAACCTTTGAGGTACGGTCATTGAAAGCCCAATTCTAAAGTATGAGCATAAAAATTTTAGCGATGCACTGCATCCGAAAGGCAAAATAGAAGATTTTGACAAAGCCGGCGTAGTGCCGATAAGCAAAAATTGATAAAAATCAATGCACATGTACAAGGCCGGTTTCTCGCATGGAAAGAGTTTGGATTGACTCAGCGGCTCGCAATTTGGTCGAGCGCGTTGAGTGGTCCAGACAAAGCGATGGTAGAAAAGCCAATAACAGGGCTTTTCAAATGACAAAGTTATAGAGGAAAACGCCTTGTGCATAAAAATCCAAAAATTCATTTTGGCCTAAAAGTCGCTCGAAGGTGAGTAGCTGCCATATCGATAATATTGAACGACTGTGATAAGGGTTAGTAAGTCGTGGACTGATCGAACGCCATTCAACTTACGCAGTAATAAGTCCTCTGAATGTGTTTGAGTACGTGAATCTCCACGATACAAGAACTTTAAAGCTAAGTAGTCTCTAGCGAAACTAAATTCAACTAGTAAAACTTTTTTAAGTTAATTTCAGTCAGCCTTAATTATTCATTTACCCACAGTCTGAAATGATTCTAAAAGCTCGCATTTTGATTCTGAGAAGGTATGTATGAATCTTTTCTACCTAATCGATCGTTAGCGTGAGCGCTCTCGCTTGTATGGTCTGAAAGTCACTACCTTGATTGGGGAAGGCACGATTCTTATCCTGAGAATTTTGTATAACCAATTCTGTTAAATAAACGGATTCTTTGAACTATTGTTTCTTAATTGATCTTGAGGCCTGTTGACGGTCTATAATCCCTGGAACTTTCCCTTAAAGGGGTCTACACACGATCCAGCGGCAGGGACCCGACATTGTCGGTACGCTTTGAAGATAATTGGAATTCCAGCGGACCAGTTCACTTTTACGAATGAGTTCAAAGCATGCTGACAAGGCTGGCTCCCTGCCGCTGGATCGTGTGTAGACCCCTTAAAGGGACAATATCCTTTTGGAAAAGAAATGTTTCACCTATTTTTCATAAAATGAGCCTATTGTTAATTAACAATTTTTTTTAGAGTTTGCGTTTATATTTCAAGTCGGATAATTGTTAAACAAAAGCCACTAAAATTATTTCGCTTCGTGAGGACATTATGTCAACTATACTTTATGGGATTGTGACATTGCGATGTTTTTAATTGTTATAGTCTATTAGTTATTAATTATTTAACCTAACAAAAACTAAAAAATGAAAAAGTGAGGTTGAATTTTTTTTTTTTATTAATATTAATTACTATTACAATTTTTATATTCAAAAATACTATAAGATTACATAAACTTTAAATTTTTGTTGTTATTTGTTTAAATAAATTTTATAAACAAATAGACAAATCACGTATTTTTGAAGAACTTTTTTTGCATTTATATTTGTTATAAAATATTATGCTTAAAAAAATGTTTCTTTCTTAAACATTTTTTTTTAATTGTTTATAATAATTTTTTTCCTTTTCTCATTATTTAAACAAATTATTAAGAACAAATTTTACTCTTAAAATTTATTATTTGCAATTCTCTATGAGGTGGAAAACAAAAAAAAATTTTGTTCGTAATTTATTTGTTTATTTAATAAACAATTTGTTATTAACAATCGCCGAATGTGTTTATATTTTTTATTGGATAGAAAGAAAAATAACAAAAACAACAGTAGACATAAACAAGTAAAAAAAATTTTAATATTTTTTATAGAATTTTATATATAATTATTTTTTACATGTTTTTGTATAAGGCTGTTTTTGTTATTCTTGTTTTCTATCTAAAAAGAATATAAACACATTCGGCGATTGTAATAACAAATTGTTTATTAAATAAACAAATAAATTACCAACAAAAATTTTTTTTCTTTTTTCCACCTTGTAAAGAATTGCAAATAATAAATTTTAAGAACAAAATTTGTTCTCAGTAATTTGTTTGAATAATGAAAAAAGGAAAAAAACTCGGAAAAAAATGATTATAAACAATTAAAAAAAAATTTTAAGAAAAAAAAAATTTTTTTTTAATCAATATTTTATAACAAATATAATGGCAAAAACTTTTTTTTTAAATACGTAATTTATCTATTTATTTATAAAATTTATTTAAACAGCTAGCAATAAAAATTTAAAGTTTATGTAATCTTATGGTATTTTTGAATATAAAAACAGTAATAATAATTAAAATTAATAAAAAAAAATTTCAACTTCACTTTTTCATCTTTTAGTTTTTTCTTAGGTTAAATAATTATTAACTAATAGACTATAACAATTAAAAACATCACACAATGTCATAATCCCACAAAGTATATTTGACATAAGGTCTCTACGAAGCGAAATAATTTTAGTGGCTTTTGTCTAACAATTATCCGACTTTTATGAAAAACCGGTGGAACATTTTTTGTTCCTTTAAGTGTCTAAATAATACCATAATTTTTAAAAATTTTTAAATTTATATTTAATAACATAAAAAAATATTTTTAATAATTACGGCTGGTTTCAGAGCATTGTAACGGTTTAGTGTTCGCCGCGCGGAGCTCTATTGTCAATATTAAATTAAAATTATTAATATTAGAGATAGAGTTTCGGGAGTTGGGACATTTTTATTGGAATTTTTTTCCTGTTTAAGAAGCTTTCTTTAAAATTTCTTAAATATTAATAGTTTTCGAGTGACTTGAAAAAAAAACGAAACTCGTTATTTTTTTTTCAATCTTCATCTAATATATAAAAATCTCGTGTCACAGTGTTTGTTATCGAACTGCTCCGAAACGGCTTGACCGATTTTTATGAAATTTTTGGTGTATATTTGGTAGGTCTGAGAATAGGTTTTAATCTATTTTTTATACCCCTAGGTGATAATGGTGGCCCTATCCAGAAATTTTCTTTTTATTTTTTGGACAAAAATTTATAATTTATATGACAAAACAACGTTTGCCGGGTCAGCTAGTTTGTTTATAACTTTTGCAATTGTTTATGTGCGGGTTTGAAACTTTTGCACATTTTTCTAGACGTCATTCACTCACATTTTTACGAGCTTTATCAAGCATTAACACGGCTTTGAACTTGTGAACTAGTCTATATTATGGAGTCTATTGTATCTAACATTACTACTAATTTAACTGTAGGAGGGCTAATTCACTTAGTCTTTCGTTTTCTAACGAATTTCTTAAATTATTTTTTACATATTTTAATGTTGAAAAAGATCTCTCCCCTGTACAGTTCGTGAAAGCTTTATAACTCAATAGCATCGTTTTTCCTTATTTTCATCCTTATATAGGGGATGTTTTTGGCTCTTCTGAATGAATCAATAGATATACGGATTCGTCGATATTAGATATAAATTCTGCGTCGAAAAATACTAAGAATATCTTGATTGCTATGCCATAACTGATAAATATTTACTTTTTGTATGGATTTGTATTTTTTGATATGCTCCTATAATACATCACGTTTATCACAACTTTAATCCCTCATATCTCAAAAACCAAAGATATCATCTTGAAATTTTTTATTCAGGATGTTCTCATCATTAACAATGATTTAGCACTTAGTTTGAAACAAAATTCGAGGGCTATAAAATGGGCAATTTTTGAACGTCTAGGTCATACTATATATTAATGAAAAACAGTATATGGGAATATATTTTTTTTACTGTTGACTACTTATATTAACAAAATGGCGACGTTTTTGTTAAGAAAATATGAATAAATACATTGTTTCTGTCATAACTTCTTTGTTTTTTTATGCTATAAAAATCAAAAAATCATTTGAAAGACTAATTAATAGTCTTTCATTTTGGTTCTTACCGCTTTTGACGTAAGTGGCATAGTTTCTGAGAATACTTCATCTTATAGACGTTCGGACACCACTTTTATACTTCTAGATCTCCGAAACCATAAACTCTACAGAAATTAGAAAAAAAAACGGAATTCATCCTCAATTTAGTACCTAGCTTTTTTATTTGTCTCTAGCATGTTTTCGCTTAATACTTTTAGTTATTTGACGAATATTGTCTTGAAATACCTTTTTTAAGATAAAATTCCAATTTTCGAATCGTTATAACTTAATTACTTCCACATCCAGTGGAAGTATAGTAACGGCAAACAAATTTTTGAAAATTTTTATTGTTCAAATAGGCTTAGAATGTCATGAAACGTCGAGATTTTAAGTTTGAGGGAAAAAACATTTTCTGTCTTTCTGTCGGTCTGTAACTTTTTTTTGTGCGTACAATTACTCTGGAACTGTTTAAGATATTGACTTGAAATTTGGTACACGTATTACTTTAACGGGATCTGGAACTAGATTATATTTTCATCTTATTCCGTCGAAGGGTTTGGAGGAAATTGGGGTAAATGGGGGGTAAATAGGTAAATCAAGCAGGTAAGAGACCATAAAATTGGTATTTAGTATATACAAGAGAAGCTAAGGTCTGAAAAAGTTTTTGGTATTACCACCCCCACTCCATTATTAAAGGGGATGAAAAAATTGTGATTTAGTGTGTACCAGAATCAAAAAATATTTTTTTTCTTCAAGCGTATTAAAATGTTTAAATTATGTCACCAAAAACAGAAGTAGGACATTGTTTTACTAGTAACAAAATGTTAGTACCGAACGCCACCGTAGTGGACATTGTTTTACTAGTAACATAATGTTAGTTCCGAAAGCGCCGCCGTAGTGGGTATTGTTTTACTAGTAACATAATGTTAATACCGAAAGCCACCGGTGGCGCGCTATCCACTAGCCAATTGTCATATTGTGTCAACATGTAAGACTGTAGTTTGAATATTTGTACATTTATGATAAATAAATGAATTTTTGCATTTTAATACGCTTGAAGAAAAAATAGTATATAGTCCAATCAATGAAAGCCCAAAAGGGGATTGTAGAGAACATTTTGGAGGGGAGAATTTTTCTCTTCAGGGATGTGTTGGGGGTAGTCAGGAGGTAAACATACTAAAAGTCCCCGCCCCTAGCCCCGCCGCTTCAGGGGGGAGGGGGGTGGAAAGGTTCCTTTTTTTGATTCTTCGCTTATAACTCGGAAACGATGCGTCGTATGGGAAAAGGTAATCTATGCAAAATTAAACGTAATTAAATTTTCCACAAGAATGTTTGTATTCATTTTCTTCCTATGTGTTATAGTTTACGAGATGTTCGCCAGCGAAAATCGATAATTAATAAAAAAAAAAAAATCAATTATGTATCTTGTATCAAAGCGGTTTACCGTGGTCTGCTAATAAATCACAGTCACAAAACAATCTTTATTTTACAACACTGGACGTATTTACTAACGTAATATTTTGTCGAAATCTAGACAATTCCTTAAATATACAGTGTGACTCACTTAAAATGAAGATACCCTTATAACTTTTTCATTTTGTTTCCGATTTGAATTAAATTTTACTCAAGTATAGAACAAATTAGGATCTACTTATGACCGCAAAATCACTCACCTGCTGTAAAGGCAAAGCCACCTGCGGTACCAAAATATACTGAAAAAAATAAAACATTTTGATTGTTAGAAATTCTAAAAAATGCATCCAATCGGCGCCACAATCGTACATACACCAAAATTTGATTTGATTATTGATGGGGGATATATCATACATAAGCTCATCTGGCAAAGGGGGTCCTCAGTTTCCGCAATTTGTGGTGGCTACGTAAAATTCATCGTTCGTAAGATTAAAAATCAATATGATTTTTAATCTTTTTCCTCATATTTTGGTACCGCAGGTAGCTTTGCCTTTATAGCAGGTGAATGATTTTCTGGTCATAAGTAGATCCTAATTTGTTCTATACTTGAGTAAAATTTGATTCAAATCGGAAACAAAATAAAAAAGTTATAAGGGTATCTTCATTTTAAGTGAGTCACACTGTATATTTAAGGAAATGTTTAGATTTCGACAAAATATTACGTTAGTAAATACGTCCAGTGTTGTAAAATAAAGATTGTTTTGTGACTGTGATTTATTAGCAGACCACGGTAAACCGCTTTGATAGAAATATTCAAGGTACAAAATTGATTTTTTTTTATTAATTATCGATTTTCGCTGGCGAACATCTCCTAAACTATAACACATAGGAAGAAAATGAATATAAACATTCTTGTGGAAAATTTAATTACGTGTAATTTTGCATAGATTACCTTTTCCCATACGACGCATCGTTTCCGAGTTATAAGCGAAGAATCGAAAAAAGGAACCTTTCCACCCCCCTCCCCCCTGAAGCGGCGGGGCTAGGGGCGGGGACTTTTAGTATGTTTACCTCCTGACTACCCCCAACACATTCCTGAAGAGAAAAATTCTCCCCTTCAAAATGTTCTCTACAACTATTTCATTGACTGGACTAATATATTACACGGAGTAGAACGCCTTTTTTTGTGTTTCGCCCAGTTTGCGGCTTCGGCTTCGCCTCAGCCGCAAATCCTGGACTCAACACAAAAAAAGAGTGCGTTCTACTCCTAGTAATATAATATACTATTTTCTTCAAGCGTATTAAAATGTTTAAATTATGTCACCAAAAACAGAAGTAGAAGTGGGACATTGTTTTACTAGTAACAAAATGTTAGTACCGAACGCCACCGTAGTGGACATTGTTTTACTAGTAACATAATGTTAGTTCCGAAAGCGCCACCGCAGTGGGTATTGTTTTACTAGTATAACATAATGTTAATACCGAAAGCCACCGGTGGCGCGCTACCTAGGTAGCAAGGGTACGTTATAATGACGTCAAAATCTGGTGATTCTGGTCAAAAAGACGTCAGGGCACTAAAAATCGACGACAGAATGACGTCTTATAAATGACATTAAAATGACGTGCTACACATCACGTCATATTGTCGTCTTTTTTTGGTGTTAAATTTATCTACATTTTATCGGATTACAAACTTTAAAACTCGCTAATGGCATTTTGTTATCGTAAGCAGAGTGTAAAGTTTAAAAAAAAAATAAACCGTGTCGTGAGGGATAAGTATTGGCGTTTTTATTCGAGGATATAATGTTTTTTAACATTATCCAAAATAATTTATATTCGAAAGAGTTTGCAAAGATTCGGCAGTTTATTTGTTTAAATTATATTTCTATCTATTCTTTTAATAATAAAATTAGATTAAAATGCATTAAAAAGCAAAATCTATCCGTTGCGTGTTCCAGTTCCAACTATAAAGTCTTTAGGTAAGTATACTCAGAAAGGTTGGTGGCAGAGTTCTTAAGGCGCCGTCTTCCGAGTCATGAGTCGGCGGTTTGGTCCCTGCTCATTCCGTTTCTTTTTTTATTGCGAAAAAAATTTTAGTTGTTTTTTTTGTTGTTGCTTATTGGTTTTTTTCAATTTTAGGTCTGTTTTAGACCATTAAATATTCTATTTATATTGTAGATGACGATATTACACCATTACCGTTTTTTCTCCAACACGCTTCCCAGGTTTGTATAAGTACTTCAACTTAAAACTTTAATTCTTAAAATAGTTGACTCCTGACTTCCCCTCCACCGCTCATCAAATTTGAGATAAGGAAAATTTTTTCTTCGGATTTCTCCCTCTCTGCTCTTCAATTTCGAGATCTGGGGAAAATATATTTTTTTTAACGAACCGCCACTAACACTAATTAATGCAATAATTATGTTCAACAACTACTCGTACTTCTCAGATGACACTGGTGACAGTTTAATTAAATTAAATAAGTTCTTCTTAATAATTATAAATAAAAATACTAGTAACTCGAAGCGAGAACCTGAAAGATTTTCATATATTTTAAATAAGGCAAGAAATTCAATTTCACATAATAAAGACTTCATTCACCACAATAAATACTGCTTTTAGCATCCGAAATAGCAGTCGCCAAGCTAGCTCAGTTGGTTGAAGCGTCAGTACTGTAATACGGACAACGGGAGACATGTCCTACGGACCGCAATTGGTGTAAAAGGTAAGTAAAAATGAATTTAATAAGTTAATAAACATTATAATTTGCAGGCAACCCTTGTGAGAAAAAGTTGGAGTGATGGTAAACAATATTAGATATGTTAATGTAAATAAAATTACGGATGGCTAACAAACAAATTCATTAGGATAAAACTTATTTATGCATTAATTATTTTATTTTTATCAAGTAGATAGATTACTAACTAGTATGTAGTTTTATATGTTCCTATTACTAAAAACCTGTGGGGGGATTACCAAATATAACCTGAAAAAGACGTCATTCGTCTGAGACATTAGGAAGTCATTTTCACGTTTCATTTACGTCATCTAACTCGTCATTTCTCGTCACCCCTGACCATTTTTTCACGTCATTTTCACGTGCCTTTGCTACCTGGGTATTCACTAGCCACTTGTCATATTGTGTCAACATGTAAGACTGTAGTTTGAATATTTGTACATTTATGATAAATAAATGAATTTTTGCATTATAATACGCTTGAAGAAAAAATAGTATATATTACACGGAGTAGAACGCCTTTTTTTGTGTTTCGCCCAGTTTGCGGCTTCGGCTTCGCCTCAGCCGCAAATCCTGGGCTCGACACAAAAAAAGAGTGCGTTCTACTCCTAGTAATATAATATACTATTTACTTCATCCACCCCCACTACCACCCCCACCCGTCTGCCGATGTGGGATATCGTTTCATGGGGTAGACGATTTCAAATATTATATTATTAAAGTTCCATAAACAATTATTTCCACATACTTGGGCAGCGGTTTTTTTATAAAAAGTGGCATAGTGCCTTTTCTTGTTAAAGCTTTATTTTCTTTCAGCTCTCTTGTTTTTAATTTTTTTCTCCATCGCCACCCCCTGAAAAAGATGGCATCCACCCATTCCACCCCCTATAAATTAGCAAGCCGCCGCATAAGATAGAAACTTTTCTTTAATGCATTTACTATTAAGTTGCCAAAAATAAACGAAATCCGTTTCATATAATATTACTCCGAAGTTAAAACCTCTAGGTAGTGTATCGCGAGCGAAAACAAAAATATTATTAGTGTGAACTAAAAAAAAAATCAATTTATGTAATTGTTTATACCTGTACAAATATATTTTCACCTATAAATATATTTGGATAGGTATATGTTATCTAAAAATATGCTTCTTGTAAAATAAAAAACAACACGTTTCGCCGAGCGTAATTTTAACCAGCAGAAGGTGTGTAAAAAATAATTTCGTTTCGTCACAGAATCATTTAAGTCAGAACTACCTCCGCTAATCACTACTTAAGTATTACACACAACTCACGGCACACTTAGTCGTCTAATTAAAGATTTTTATTCTTTAATTTTCACGTGTAAAAATAGTGCGCGACAAAGATCAACCGCAAACAGCAATTAGTAAAGGTGATCTATACGCGCTGATTTCTACAGAACGAAATCCATGTAAATATGAGCTCGAGAAGTGTAGAAAATTCAAATGCGATAATACACAATTATTTGAAAAAGAAAAAGGTGTTTGATGAAATCGCGCCGTGGGAAATCAAGCAGTCCGCGCTTGGGGGGCTCGGCCTGTTTGCGAAACGAGACATCGACGCAGGGGAGGTGATTTTTCTTGACTGTCCAGTGATTTTGGGGCCTAGATGCAGACTGAACTCCCCTAAAATATGTGTAAGATGTTTCAGCAGGAACAATCTTAAAGATTGCAAAAATAATTGTGGTTTGCCGATATGCAGCGATGAGTGCCAAGACTCCAACGATCATCAGAGAGAATGTAAACTAATAAGACAACTGAAGGGTGGAAATAGTGAGACTGACTCGCTAAAATTGTTGAAATGTTTGACACCACTCAGGTCACTGCTGTTAGATAACGAGGATAAGGAAGTGGTGAGAATTTTGAAATCTCACAGGGGCAGACACCACGGTTATGAAGTTGATGTGTTGCTGCAAGAATTGTTGTTTGATATAAAGGAAGATGACGTTGAATTCGTTAAGTTTGTTTGTTCTGTGCTGGATGCAAATGCCTTTGAGGTTCTTACTGGCAATGAAGATAATCAGTCGAGCTTGAGAGGTATTGAGATTATTATAATTTTGTTCTATTAATATCGGAACGTAAATATTTGTTTTCAATATCTTGGTCCCTTGCGTCAAACGCTAGTTAATTAGAACAAGAAACATGTTTACAAGCGCCAGATTTTCTGAATTATTTTGTAGTACAGTACTAAGAGGTAAACGATATGTGAAATTTAGCAATATTGTCACATGTGATGATAATTTTCTTTTATGGGTAATTATTGTGGAAAAGTTATCATCTTCAGTTTCTACGGGATAGATCATTAATAATAGGCCATAGTTCAAGGGTAGATTTTTTTAGCCAAAATATGAGGATATAACCAAACATGCTTTAGTAAATTGTTGCTGTGAAAAAAGATACAGGGTGTCAAAATTATAATTTTTTCTTCCTTTTTTTGCAATATCTCAACTACACCAATCTTCTCCCAATTTGGTAAGGAAACATTTTTTAAGAAACAATAATTAAAGATAAAGATCTCAAGAATTCTTTGAGAAATGAAAGAAACTCAATTTGAAAAGGACAAATTGTATTTATTGAACAGTGTGTTTTGGTGACGTCTTAGTTCTGTCAAAATGTCAAACTAATGAAATTGTACATAAATGCACACTTTTCAATAAATACAATTTGTCCTTTTCAAATTGAGTTTTTTTTCGTTTGTTGAGTTTTCTCGAAAACGGATTTCTAGTGAATAGTGCCACAACGTTTCGTAAAAAAAAGAGAAAAAATATTCATCACCAGGTATAGCTCATGATGGACCTCCATGGGCTAGCATGACGTGATACATAAATTATTGTTTCTTAGCTTAAAAAATGTTTCCTTGCCAAATTGGGAGATCAGTGAAGAGGTAGTTGAAAAAATTACAATTTTGACACCCTGTATCTTTTTCGACAGCAACAATTTAGTAAAGCATGGTTGGTTATATCCTCATATGTTGATCCAAAGAATCTACCCTTGAACTGTGGCCCCCCTACCCTTAATGGTCCATCCTGTATATGGTTCCGACACTTGCTATATCCCCAAGGGGTGAAAACTATCCGTAAATTTAAATATTTAATATTTGAGAAAGTACCTTTTGCTGATTTAATTTTAAAACGTAGGATATTTATGTTTCTGGAATCGCTGATTACGACCCAGGGTAGCAGGGTGACGTCATTATGACATCTTTTAAAGGTGATTTTTCGTCGCCGACGTCATTGTCCCAATAAATGACGTACCAAAGACGTGATATTTATAACGTACTTCTGACGTCATCATGAAGACGTCAAATACACGTTTCTTTTAGGTCATTATTTTGACGTCATTAAAATGACGTGAAATAAATTATTATAAAATAAAAATAAATAGAAGTATTTAGTGACTAGTTCAATTTTCGCCACATAGTAATAATAATTTTGTTTTACTATTTCTAACTAGGTATACAGCTTTTAAACATATTTAAATAAAGATGTTCAATGGTTTAGTGAGTTAAGTGTATAAGACACACCCTACCATACCAGGCGTTGCCTATCTTCCGGCAACCTCCCTAGCCACACCTTCCCTCTACCATAACCTATGTCTACCCTACCCTTTATATTTCGCCAACTTTACATCTTTAACCCCTTCCCCCCTTGTTACCCAGTAAACATTAGTGTAACTTTCTCTGAGAGGTAAGATTAATAGAACATTTTTATATAAAATATTTTACATAATTTTACATAGCATATACGTAAAATAATATCATATTTAAGTCAACATATTAACTTAATTACTTATACACAAGTTTACATATTTGCTACATAATTTTACTTAAAAATGTTTACCTACTTCATTTTACGACATCGAAGTCATGAAACGCGTCAGTGTCACAGCCTCACGCTCACGCAGCACGCTGGTGTAAAATAATGTAAAATCTAACGTTTGTGTTTTTTATCATTTTTGTGAAAAATTGTGGATGATGTCTTTTAATAACTTTGATGCAGAACTGTGAACCATAAAGCGTTGTGACTTTTTTAAATATTATTTTATTTGGACGTTTTATTAGTGTAGAGGTTAGGTGCAAACATAAACATGCCCTCTAGTTTGCGAATTTGGTGTACATGTTTGTACAATTTTGTTGCTTTATCTTTTTTGTTCTTTTCGTCCTCTTTTTGTATTTCCAAATTCCCTCTAGGCCGATAACATCCTATAAATCTAAACTTTTTAGATCATATAACTTTTAACCTACTCTACCTTCCTCCACGGCGGTCAGACCACGAGGTCGTCATTTGTTCGAATGGGTTTTTTCGTTAACTCTGTTTTCCTGTATCAACAATCAAAATTTTCCAAAAGTGCGTTTGCCTAGTGAGTTTTTAGTTAGGTATTTATAGTGTATTTTAATTAGTTTTAGGCCCATGTGGGCACATGTTTTTTCATTTTTAATTAGTCCTTAAGTCTGCCTGCGGCAGACAGGAGTTTCTAACAACCCAATTTAATTACCGTTAAGCCGAACCGGAGCCGCCCCGCCCAGCCCCACATTTACCACGACGCTGCACGCCGTGATTGTTGGGCTGGCTCCGGGCCGGGATCCGGCGAGGCGCATTTATGTTCGTTAAACACGTAATAAATTTGTTTTGTTGTTGTTTTGTTGTTGTAGGGTTGCGAGTCAAAAGGTCCTCGGTTCAATCCTTGCACATTCCGGTTTTTTTTTCGTCAAAAACCTTATTAATAATTGTGGAAAAATATTATAATGAGAGGTTTGCATCCCTTATCGCAAAATTCACTGAATACCAATACGTCATATTGGCGTCATATGTATGACGTCATTGGGCTGTGACATTGTGCCGTCTTTTTCACGTCATTTTTACGTCATGCTGAAGATGAAATTGACGTAATTAATGCCGAAAAAACGACATCATAATGACGGCACCTTGCTGCCTGGGGAATCTGAAGTCAAAATTAAAAGGTTCAAAATGGCTGCTCAAATATGGTGAATGATTTTCTTTTCTAAAGTAAGAGTTTTAAACTAACAAAAAAAATGAGCATTTAGTTGACGCTATGCATTAACGAAAAACAGTATTATTGAGGTTTTTTTTTTAATTACTGGACAATTACAGTAACAAAATGATTTTTTTAGGATGACCACTCTAACTACATACGAAATATTATTGTCCTACGTTACATGTTTCTCATTATTTTTTTTAGGTGACCACCCTATATACAGGGTGTCCCACTTAAAACTCCCGGTTCCATTTTCTCGATAACTAAAAGAGATATTTGAATTCTGTAAAAGGTGTTCAATAGAATATAATGAATATATAAATGGTACCAGTTTAGAGTAAAAACGGTCATTATACAAACTGAGTATAGATGGCGTTGCGACGCAAAGAAATTATTTGATCCTAAGAACGTTGACATGAGGTGCAAGTGATGGGACATTACATTCAGAGCAACTTTTATAATAAGAGCAATTTTCGCAAAATCACTGGTTTTCGATATATCTGAACTTCAATATAATTTTTTAAATATGAAAATCGTCATACCTTTTTTAAAATAAATTTTAGATGATAAATCCTTTGGGACATTTTTCATAGTGAATGTGGTGGATGATTTAGATAGTAATAAAGATATTTATTTCAAAACATAAATAACTTGTTTTTCAAGTAAAACAAAGGTGGGGCTGCAACGGCTATTTGGAAATTAAAGATTTTGAAATTTCTGTTTATTGCGTATTGTCTAATTTCTGTGTCAAGTTTATGTTGTATGTTCGACTAAATTTTACACTGTAAATTGTAGACATATGAAAAAAAATGCGATTTTTGTTACTTGAAAAATTACATTTAAGTCAAATATCTCGAAAACCAGGGATTTTTCGAAAATTGCTCGTATAAAAAAAGTTGCTTAGAATATAATTCTTCATCTCATGCACCTCATTTCAACATTCCTAGGAACGAACAATTTCTTTGCATCGCAACGCTATCTATACCTTAATGTGTAAAATAATCGTTTTTACTGAAAACTGAAGTCATTTATATATTCTAGTAGATAGATACCTTTTACAGAATTCAAATATCGCTTTTGGTTATCGAGAAAATGGCGCCGGGAGTTTTAAGTGGTACACCCTGTATTTGTCATATTTTTCTCCCTTGACCGTTATGTTAACTATACATGCAACTATGGTTCTTCGTCACATATTTTTCATTATTTTCTTGACCACTCCGTATATTTTTCATATTTTGTATATTTTTTTCATATTTTTCTTCTTTGACAATTGTATAAGCTACATACGAAATATTGTCCTCATTTATATATTTTTTTAAATTTTTTTAAGTGACCACCCTGTATATTTTTCATATTTTTCTTCATATTATCGTCCACTGACACATTGTTTTATGTTGTTTTTGAGGTGATCATCATGTATATTTTTTATATTTTTCTCCCGCGACAGTTGTGTTAACTGCATGCTGAATATTATTGTCATCCACCACATTTTTTTCATATTTTCTTTGACCACCCTGTATATTTTTTATATTTTTCTTCCTTGACGGTTGCGTTAACTGCATACGAAACATTATAGTCCTTCATTACATTCTTTATTAATTTCTTTAGAGTGACCACCCTGTACATTTTTCATATCTTTCTTCTTTCAGAGTTGCATTAACTGCATGCGAAATATTATCGTCCTTCGCCACTTTTCTTAATTTTAGGGTGACCATCCTTTATACTTTTTTGACAGTTGTCTAAGCTACATGAGAAATATCGTCCTGCATTATATTTTTTATTATTTTAATAAGACTGACCACCCTGTACATCGTTCATACTTTTATTCCATGACAGTTTCGTTAACTGCATGAGAAATAGTATCGTCCTTCGCCACATTTTTTTATTAATTTTTTTACGGTGACCATCTTGTATATTTCCTTTCATACTTTTCTTCTTTAACAGTTGTGTTAACTTCATGAGAAGTAATATTACCCTCCGCCAGATTTTTAATTTTTTTGTGACCACCCTGTATATATTTTATATTTTTCTTTCTTGACAGTTGCGTCAACTGCATTTGAAATATTATCGTCCTCTGTCACATTTTTTTCATTGTTTTTCAGGGTAACCACCCTGTATATTTTTTCCATATTTTTTTTCTATGACAGTTATGTTAACTACATGTGAAATATTATTGCCCTCCGTCACATTTTTTATTTTTGTGACCACCCTGTATAATTTTTTCTTCATATATTTCTTTGTCCATTGTGTTAGCTACAAGCGAGATATTGTTGCCCTTCGTCACATTTTTTCATTATTTTTTTTTGGTGACCATCCTGTATATTTTTCTGCTTTGAAAGTTGCGTTAACTGCATATGAAATATTATCATCCTACTTTACATTTTTTTCATTAGTTTCTTAGGTTGACCACTCTGTATTATTATATTTTTATATTTGTCTTCTTTGACAGTTGTGTTAACCAAATGCAAAATACTATGACCCTCCGTCACATTTTTTAATTATTTTATTTGATGGCCACCCTGTATATTTTTCTTCCTTGACAGTTGTGTTAACTACGTGTCAAATATTACAGTCTTCCGTCACATTTTTTTCTTTGAAAGTATATTCCAGTTCTTCGTTGGTAGTAGCATCAACTGCCTACCAAATATTATTCTCCGCCAAGTGGTTATGTAGATATAGAGCCAACAGACAGATAACAGACAGACAGACAGAATGACGGAATTAAATGGCTTTAATTTTCGTTATCTACATAGTCTGAAATTGAAAATCTGAAGATATCTCGAGGGTGATTTTTTTACGATTACAATATTTCCCTTCGGTAAGCGAGGGAAGTAAAAATCTCCAGAAACTATTAATCGTATATCAATACTAGCTTACCCAGTAAACGTTGTTTTGCCATATAAATTATAAATTTTTGTCCAAAAAATAAAAATAAAATTTCTGGATAGGGCCACCCTTATCACCTAGGGGTATAAAAATAGCCTACGACCTATTCCCAGACCTACCAAATATACACAAAAAATTTCATAAAAATCGGTCAAGTTGTTTCGGAGGAGTTCGATAACAAACACTGTGACACGAGATTTTTATATACAGTGTGTCCCGCTTTTTATAAATCCACCCTAATATCTCAGTTATTAATAATGCGATTTTCTTCAAATTTGGGTGGTAATTATATGTTAGAAAAATGAATTATTTGGCATAGTAAACATTTTCATTTTTCATTGGCGTGCGGTTTTAGGGGGTAAAAAGAGGTCGATTTCTCGGCAAAAGGATATTAGGGCTTATTTTAGACAAATTTTTCTATCATATTTGGATTTAGTATGTCCAAAAACCCCTTAATCCATATTCTCCATGATCTCAAAAACGGATTATGGCAGAAACGAAAAATTAATTAATTTCTTAATATATCAGTTTTTAATAATAATGCGATTTTCTTCAAATTTGGGTGGCAGAGTTGGAAAAAAAACAGTTTTTTTTCATTTTAAACAAAAAAACAGTTTTTTTTGTTTAAACCAGGTTTTTTTAAAATTTTTGAAGGTATGTTTAAAACGTGTTTAAAACATTTTTAAAACGTTTAAAACTATATTCAACTAAAATTAAATGGTGCCAGGCACACTATGTCTGTTACTACTAGTTGATGTCAGATGGCGCTCTCAAATGTATTTTACAGCAATCTGCAAATAAAATGCTCAGTTTAGTGCACGTAACCACCATATCGGAATTATTTATCGGAATGGACCATCATCGGCACTTTTCCTGCTTTTCCACAAACTTAAAAATAATACATTTATTTAAAACATCGCACTGTGTTTTAAACTGTGTTTTAAACACTTGTTTAAAACATTGCATTTTGTATTAAATATGTTTTAAACATTTCTTTAAAACACAGTGCGATGTTTTAAACATGTTTTAAACACTTTGTTTAAAACATTTTGTTTTAAACACGCCAACCCTGTTGGGTAGTAATTATAAATTGGAAAAATGAATTAGTTGGCATAGTAAAAATTTTCATTCTTCATTGGCGTGCGGTTTTAGCGGGTAAAATAGGGTACCTTTTTTGGCAAAAGGATATCAGGGCTTATTTTAGACAAATTTTTCTATCATATTTGGATTCAGCATGTCCAAAAACCCCTCATTCCATATTATTCATGATCTCAAAAACGGATTATGGCAGAAACGAAATATTAATTAATTTCTTAAAAAACACTTTTTTTAAATTTTTTGATATAACAAACCTAAAAACATTTTTTTTTTTATAAATTCTGGTCTATTCAACATAACCACCTTCCAATGATACCACACCGTTTGTCGTAAATGGTGCCTCGTCACTAAACATTATGTTTTTTAAAAAAATCTGTCGTTAAGATAGTTACCTTGCAACCATAGGCATTAATCAAAAGTGCTTTGAAAAACAAGTTTTTATTTGATATTTGGTGATTCATAAGAATTGTCAAAAGTTAAATAGTGTTATTTAATTTATCATTACTGATAATGGTAGAAAATCGGAGAGTAGTTCTTACAATTGAAGAAAAAGTTGAAATTATCCGTTTAATTGGTGATAATGAAAAATCTACGCGTCAGGTTGCTCGAGTATTTAATCAACGTCATCGTGATCGAGCACCTATTTGGCACAAAATCGTTGGTGACATCAACAAACTGTTTGCAAGAACCAGAGCCATTTTCAAGACAAGACAAGACGAAGAAGGTACAATTTAAATTTACGACAATATCCGGACGACGAACGCATTTTAACCGAATTTCGGAACAATCCAAATGGTAGTATAAGGGCAGTTGCGAGAACACTAAATTTAACCAAAAATAAAAGATGGAGGTGTTTGAAACGCAGTAGGATTAGGGCATTTAAATCAAAATTTTTGCATACTCTCTTAGAAGGTGATTTTGAACGGCGGTTTGAATTTTGCCTCTGGTTGCAAGGTAACTATCTTAAAGACAGATTTTTTTTAAGAACATACTGTTTAGTG
Organism: Rutpela maculata; assembly: GCA_936432065.2. NCBI lineage: Eukaryota > Metazoa > Arthropoda > Insecta > Coleoptera > Cerambycidae > Rutpela > Rutpela maculata. The sequence continues at coordinate 11,165,585 of OW386289.2, forward strand.
ACGAGGCAACATTTACGACAAACGGTGTGGTATCTAGTCAAAATTGTAGATATTGGGCAGCCGAAAATCCCAACTTTGTAATTAACTGTAAAAACCAATACAGTGAAAAAGTTAACGTGTGGTGTGGCATATTAAACGAACAAATTGTTGGCTCCTTTTTCCTGGATAACCTCAACACAGAAAATTTTCTAAATTTTTTACCAAATGATTTAGATGATTTTTTTATGGAAATGCCTTTAGCACAGAGAGAAAATGTATACCTTCAGTTAGATGGTGCCCTGGCGCACAATTCTCTGATAGTTAGAAATTTTTTAAATGCAAATTTCCCTATTAAGTGGATAGGTAGAAATACCCCTTTAGAACCGTGGCCCCCTAGATCGCCTGATATTACCCCTTGTCTTGTGACTTTTTTCTATGGGGTAATTGAAAAATAAAGTGTACGCTACTCGGCCGCGTAACAGACAAGAGCTTTGCCGTAGGATTAGGCAAGCGTGTCAAGAAATTACTCCCCAAACTTTAAGAAAGGTGATTAGGTCAGGTTAAGAAGGGTTGTTGAAAAGTGTATTTTATTGGAAGGTGGTTATGTTGAAGAGACCAGAATTTAAAAAAAGAGTTGTTTTTAGGTTTGTTATAGCAATTAAATAAAGTTATAAAAAATTAAGTGTTTTTTAAGAAATTAATTAATATTTCGTTTCTGCCATAATCCGTTTTTGAGATCGTGGAGAATATGGATTAAGGAGTTTTTGGACATGCTGAATCCAAATGTGATAGAAACATTTCTCTAAAATAAGCCCTAACATCCTTTTGCCAAAAAACCTACCCTCTTTTACCCCCTAAAACCGCACGCCAATGAAGAATGAAAATTTTTACTAAGCCAAATAATTCATTTTTCCTACACATAATTACCACCCAAATTTGAAGAAAATCGCATCATTAATAACTGAGATATTAAGGTGGATTTATGAAAACACACTGTATTAGATATAAAAAAAAAGTTTATCCTCAGTTTATAAGCTTTATTTTTGATCTCCACTATTTTTTCTAAAACCTAGTGTTTATTGAGATATCTGCAAATAAGTAAACATTTTACGTTTTTTTCGAAATCCCTTTAACGTTTAAAGTGTAATTTTTTCTCTAAAGCAAGTGCTGTAACCGGAAGACAAAATTTTGAGCATCTAGGTGCATGCATCTTAACGAAAAACTGAACTGGAGAATTATATATATTTTAATTACTGACTTTACACTAACAAAATGGCGACGTTTTTATTAAAAAAGATCTAGTCCCAAATCATTTGAAAGTTTAATCAATAGTATTTTATTTTGGTTATCAGCATTTTTGATGTAAGTCGTAAGCACTAGTTTCTGAGATATTTAACATTTGAACTAAATATTTCGTCTCATGAACATTATCTTTCTACTTCCATTTCAAACTATTAATTCTAAAGAAATTAGATGAAAATAAAATGCATGCCTATCAGTTTATAATCTTTCTTATTATTTTGCTAATTGGGACACATTTCGAGTTATTCAACAAAATCAATTTTTTTGTGGCACTGTGGAACTAGTCTAATCAACCAAAAACTCGTTTTGAAGTACCTGTTTTCTCAAATCGCAATGTTCAAGTCGTTATAATTTAAAGATTGTCAATTTATATGAAAAATTTTATAATACAACCTTTTTCCTCAAAATATGACTAATTCAGTTCCAATAGTTATTTTTTTTTGGGTGCCACCCCCTGTAAATTAGCAAGCTCCCGCATGATATAGAAATATTTATTTGATGCATATACTATTAACTTATAAAAAGAGAAACAAAATTTAATGTTTGACATTAGTTCTAAATTAAAACCTACAGTTACTGTACTATTAATATTATTCTTAGAAAATATAAACTGTGAGAGGAAATATTATTTACTTCTATTATCATTATTCACAACTAATTTTCTAGCACAGATATTCTGCTTAACATTGTAATGATTTATGTGAAGAATAATTATTTTTGTTTCGAGCATTGTTATATAAAATAAATAGTGTTTCGAGTTTCTTTTAATATTCTCATTAGCACGAATCATTAAAAAGTTAAGTTTAAATTTTTTGTTGTAAAAAATAAGAGTAATTTTTAAAAATCCGTAAAACTATTTACACAAAACTTTCCTTATCTCTTTTCTTTCCGTCTTCTTCTTAGCGATGATGTTAAGGTGGGCGGTTTCTTGAACGTAACTCGAGAATTTCTCCTGCATCCCTGAACCGACTGAAAAAATTTTTTGATATTCTTTTAGAGACAGCTTTATAGAATAGTACTTAGGCTATTTAAAACTAAAAAAAGAAAAATTTTTTACTTGTACGAAAATCAAATTTTTTTTTTTACTTTTCAATAATCTGGTACCATTCTATAATGTTGTCTCTAAAGGCTTATCAAAAAATTTTTTGAAGCGGTTCAGAGATGTAAGAGAAATTCTTGAACTACGAAATCATTTTCTTAAGCACGGCACCGGCACCCTTAAGTACATGCCAAACTCAATGCCAATATTGTTGTTGCATTACTTATATATTTTTTTAAGAATTGTTTTTAGGATGTCCACCTTGCGTATTTTCACTAAGAGTATATCCGATTTTTCTTTGATGATAGGGTCAATTACCTGCCAAGTAATGTTTTTTTTTCATCAAGTAGTTTTTTAGATATAGCTCCAACCGACAACCGACAGGCAGACTGACTGTCGAATATGTTTGACAAGCGTTATTTTACGTTCATTTGCACCTAGGTCTGTACTTGATCAGCTAAGTCAATTAATTTTTCAATTATATTTCACAGTCTCCACCTTTGTGATTACATAACACATGTAGATGATGTTTACAGAAATTAGATCTATTTTATTGCAAGTGTGTTAATTATGTGACAAATCTACCGATATTTGATTTTACTTCCACATCCAGTGGAAGTATAGTAACGACAAAAAAAAATTTAAAAAATTTTTATTGTTCAAATAGGCTTAAAATGTCAGAAAACGACGAGATTTTAAGTTTGAGCGAAAAAAATTTCTGTCTGTCTGTCTGTCTGTCTGTCGGTCTGTCTGTCTGTAACTTTTTTTTGTGCGCACGTTTACTCTGGAACCGTTTAAGATATTGACTTGAAATTTGGTACACGTATGTACTTTAACGAGATCTGGAACTAGATTATATTTTCATGTTGTTTCGACGAAGGGTTGGGGGTAAATTGGGGTAAATTTGGGGTAAATGGGTAAATCAAGCAGATAGGAGTCCATAAAATTGGTATTTAGTATATACAAGAGAAGTTAAGGTCTCAAAAAAATTTTTGGCATTAGCCACCCCCATTACCACCCCCACCTCCTTATTAAAGGGGATGAAAAAAAATGTGATTTAGTGTATGTACAAGAACCAGAAACTTCAAAATATTTTTTACTTCATACACCCCCACTACCGACTACCACCCCCCTATCACCACCCCCACCCCACTACCGATGTGGGGTATCGTTTTATGGATTTTTGGGGTAGAGGATTTCAAATATTATATTATTAAAGTTCCATAAACAATTATTTCCACATACACAGTTTTTTCGTTATGAGTGACTTGGATAGAGAATCTGGATGTGGAAGTAGTGATTCCTTGGGCAGCGGTTTTTAGTTATAAACTATGAAACAGTATAGACAATGAATATAGTAGTTAACATTCACATTATACAGGGTGATTTACCACGACATGCGGAAAATAAAATGGCGTTCAAGTGTTATATGTGGGAAAGTCCATGCAAAATTTTAGAGTGGGGAAGTAATATGGTTGGACCGCGTAGTTAAAGTCATAGGCGGCGCATTCCTACCACAAAATAAGGTAATTTTTTTGGTCACATTTTTTTTAATTTCTAATTTTTTTAACTCCTTTCGGTGGGGACAGCCTACTGATAAATTTTCCACATGTCGTGGTAAATTATCCTGTATAATTGTAATGAGTAGCATTTTAATAATAATATCTATTCAAAATATTAATAATACAAAAATAATTTACCCATAATAGCACATGGATATCCTATGGATGTTCAATGGACGTCCCCCACAGGACATTCGGGACGTCCTACGGACATCCATTTTTTGTACAGTTGGACGTCCCATGGACGTCCCAGGGACGCCCAAATGTCACAACTTTGGATAATTTATGGAAGTCCAATGTTGAACATTAAACGGTGTCCAAGATAGACATTATTTGGACCAATTAAACTAACACATATTTTCTGTACAAATGCCCTCCAGTATTGGACCTTAAATGGTGGTCCATGGTGGACATTATTTGGACCAATAAAAATTGTCCTTATTTGGACTAATAATGGGTGTCTATATAGTCTCAAGCCATTTTGGAAAAAAATATACTAGTGAACAAACACGAAATCTATAAAGCATTTTAATAAAAAATAATCTTATCTTGGAAACTGTGAGATTCTAGGAATCAATATTTAGTTTGCTGTAACATCGACGCAATGGCCCTAATGTCCACGCGACAATATTGCATTGCAATGTCACATATCGCAAAGTACTGGCAAGATACATGAACTTTGATAACAAAGCTGAGCAAGTTTGCAGGAACAAATCATTAATTTTCATGTAATGTTCAATTACACAGGTCAACATTTGATCTAAGCGGGAACACCGAGGTTCCATGGGTTTTTCTGCACTTGACCTTCAAATGACCTTGAACCTGACGTGATGGCGGTTAACTGACCCTCTCATCGTGATCAGCGCCCCCAAAAACCCCTTGTAGCCTATACTGCGTGCGGTGTTCCCGCTTAGATCAAATGTTGACCTGTGTTATCTACTTACTGAAATATTCTAATGCTTATCTTCGAGTTGCAAATGTAACTTATACACTGTCTGCCAAAAAGTCTGTATGGGAAACTCTGCTGTTATTGACTTTCTGAAGATTTTTATTTTTAATAAAAGTTAGTGCATGTTCTCAAGCGAAAAAGTGGCTGCAAAAATTTGTGTTGAAAAATTAAATTTTTTGAAATTGGCTCAAAAGTACACTACCCTTATTTTTAAAGATATCGAAAAATTTTATTTTAAGAAGTTACTTATAATGTATATTGGATTCTTCTAGTTTAAAAATAAAAATTGTCCACTCTTTTATGATTAATTCCTGAAACAATTAAAATTTGAAAAGAGAGAACAACTATGCAAAATAACACGTTTTTTTCCAAAATAACTATTTGGTAAAAAAGTACTCTTAAAATTTCCTTAAAGATGACTTTAATCCGTTACTTAGTCTGAAACTATTAGAGATAGAGAATTATTGATAAGAAAATAATATCAAAATATATAGTTCAGGAATTATGCGCAAAAAAGTAGAAAATTTTTAATTTTAAAATAGAACAGCCATATTTGATATTTAGCTATAACTTCGTATTATAAGCAACTTCTTGAAATAACATTTTTCGATATCTTTAAAAATAAAGTTAGTTTACTCTTGGGCCAATTTCCAAAAAATTAATTTTTCTACATAAGCGACAGGACTAACACAAATTTTTTCATCCACTTTTTTTTTATCAAAAGTGAAATTTTTCAGAAAGTCAACAACAGAGTTTCTCATATAGAGCAGACTTTTTGGTGGACATTGTATAAAATTTTCCTCGTAAATTCTCTATAAGTTTACTATAAGATGATCTTGAAAAAAATATGCGAAATGATCTTCACTAGTGCCATCACTGTTTTACCATATGTACAGATCAAAACAGGAAACAGTTATATTATTATGTATATCACTTCATAATAATGAGATATCTGTAGAAAAAAAGGGCAGCGGATAGAATAAAGTCTTTACTGTCTCCAACTTGTTTAACAGAAAGGACTTAGGACATTAATAGTCCTATTGGCTGTCCCCTTTTCTACTTCAAAGTATTAAATAGGTATTGTTTATTATTGGTATATATGGAAAAATGGCAATCGACCTATAGTGTAGACCTTATCGACAATTTTTTTAAAAACCAGTTTTATAGCAAACTCCTAGTACTGTATATTTAAATTTTTACCTATTGATATTAAGTTTAGTATACTAAACGTAGCATATCTAATTTATAAAATAAAATACGAACGCTTTATGTATTAAAAAATATTTTATTAAGTTATTAGAAATAGTCATTTAATAATAAAAAATATCATTTGGTAATTAGGTATCTTCTATTTTTCAACCAAAAATCAATGTTTGCCTCTCATATGCCTGGTTTTGGCATACTGGAACTAATTCATAGAAAATCCCTCGAAATGATCATCAGACTTTGAAAGAGATGCCTGTGTTGCGGCTAAAAAATTTTTTACCATTATTACACTAACTCAGTTGTGCATTAAGTATTTTAAAACTGTGTGTTTGTAATTCCGTTTTAATTTTTTGGAATGAGTGAAATAATATACTTTAAAACTAGTGGAAGCATTATACTCTTCGCCGATTTACTGAGCTTTTTATATAATTGTTATACATTCTATAGGATACTCTTCGCATTTTTCTTGTAAATAATGTTAGTTTTTGGGCATTCTAAATTTTGTGATACCAACTTTGTTGTGGAAAAAAAAATATGAAAAAAAAATCACCATGTGAGGGATCGAACACGAGACTTTTGGTTTGCAAGGCAAATTCAATTCAATTCAATTCAAAAAGTATTTATTCACAATTATGTTTATATATGCGCCAGAATATTTATAACTAAAGGAAGTTTAAAAACACTTATAACTAATTAAAGCTAAATTAAAAACTGTAGTTAGGGACGCGCGCACAAACACACGCGCACTGTTTTTAAAGGTTTGGTTGGTGATACGGGAAAAACTCAATGAAAAAATCCGTTTGAACAAGTCACAATCTTCATCCGATGGTCTGCCTGCCTTCGGGAAGGTAGGGTGGAGGGGAAATTATGATTTAAAAGGTTTGGGTTTGCGAGAAGTTATTGGTCGAAAGGGGATTTGGAAGAAGAACAAAAAGGGACAAAAGAACAAAAATTGACAAAAATAACAAAAACGAGGTTAATAAAGGGAGTAGAAAAGTTTTAGAGTAAAAGGTGGTGAAAATAAAAGGTGGTGAAAGGGAAATTGTGGTGTAGGAAAGATTGCTTTAGCCATTAGGCTATCTCATCTTACCAGAAAACTTGAATGAATATCGTTCAAGAATTATATTTCAACGGATTAGATACATTATTATGAAATATATAATAATATATTGGTAAAATGTAAAAACAAAAATAAAATTATAGAGAATAACATTTCGAAAGATTTCTATTTAAGTACAAATGACAGAAATTTTGAAAAAATCTTTCTTTATTTAAATGATTAATAACTTTTTTATTTATTGATTGATTTTTTTCAAAAACAATAGGGTTCTTCCTCTAGCTAACGCTAACTTACTTTCTAAATTTCAATACAATCGTACTTTTCTTTCTTAAGTTATCGTGCTTACAAGAAACGTGACGGACGGACAGACGGACAGACGGACAGACAGACGGACATTTTGAAAGTTGTTCAAAATTCGTTCACTAACACAATGATATGAAAATTTTTTCTCTACGACCGGTTTTAGAAATGTGCCGATCAAATACAATATACTCTTCGGTTTTGCGAAGAGTATAATAATACAAATTTTTAAAATAGGTCACACATAAAAAATTACAAGCAATCAGGCGCGGATTTATGGGGGGGTAATGGGGTAATTACTCCCCCCAAGATTCTGTACATCATCAATTTTTGTTTTAAAATGGTATGATTTTTGTTAATTTTGGGAAGAAAAAAAATTTTAGGTCGAAAAATATTTTTTTCAGATTTCTCCCCCCCGCTCATCAAAAAATTTTGGGTTCAGTGTTACCCCCCCCCCAAGCTCAAGGTCCAGATCCGCCCTTGCAAGCAATAGAACACCTTTATCCCTGAAGGCTTAAAGTGACAAGTGACTTTGTGAGGGAGAGGCCTATGTTTAAAGTCAAAAGACATGCACTTGTCCGGGTATACTAGGATTAACTAGAGAAATATTTAGTAGTAATTACAGGTAATAAACATACTTACGTTTTTCATTAGAGTCCTCGATAATACATAACAGCATCAAACTTACCGTTTTGTTCACTTTCTCATTTTTCATATTTAAAAATCCACCACAAAGACATCATGCAAATAAAGACATACGTGGATAATTTGGTGGTAGCTATTATAGATATTTTACACTTCACTTCGCACTTTTTTCTTCAACTCTAAAAATTATTAAATATCTCCTTCTTTACTATGCCTTGAAAAAAAGTCGAAATAGAAGCGCATGCGCACAACATGGCTTAAGTTAAAATAGACAGGGCTTTGGATTTTGCAGAGTCAAATTTCATTTTATTTGCAAAATTAACTTTGACTGATTATCTCACTTGCAATATAACTTTTGCCAATTCGTAGCAAATTATCGTAAGTAAGTTGCAGTCACAACTTTCAAATATATTTGTAAATTAACTTTGCCACAAAGTTTCAGCTATATTTTTATTTCTTTTAAGTTTGCTGAAACCTTCCAGCAAAAGAACAATTTAAGTACAAAAATAAATAAGATGCAACATTGTAGGAAACTTTTGCAAGTTTCAATGTCCATCAGTGGGTATATTTAAAAGAATATTTATATTTGCCAGCATCTTCCAAATGAAAAAATATAAAGTCTACAATGGACATTATACGGTCCACGTCCATGTAGGAACAAATAAAACGTACACAGATGATATCGTTTTACGTACCTACATAAAATGGGCAATTAAGCGACGTCCATTTATCTTCTGTGCATATTTGTACAATAAATGGACTTTAACGGGACGTTACAACGTCCATAGAAGATGTCGTTTATGTACATAAAAGGGACAATTATGGGACGTTAATTTATTCACCATGAACGTTTGTTCAATAAATGGACTTTAGCGGGACATCCATTAGTTGTCCAAGCAGGAACATAAAGTATTTGTACATATGTACAGTAAATGGACGTCCCTAGGATACCCATTTAGAACCCCATAGAGGACATCCTTGTACGTACATAAAATGAGCATCCATAGGACGTCCATCCAATGTCCGTGGACATTTGTACAGTAACTGGATCTTAATCGGACATCCATTGGATGTCCTGTGCTATTAGTGACTGTATATGTTTTATTTAATCATAGCAAAAACTTTTTTCCGTCATTATGTAAGCCTGTATTGGAGCCCTTCAATATTTCTTCAATGAAGCTTCCTATTAGCTTCACAGGACTATTACAAAATTTATTGAAAATGTCCAAACTTTTTGATCAGTCTGCAGATTTTCTGATGGCTTCAATGTTTATACCATCCCTGTAAGCAGCTGGCGTAGATTGTTGATGGTAAGAGCAACTCATCATTATTAGTATTATCATTTTCGCAACTTTCGCAATGTAATAATTAGACGAATATGTTTGACAAGCAGTATTTTTTCTTTATTTACACCCAGTGTATATTTTCAGGTCTGTACCCGCTCGGAAGCTTAGCAAATCACCGTTGCTTTCCAAATACTATCCACGTGTTCGATGACAAACAAAGAATGGTTACCAGAGCTGCAGTCTTCATATCAAAAGGCACGGAAATCTTCCATTCCTACTCAAGGATAATTTGGGGTACAACCACCAGACTATATCACTTAATACGAACCAAACATTTTGTTTGCAAATGTGAGAGATGCTCAGATCCTACAGAATTTCGCACGTATATGAATGCTGTGAGCTGCAATAAATGCAAGGGAAAAGTCATTCCCATCAATTCGCTGAAACCAATGGGTAATTGGGAGTGCATTGACTGCAAAGAGCTGGTTCCAGGAAAGGAGGTTGGGAGGCTTATGTCGCTTTTAGGATCAATACTTAATGGATTTGATGATACAGATTTTAAACTTATGAATACATTTTTAGAAGGGAAAGTGGCAAGTTTGGTTCCGCAAAATAATGAGGTTGTTGTGGAGCTTAAATACAAAATTATTTGGATATTGGGATACCAAAAGGGATTTTCTTGGAAAGGTAGGTACAACCATATGATATGGTACACCGCAATGTGTAAAAGTTAATGGCAAATATGTTTTTCTTAACAGGTTATCCAGCCAATACTCCTCATACACGGACATTTTTTTTCGATATTTGAATTCTGCTTGTCATGAAACGAATGTCTGTCTAAACATTTTTTTCTCCCTTAATTATTACAAATTTACTCCCACAAGCTATTGTTTCCAGAGGTTTCAAGGTGTAATATATACGAAAAATGGTCAATTTTTCATTATTTTTTATTGGCTTATGGCATATCTATGTTCCTATTTGATTACCTCAAATAGGTATAAAATATGCCACTATAATAGATTGTGAAATTTTGTCCCACTGAAGTAAAACTTCACAATTTTTTTTAGAACTTCCTGTGGAATTATTACACATTAAAATGTCGTTTTGCGAAGACATTTTGGCGTTATTAGAAAAATTAAGAACTGGTCAATGTAAAATGAGGGGCTTATTGTTGTATGAATTATACGAATGCTCAAGAGAAATACAATCAAGGGACCAAAAAACAAATCAGGTAAGTTATGAGTATTCGGCCATAATATAAATAACACCTGCTCTACAAGAAATTCAAAATCCGTTTATAGAACTTTAGAGTAAACAAAGCTCCCATGTTTATCTTCTCCTTCTTATGCACTATGTCCTTTCAGATTTTTGTGATTCATAGCTGTTTAGCACAGCATCATGCCATCTGTCCCGGTTGCCTGTTAGGCACACGGCCTCACCAAAGCTCACCTCTTTTCTTGAACTATGAAGTTCTATATTGTCCTCTCCCCGGTTGATGTTATTCGCCAAAAAATGAGGGGATTCGGGAGAACGTGGCTGGAATACATTCATAAAGAGCATTTTTGCGCCTATTTTTCGGAGAATATGTCTAACAAGTAGAACAATATGGGTAAAGGAAACACCCTTTACCAAGAATTTACGATAAAAGTCGCAAAAATATCGACATTTGACAGGGAATCACCTTTACAATTTGGCTTTTGGCCATTCATATATTCGATCTAAATGCATCTGATAATTCTTAAAACTGGGGGTCAAATCAGGACCGAATATAAAGGGGGGGGGGGGGTCACCCCCAACTTTGAAGCCGATTCGGCAAATCGGTCACCATTCGGCACTTTCGGCATTTGGCAATTATGTACATATAAATCATAAATAAATCATAAAAAAAACTCAAAACAATGAAAACTCAGTACCATAAATAATTATTACTTTTCGAGCATCCCCTGTCTTGTATTTGACTTAAATCGTCCTGGCTGGCAACAGCGTGGCCAAATCTGCTTATTCTAGCCTCTAGCCCCGAGCGCTGTATGTACAGGATCGGCAAGCGTTTGATTAGGTATGATAATAAGAGCAAGCGAGAGCGAAGCAACTAGGCTATTCTTTTTTATCGTATAACACAACCTACTCGTGCCACCTGCTTTCCTCACCACATGTGCGTGGGCAGCTCTGTTTGCATGCCTAATCCAAGACTTTCCGATAATGTATATGAGTATATGTATATCTGCAGGGCCCTGTCATAATTGCTGGAAACGTAAACAGGACACTTCGATTTGTCAAAAGTCTTCAATTAGATTTACATTTTTTTTGTATTCCAAAAATTAAATGACCATCTAGTCGCGTCAATTCAGATGTTTTCTGGCAAAGGACCAATCGGAATAATTTTTTTTGCAAATTGTTTATTGAGGTTTAAGGAACATTGGTAAAAAGAAAAGAACAGGCCGCTGGGACTTTTCTATTAATAAACTAGCAATTTCAAGCACTAAACAAATTAAGTAAATTTGTTAATTTGCTATCTTGGAAAGTATTTGAGAAAACCGACTGAAAATGCATACTCGGGGGTTTTCGAGGCCGCTGATTGCGATTTTGAAGTGAAAATTGGAAAATTCAAAATTGTCGGCTATAGAGTATAAAAACGCGATATATTTTTTAATATATTATTTAATATTTTTTTAAAGCAATTATTATTGTTTTAATTTAATATGTAATTTTTAAAATTGAAAATAATGGTCTTAAAATAGTAAATATTTAGTATACAATTTAAACTTTGTTTACGTGCATTTTACGCGGATATTACAGAAGTAAAAATTGTTTTAACATTATAAGGAAAAAATTATTAAAAAATCAATTACAATTTTTTTTCACTATTTATTTCTACACAATTATAAAAATTGTTTACTTAAAAAATATATAAAAATACAAATTTAATTAAACCCCATTCTTTAAAATAATTCTTTTCAAATTCATTTGAGTTGTTTTATAAATGAAAATATTGCTCCTCTTGTTCTTCATTATCGTAAAATAATGTATTCAACATATTATTGAGATAAATCTCATCTCTTCCTATTGAAAAGTTTTTTTTTTTTATCTATTTATTTAACGTCGGCCTATTTCCGCTACCAGGGTCTATCACCGACGCCAGGAGACGAGCTACCCCCAACCTGAAAATTTTGCCGAACCTCTTCTCGTAAGAAGAGTAGGGATCTTTTACTTGCCTAACATTTAATAGACAAGGGACCGCCTGCTTCACATGCTCTCCGAAGGATAGTATATCCACTACGTAACTCTCGTCTTGAAGTTACATAGCTTTCGCAAGATTTTCCCTAACTGATATATAAGCTGCTAGAAGGTGGGACGAGATCGCTGTATTTCCCAAGATGGGTCACCCATGCCAATAAATGACGTACCAGAGACGTGATATTTAAAACGTACTTCTGACGTCATCATGAAGACGTCAAATACACGTTTCTTTTAGGTCATTATTTTGACGTCATTAAAATGACGTCATTTTGTCGTCAAAATTGGTCATTTGGTTCACTATATATATTCATATATTCACTACATATATGTATATAGAGATCTTTGACCAATCATAATAGCAATATATTATTACAATAAAAACGTACATATATAGAAACATCAGTATGTTTTGACATAGTTGCCGAATATATTTTGCAACCTGAAATTTCAATTTAAATAAATCATTATAAAATAAAAATAAATAGAAGTATTTAATGACTAGTTCAATTTTTGCCACATAGTAATAATAATTTTGTTTTACTATTTCTAACTAGGTATACAGCTTTTAAACATATTTAAATAAAGATGTTCAATGGTTCAGTGAGTTAGGTGTTAATACGCTTAACTTTCCTACGCACATCACCAAACTTATTCACTCTTTCCTGACAGGCAGATCGCTGCAGGTCAGGGTGAATAATAAACTTTCAACTCGAAGGGATATTTGCGCGGGCGTCCCCTAAGGGTCGTGTCTGTCACCAAAGTTATACAATCTATACGTCTCCGACTTCCCGGAGTTCCCGAATACGAATCTTGCCAAGTACGCCGACGACACGGCCCAGGGCCGGATTAAGGATCGACGCACCCCTAGGCTAATCATGTACTTGCGCCCTCTTATTCATAATGGAAAAAAAATGATAAGCGAGAGGGTTGTCTCGGTTTCAAAATTTTTTTAATCTAGATTCACAATTGACGTGGTGAGGGGGAGGGGGGAGAAATCTGGAAAAATATTTTTGTGTTCAAATTCAACATTTACGAGCGGGGAGGGGAGAAATATTGCATTGACTACCTTAGGCTGTAGCCTAGTTAGCCACATGGATAATCTGGCCCTGAGTGGCCAGCGGTTACAATAAAGAGCAGAGGCATTACTATAGGAGCGGAAACATATAATATCTATCTCTTTCCATTTCTATTTTCCTATAAATAATCCTGTAAAATGTTGATATGGTTGGAAAGTAACATATAAGAGAAGTAGACATTTCCTTACTTGGCACAAAAAATTGAGCTGGCACATGCCGGTCAAAGCGTTTTTCGCTTTCGCACTTTCGGACGAACAATGAGGCCGGCGCGGAAGGTATAAAGAGGTGTACAGACGATCCAACCAACCAACCTTCTTGGTGCACTTTGAAAATTGCCATGATAACTCGTAAAAGTGAGCTGGTCTGTTGGAATTCCAGCGTCTTCAAAGCGTCTCAGCTCACTTTTATGAGTTCGCATAGCAATATTCAGTGTACCGAAAAGGTCGGTTGGTTGGTTGATTGGATCGCTATATAAAGTACAGCGCAGGTCGGGTATTTTTTTCATAGTATCCACGGGTTTAGGTAAACTTCGCTGAACTATACAATACAGAGGTAATAAATTCGATAATTTTATCAAAATAAAATAATCAAATAACAAATAAATAATTTTCTTGTATAAAAAGAAGTACCGACGCGACGTAGCTATAAAAGGGTCTACAGACGACCCGACGAACCAACCAGCCAACCTTCTCGGTATACTTTGAAAATTGCCATGACAACTCGTAAAAGTTAGCTGGTCTGCTGGAATTCCAACGTCTTCAAAGCGTCGACAATTTTACGAGTTCGCATGGCAATCTTCAATGTGTACCGCGAAGGTCGGTTGGTTGGTTGGATCGTCTGTAGACCCCCTAAGGAAGGCCTCAGGCTATACCCGGAAGGATTACGGCAAAAAAAACTTCAGATATCGATAATTACTTTAAACGTATGAACATTTTCTATTTCATATTATTTACTTCTCTCTCAGATTCTGATATCTCTGAAAATTAAATATAAGTAAATGAATAGTTATGTATTTTGGTATTTATAATTTTTAATATGGATATAATTATAAAATGCAATCAAAATAGTTACATAAAATATACATAGGCTTATACAAATTTATTAATTTCGGCCCAAATAAGACGGCGGCGGGTACAAAAGCTTTTTATGCTTGTCTTTGCTTAAACAAACAATTTTTGACGCAAGAATATTTGTGGCTGCTTTTTTCACCAGCCCTTATGCCTTTATTCGACTCTACAATACATTTTATTTTCAAAGGTTAATGGTAAATAGTAAATGTCATCCGTCGGCCATTGGGAGATAAAATTAGTGAGTTTTGAATTGCTGAAGCGCCCCCTCGCGCTTCGGCGCCCCTAGGCTATAGCCTATTTAGCCTTATGGATAATCCGTCCCTGACACGGCCATGTACGTACATTCGCATAACGCACAAGCGGCGAACATGCTACTCAAGGCGCACATGGCCCGTGCCACGGCGTATTACGACAAGTGGAAGATTCGGATCAACGCCGAGAAGTCGGAGTCCATACTCTTCACGCGCCGATTTAACCGAAAATCGGATTTTAACGCCACTTTCGATCGGGGGTAGAGAAATTCCAATCAAACGGTGCGTGAAGTATCTGGGGGTTAACTTGGACAGGAGACTGACGTTCAACACGCACATAAACGAAACTGTACGTAAGGTTTACTACATGTCCAGGAGTCTGTATCCGCTCCTGGCGCGGGGTAGCGGACTAAACAGGACTAATAAAAAATTATTGTATACGATGGTGATCAGACCGGCCATCACATACGCGGCGCCGGTGTGGTGTAGCAGCCCGGCCACGACAATGCGGAAACTTAGAGTTTTAGAACATAAATTTATGCGCCTCATTTCAGACTCCGGTAGGTACACCTCCCTCAGAGATCTCTATGTACGTGACCACGACATAACCCCACTAGCAGACTTCGTCCGGGGAACTTCACAAAAATTCTACCAATTCAAACTGGGCGAAAGTCCGCTAACCCGAGACATCACACGAATCAGACAGCATAATGCCATACTTTTCAACCTGAAACACACTACCATACCAGGCGTTACCTATCTTTCGGCAACCTCCCTAGCCACATCTTTCCTATACCACAGTTTCCTTTCACCACCTTTTACTTGTACCCCCTCTATTCCCCCATTAGTTGCATTTTTATTATTTTTGTCAATTTTTGTTCTTTTGTGTCCCTTTTTGTTCTTCTTCCAAATTCCCTTTAGATCAATAACTGCTAGTAAATCCCAACTTATAAAATCATAATCTCCCCTCACCCCATTCTTCCAGAGCAGGTAGACCACTCGATAAATCCGTGACTCTCGAACGGGTTTTTTCACTGAGTTTTTCCCGTATGGACAACAATATTTTCTTCATAAATTTAGTGCGCGCGTGCGACAGTGCGCGTGTGTTAAAAATGCAATTGTTTCTTCATAGTTCTAGCTATTTCTAAGTATTTTGATATCTTCCCGGATTATTGTTCAACGAAATTATTAGGTTTAAGTTTTTTATATATGTTAAACAGGAGCCCTAATGCCCCAATTTCATCTGTTGTTACAGCCGAAGCTAAACCTCTCCACCTACCTACCGCGACGTTGCACGCCGCGATGGGGTGATCGGCTCTAGACTGGACCCAGCTGAGGCGCATTCATGTCTTTAAACATTAATAAATATCTTTGATTTGATTTGTTAGGTTGCGAGTCAAAAGGTCGGCGGTTCGATCCCTCCACATTCCGGTTTTTTTTTTCGTCAAAAACTTTATTAATAATTGTTGAAAAATATTATTGCATCTCTTATCGCAAAATTCACTGATTACCAATACGTCATTGGGCTGTGACATTGTGCCGTCTTTTTCACGTCATTTTTACGTCATGCTGAAGGTGAAATTGATGTAATTAATGCTAAAAAAACGACGTCATAATGACGGCACCTTGCTGCCTGGGAACCGCGCTGCGCGTTGCTTCACTGGGGATACATACACAGTGAAGACGCATCTACGCTCGCCCCTATTGAAAAGTTTGATACTAATATTAAGGAGGTACTAAGGAGGGTGTCTTTACCGTATGTAAATCCCGGGAACAAGAAAGCGCGTTGTATTTAAAATTTGTATGCCCTTTGAACTAATTAACAGTAAAATTAATTCAGTTATATAAAATATTTTCACTAAAAAAATTTTGAGTGATTTACCCGAATATTTAAAAAAATGGTTACTTTATTTAAATAAACTATAAGGTTAACCCCAATTGAGGGGAAGAAGAGTTACTCATAAATCGTATATTTGCAAAATGGCATTCTAAACCCTTTTTTATTCTCGTAATTTTTCTCAGAAATGTAAACTTAAGCCAGAAAATCTTATTTTTACACTTCATAGTCGCCATTTTGGGTCAATCATCTTGAATTTTCCAATATTCAAAATTGTAATCAGCGACCTCAAAATCCCCCGAGTACCTATATATTTTCAATCGGTTTTCTCAAATAGTTTCCGAGATAGCAAATTAACAAATTTAGTTGATTTGTTTAATGCTTAATCATATATAAGAAAAATATAGGAGCAAAGGAGAAGAAATCATTCGGCATTATAACAATTTCGCCCCATAAAAACTGCTTAAAACCGGCCCTGAGTCAAATTGTAGATATTTGTAATATTTGTTGCTATTTTAGGTGGTGTATCAACAGAGTGAAAAATATCTAGAAGAAGCCGCTAATATCTTAAAGTTTGATGTAAGCGTGCCAGACATAATTAAACAAAAATGGAAAATACTGGTATGACAGCGTAAGAAGATAATTTTTTTGTTTATAAAAACTACATCATCAAATTAATAATAAAGAACCCACAGAGCAAGAACAATTAGTGTTTGAATTAACTGAAATACACGTTTTCTCTTCTTTTTGTTTTTGCATTCTCTATTTCTGTATTGAGCCAGATGGCGATAAAAGGTTTGTAAAATAACACAGGCCGACAAAAAAAGGAGGCTGTTCTTTTGATCAGAACCGTCTTATCCTATGGCCCCAAGAAATATTCTGTTTTTTACAATTATTTTATTCTTCCTTTGCTTGTATGTGTATACAGGGTGTCCCATAATATGTTGTGTTGTAAACGTACATTATTTATTAAAAAAAAATTATTTTTCTTCTTAAATCCGTCTTTTTGATGCTGTAAACATAGTCCAATCAATGAATGCCCAAAAGGGGATTGTAGAGAACATTTTGTAGGGGAGAATTTTTCTCTTCAGGGATATGTTGGGGATAGTCAGGAGGTAAACATACTAAAAGTCCCCGCCCCTAGCCCCGCCGCTTCAGGGGGGAGGGGGTGGAAAGGTTCCTTTTTTCGATTCTTCGCTTATAACTCGGAAACGATGCGTCATATGGGAAAAGGTAATCTATGCAAAATTAAACGCAATTAAATTTCCCACAAGAACGTTTATATTCATTTTCTTCCTATGTGTTATATTTTACGAGATATTTGCCAGCGAAAATCGATAATGAATAAAAAAAAAATCAATTGTGAGTAGTTATGTAGTGCCGATTCTAGCGCAAACCCGTCAGTAGAGTAGCAATCAGAGTTCTGTGTGACGTCATCATTCCGGCAGCCCCGCGGGGGCGGGCAGGTGATAGATGATAGATCCTATGATCTAGGTTCTAGTGTGAGGTGAGATAATGCTAGATGATAGATCCTATTATCTAGGTTGTAGTGTGAGGTGGGATCTTCTTAGATGATAGGTGATAGGACCTAATGGGAGGGGGGAGATGGGAGATCCAATCCCTGAGCTTAGATAAGAGATTATATCTAAAAGGACGTGGCTAAGAGTATACAGGGTGTGTCTAAAATAAGATGGTTGCTGTTTATTGACTAATAGTATTGTATGTTTACGTTAGTGGGCGTTAAGAAAATGGCTACTGACGTCCATCATTGAGATTAAATAGACAAGTCTTATAATTATGAGATAAATATTCATTTACTTCTATATGTTAAGATTTGAATGTAAAACTGCGGTCAAATGCAGAGACGTTATCGGATTCCAGGAAATTGTTAATGTAAATAAATGCGACTGTCTACGGCTATATGTATATTTAAAACGTGATTAATTACCTTTAGATAACTACAGCGGCTAGATCAAAGGAAATATCAAGAGCCAATATAAACGCTTTTCAGACAAGTCTAGACTTGTTAGCCTGAGTTTTATATAAGATAAATATTCGTTCGCTTCACTACGTTTAGATTTCAATGTAATAAGAATATAATGCAGAGCCGTTATCGGATTCCTGGAAATTGTTAATGTAAACAAATGAAATCATTTCTGATAGCCTACTAACATAAGATAGGTATACGGTAAAGATGCATGCGAAGAATTTTGTGTCTTACAATACATGGTTTCTTATGGGAATATGTAGCCACCCCGCAGCGATATAGCAATTTAACATTGTTTTATATGTAAAAGACGAACAGATTATGAAAATTCGGGGGCCTTTTAGAAATCGTTCACTGCAAAGTCACGTGACCCTCAGCAGTCGAGTATAAAAGCAGCGTCATCTCCCCACCTCGATCATTAGCTGTTTATCTCTCGCGGTGAACGGTTGTCTAATTGAAACAGTATGTCGTCTACCGAGACCGTATCTAAACTCAGTACTGATATAATTAATTTAACTAAAAAATCATTGCTGCTCTTAAAGACCGATGATGAAATCGACCAACATATTTCGATAATTAATAGCAATATTAAACTAGTAGCCAAGGCAATTAAAATCAAAATTCATATCGATAATAAAGGTGAAAATATATTTAAATTGGAAAATAATTTAGCGCTTTTAAAATACTACCGAGAGCAATTGAAAAAATTAAAATTAAAAAATAAAATATTAGGCGGTTCCTTAAAGCCGGCAGCACGAAAATATTTAGTATATCAAGAGGTAGAATCTTGTTTTAAAAATCGTGTTAAGTCCGGTATAATAACTAACGTACAAATTAAAGAACCGGTATTATTTTTTAAAAAAGCGTTTAGGAGCTTCTCTATTCAAATTAAAAAATGTTTGAAAGATGGACTAATTAAAGTAAATGTTATTTTTGAATGTAACTTCGTACAGCCTACTAATGGCACAGTGGAATTAAAAACATTTGCTACAAGGAACGCTGTGATAGACTTAAATACGAATTTAAAGGAATGGTATAAAGAAAATGTATCCGAACGGTTATTGAAACATCTAGAAGACTTTCAAGGAAAAGATTCAGGCTGGGCCTTATCGGAAATTATCGGGCTAAGAGTAAATGTTAATAAATATTGTCCTATAACAGTGGGATTATCAACATACGCTGAAATGCCAAACTTTATAAAAGAAAAAAAGTGCGTTATTAACGTTAAAAATAATGACGAATATTGCTTCTTATGGTCAGTAGTTTCGGCATTATACCCAGCTAAAAAGGATGGGCAGAGAGTAACTTCATATCCTCATTTTAAACATGTTTTAAAATATGACGGCATCGAGTTTCCGATGGAATTAAGAAATATTAAAAAATTCGAACGCTTAAATGATATTTCGATAAACGTATACATCGTAATTAAAAGGGAAGTTTTACCTGTATGTTTAAGTAAATACAGTTTTGAACGGGTCGTAAATTTATTAATGATTCCTACGAATTCTGCCGATAATTTTACTGAAGCTACGCAATATCATTTTGCTTGGATAAAGAATATGTCTCGATTATTATCTAAACAACTATCTTCACACGGACATCAAAATTTTATTTGCAATCGATGTCTTAATCATTTTACTACTCAAGAACTTCTAGACCGACATTCAAATGATTGTAATTCGAAAACTAATACTTGCAAAATTGAATTACCCGACGAGGATGAAAAGTTTTTAAAATTTAAAAATTACCGATATAAAGAAAGGGTACCGTTCGCTATTTATGCCGATTTCGAATGTATCTTAGAGGACTGTGATGGTAACACGAATCAAAATACGCAAAATTACCAGAAACATACGGCTTTTAGCGTCGCGTATTACTTAAAATGTTCCTATGATGACAGTCTATCACAATTTAAAATGTACCGAGGCGCCGACTGTCAGTACTGGTTTGTTAAAGAACTTGAAAAAATTTCAGACCGAGTTAATGTAATCATGTCCGACATAAAACCTATGGAATCGTTAAACGAGACACAAAAAAATGAATTCGATCTCGCGCAGGTCTGTCATATCTGTGAGGGGCCCTTCAAAGAGACGGACATTAAAGTAGCCGATCACAATCATTTAACTGGGTACTATAGGGGACCGGCGCATATGAGATGTAACATTAATTATCAAGATAGTCACGTGATTCCGGTTATATTTCATTGTTTATCAGGTTACGACGGCCACCTGATAATCAAACAGCTAGCAACGGCATTTGACGGACAAATTTCATTATTACCGATTAATAAGGAAAAATACATTTCTTTCACTAAACGAGTTAAAGATACGAAAATTAAACTAAGATTTATTGATTCGTTTAGGTTTATGGCAGACAAAATCGAAAAACTAGCTTCCTATCTCGACGATGACCAGAAACGAATCACTAAATCGTATTGTAATAATGATGAACAATTTCAATTATTAACGCGGAAAGGTGTTTTTCCTTATGATTATTTAAATTCTTGGGAAAAATTAGACGAGACATCTCTACCGGCTAAAGAAGAATTTTACAGTAAACTGACTGACGAAAACATAACAGAGGACGATTATAACCACGCTATGAATATCTGGAATAAATTCGATATTAAGACATTAGGGGAATATTCCGATATATATTTAAAAACAGATGTATTACTGCTAGCTGATATATTTGAAAATTTCCGCGAGACATGCATACAGACGTACGGACTTGACGCTTTAAATTATTATACTGCTCCGGGGCTGGCATTCGACGCGATGTTAAAAATAACTAAAGAAAATTTAGAGCTTCTCACAGACATTGATATGATACTGATGATCGAAAAAGGCGTGAGAGGCGGTGTAGCGCAGGTATCTAACAGATATTCGAAAGCTAACAACAAGTACATGGGGGATGCGTTTAATCCCGACGAAAGAGAGACTCACATCATGTACTTTGACATCAATAACATGTATGGAGCCGGGATGTCTGTTCCGCTACCTACAGGTGCTTTCGAGTGGGTACCCGTCGAACAATTTTATGCCTTAGATATTCCAAATTTATCGGACGAGTCAGACATCGGTTATATTTTGGAAGTAGATATCGAGTATCCACTTGAATTACATGAGCTACATAAGGATCTCCCGATGTGTCCAGAACATATGGTGCCGCCCGGTTCAAAACATTCAAAATTAATGACCACTCTGTTAGATAAAACGCGATATGTAATGCATTATAGGACTTTAAAAAAATGTTTAGAACGCGGATGAAAACTCAAGACGGTACATAGAATTTTAAAATTTAAACAGTCGCGATGGCTAAAGAAATACATTGATTTAAATACGGATTTACGAAAACAGGCAAGTAACGAGTTTCAGAAAAATTTCTATAAGCTAATGAACAATGCGGTGTTCGGAAAGACAATGGAGAATGTCCGCAAGCACAAAGATGTTAAATTGGTAACTAAATGGGAGGGGAGATGGGGCGCCAAGTCTCTGCTCGCGAAACCGAACTTTCACAGTTCGACTGTCTTCGGCGAGGATATGATTATTATTGAAATGAATCGACTAAAAATTAAATTCGATAAGCCAATATATGTGGGGTTCGCCATTTTAGATCTTTCAAAAATTATTCTTTACGATTTTCATTATGATTATATTAAAAAAGAATTCGGTGAGCAAGCCAAACTACTTTACACGGACACAGACAGTTTAATTTACGAATTTAGCGACGTTGATATATACAAGTACATTAAAAAAGACATCCATCAGTTCGACACATCGGATTATCCTGTAGACAATGTCTACGGAATACCTCATGCAAATAAGAAGGTACTAGGCGTAATGAAAGACGAATGTCAAGGGCGCGTAATGACAGAATTCGTAGGACTCCGTGCAAAAATGTATAGTTATAAAGTGGAGGGTGTGTCGGTAAATAAAAAAATCAAGGGTCTCTCGCGTTCGGTAATCAGAAAAATTACATTTGAAGACTTTACGAATTGTCTATTTAATAAAGAAATTTTGACCAAAGAGCAGCGATTAATTCGATCAAAGAAACATGAAATATATACCATCAAACAGAATAAGGTGGCACTCAGTCCGTATGATGATAAAAGAATTATAAATTATATAAATACCGATACGAAACCTTGGGGATATAATTTCCAACAAGTCTCGGCTCGTCAGATGACGTCATCGACGCAGTGAAGCGCTTGGCAGTAGCCGTTCGGATTCATTTACTTTAGAGACTTTGATCGCGATGGACGGGTTAGAAAAAGAATTGCAGTACAAGCTTGTACTTATCACTCGCGACATATATGAGAGGTACATTCAAAATGCATTGAATCGGGGTAATTATCAATTAGTTCATAAAATTTTAGAAAAGATTGTTATACCGGACAAAGCTTTATACTGGATGGCTTTAAGAGATAGTTCTAATTTCGATTTAATGAAAAAAATATTTACGAAAAAACTTCAAAACGATATTTTTATTCAACAGTTGGAATATATTTTCCAAAGAGAATGTATTACTCACCTTACCGTGTATCGATTACGAGAAGTAATTAACAGACATTATCCCGCCGCGAATAATAGTTATTTTAGAATTTTTTTAGAAGAATTATTAACGTGTAATGATGATTATATGTCAATTGATTTTTATTCGAAATCGTACCCGGCTAAAAATATTTCTGATAATTATAAAAGTATTGATTGGTTGATTAATAAAGCATTTTGCGAGGCAGCTTACTTTACACAATACGAATTTCTTGAAATTTTGTTTCGAGTAATTGGTAGGAATAATATACATTTCAAATTAGATATTAATTTCAATGAAGAGCATAAGCAGCTAATAAAATGGCTGGAGGATAATATATCCAAAGGTCGCTCTGGGCAGCCGACTGGTTGGAGCTCTGGTCCAGACAGCGGGCACTGGCCATCGACTACCTTAGAAGATTATGTTAAGACGCTTGACATAGTTCGTCTACATTTTTTGTAATTAGTATTAAAGTATTGTAATATAAATATTTTACATTTAATAAATTAAATTATTTATAAAATGTGTGTTTTTATTTCCTAATACCTATCCTGACATGATGATCATGAGAGAGGCAGGTGAGACAGCTTGAACAGCTCCAACAGCTCGAACAGCTCGAACAGGTGTAACAGGTACCGTACCTGTTACACCTGTTGGAGCTGTTTGAGCTGTTGGAGCTGTTGGAGCTGTTCAAGCAGCCCATATACATATACGTGTATTATATATGGTTAGTTTCAACAGCTCGAACAGCTCCAACAGCTCGAACAGGTGTAACAGGTACGGTACCTGTTACACCTGTTGGAGCTGTTGGAGCTGTTGGAGCTGTTGGAGCTGTTCAAGCAGCCCATATACATATACATATACATGTAATATATAGGGTCAGTTTCAACAGCTCGAACAGCTCCAACAGCTCCAACAGCTCCAACAGATGTAACAGGTACCGTACCTGTTACACCTGTTGGAGCTGTTGGAGCTGTTGGAGCTGTTCGAGCTGTTCAAACAGCCCATATACATATACATATACATGTATTATATAGGGTCAGTTTCAACAGCTCGAACAGCTCCAACAGCTCCAACAGCTCGAACAGGTGTAACAGGTACGGTACCTGTTACACCTGTTGGAGCTGTTGGAGCTGTTGGAGCTGTTCAAGCAGCCCATATACATATACATATACGTGTATTATATATGGTCAGTTCCAACAGCTCGAACAGCTCCAACAGCTCCAACAGCTCCAACAGGTGTAACAGGTACGGTACCTGTTACACCTGTTGGAGCTGTTGGAGCTGTTGGAGCTGTTCGAGCTGTTCAGACACTTAATAAGTATGAGATGCTATCAACTCATTGAAATAAAAAAAAAGATTATTAATAACATTTTTTATTAATATAAAAAAATTATAATTAAAATTGTGTAGAATTAATAAAATAATAAAAACACTGGTCTGGCTATCCGGCAGGAGGGCAGATCGTATGTTAATTAAAAAAAGAAATTTATTGGTCTCGCCGGCTGACAGATCGACCTCTCCAAATCTCCGAAGAAATTCTGAGTTCAATGGAGTCTGTAACAATTTAAAAAAATATCTATAAGTATTGAGTTATACGAAACAGAAAAAATATTTTAAATACCTTTCATGATGTCGGCTAAGAGCATCAGCCGGGGCATCTCCTGTGGTGGCGGTGGTGGTTGCGTTACGGGGTCCTGGGGCTGAGGCAGCCCCAGGTACCTCCAGCCCTCCGGTGGGACTTGACACATCGAACATTGGCAAATATTGCCCGCTATCAGCTCTCTGAGCCCCGTTTGATTGTGCATCTTTGCAACGTCTAACTGATCACCGCGCTCTGACTCGAGGCAAGAGCACTCCCCCCACTTCTCTCTCTCCCTCTCTGCCCCCCACCCCACTCGTCATTCATACACGCACACATGTATACAGAAATAAAAGCCAGTATGGTTAGCATAAATTTGTTTATTCAAAATCCTTATCTTTATTTACAATATACCACTGATATATCGAGTAGACATTCTGCCTAGAGCAGCGTAAATGATTATTAATATGTTTATGACAATGATATTCTAAATTATTTAACATTAAACTATTCATATTATTACAATTATATAAGTCTATAATATTATTATTATTAGACAGATAATGCTGAAGCCATCGCTTCTTTTCCAGTCCCTTGACATAAACTTTTGCTTCTCTCTCAAGTACGTGGCTGTCGATGAAGTCCTGCAGGTCGCCGTACCGGAGATTATCATAAGGCGTGGACCATTGGAGACCGTGCACATGATCAGTTATCCAATTAATTTGCTTCTGAATATTGTGTGTAAGAAGCCCGTAACTAACAGTCGGTTTAATTATCCGATGTACACACGAGACATCGGTAATATTAAAAATTGAAATTTCTTTACATGTAAAAGCTAACTCCTTTTTATGCTGGAAGCCCTGCACGTCTATTATATACATATTAGTATGGACGAACTATACTGGTTAAAGGATTGTAATAAATCAATCTATCATGAATTATAAGACAATATGCAGCAGTGTCTTTCGGAATATTTTTATTAGTGCTAAATTCCAGCCTAATGTCCACTGCACTCGACTTTACAACCTCATTCTGACACGAACAGTCGATAACTACCAGAGGAGCTTTAGTTTTAAATTTATATTTAGTAAGCAGAGGTTCATTTTCTTTTTCATAATAAGATTTCTGAAATTGACAGAACATTTCATACAGAGTAGCACAGAAATTCTTCTCAAAATTAATATTCAAGTTATCATAGGGATATGATTCCGAATTTAAAAAAAGTTTAAAATTAGTCAACTCGCAGTGATCAAATTCACTCATACGTTTAGCGACTGCATTTTTACGACCCGTTTGAAGGCCGAAAATAATATATCGCGGTGTCTCTAACTGAGACGAAGTTTTAATATTCCAAGTATGCGTCTGCGATTCCATCAGCATGGGGTATTCATGTAATTCCCAGCTTCTAAACGGTACAGGCAAATCGATATTCCTCTCTAGATATTTCATTAATTTTAATCGCTCAACGTCAGATACAGTCACGTGTGGTACACGCCATTGAACGATTTCCAATTCTACTTTAATATTTTCATCGGCTACAAGATTTATGATTGCGTTTGTATCAATACTACTGCGAACGAGTACCAGCTCTTGACGGACATTTAAAATAATTCTTTCAAAGGTCTCTGCGAACCCCAGACATATTTTTAAAGGTATACATGCGTCAAAGTAACCGTTCTCGTCTGCAAAATTATCATCCACATCAGTCCACCCAGCATTTTCTAAGTGATTCGCGTCATTCGGAGTGAATGATGCATATCCCTTCATAACAGTCGCGAGGCCTGGATTTCTACTGCTGTCCACAATTTTACCGCTCACTTCGTATCGTATCTCGTCAAACAGATACAATAACCCCATTTTATCAAAGACCGCTGTGTTCGAAACCGTACCATCCTCTTTAAGTAACCGGCCCCGCATATACAGCGAACTAGCATACGGCGCAGTATACACATCCTGCTGCTGAATGGGTATACGAATTTCGTCGTTATTATTTAAATTTCTGATTGAATATGGTCCATGACTATGATTTTCAAAATTAGTTATCGCGGTTTCAAACGTAGGCTTCTCAAACACGTTTAAAATATTCGGATTCATATTAGCACTTTGTAACCGAGAGAGTAAAGAAAACGTCTATTTTTAGATGTTAACACCTTGAAGGTTACAGGTGAACTGTTTCGAGCGCGAGCAGGTGTTCCTTTTAAACTATTTCGGAAACTAAGACCCATTCTTCTTCAAGTGCAGTCTTACCGTGATGACCTCGCCACGGAAATTAACAAGATCACCGTCTTGATCGACTATCTTAATTGATATGCTATCTATATGCCTCTTATTAATCGGCAGGTAAATTGCATTAGCGGGACACTCTATTATTTTATAGCCGGGAGGCACGCTAGGAAAAAATTCATGAATAATGTGTACAGATCTATCATTCATGTAACTGCCCGTGATGAGATTACACTCCACGCATATAGCGTTTACTTTTTGAATTTTTGCCGGGAAATCAGATATATGTTTCTCGAGCGGTTTTAGACGACGAGATGTAAATCCTAACAAACTGCCAATACCGCCGGCCTTTTCAAAATTTATCATCTTATTGGATTTTATTTCCACTTTTAACGTATTTTTATTGGATACTATAGAAATATGACTATCGTTACCATGATTCAGAATAAAATGCTTTCTTACGTAATTATTTATATCTTCTATTTCATACGAGCCCTCCGGAATTTTTATAAACTTATCGTCTGTATCATAATATATATGATTATTTGTAGCGTCTATGTTCGGTATGGAGTTATACGCCTCGAAATTTATTAAAGCAAGCGAATATTCAGCGCCGTCTTCAAGGTCTATGGGTGGGGAAAAGTGCGCGGTTAAATTAGATGATTTGCCGGATAATGTAAACGTACAAGACATGTTGCGGCTTCAAGGTTAGCTCTGAGAATGAACGTGACTTAAAAGCATGACGCATTATATAGAAATTGTAAACACAGATGTCCACAATTTACTGTGTCATAAGACTGATACTGCTTGTGATTGTATTCAATAGAACAATTTAAATATTTTATTAATTCGAGAGGAGGCTGTAAATTACCAAAACTATCATAATAAACGGCTTTCGAACCGTTCTTAAAGTATGCAGTCCAATGAGTACCATTACCGCTATCACTATCCAAGTTCACAATGCCCGTCTCAATTTTATGTACGCGTTTAGGTAGTCGGTCTCGCATAAATATTCCTCGAAAATTAGGTATATTTAACATCTTAACATATTTTTTCAGATCCACGTCGGTGAGCGCTCGATTTGGTAATTTTACTAGTCACTTGCTGTTGGTGTTTTTATTCATGTATAGTCCAAGTCCCGTTCGATAGGGACGAAGATAGAGTCCCTTACCTAGGGCGATACTCTCCATAGCCTGATTGTGACGTTTAGATTCTTTAAGCTGGGAGGCTGCCGCCTGAGAATCTCTTACAGCTTTCGCTATACCTGCAGATCCGCCGGCTAGCGCTCCCAGAGCACTAAGTCCGGCAAATATTGGTATTAGCGGTAGAACGCCACCCGTCTTCGGTATAGGAATAACGCGAGCAGCCATCGGTGATATTTTTTTATCTTTTTTAATACGCTGTACTGCACGAGAGGCCTTTTTAATAGCATCCCCGACAGAGGGAGCTCCACGTACTAGTTTACGAATTTTATTGGATATTTTTTTAAACGTCATCGTACCGCCACATTTTCTTTTTTTACATCCCAAGCCTAATTTAACTTTAGCACTCATGATGCCTGCTACACCGGCTGCTGCCGCTCTTTCTCCGATGGACGAATCCCTAGCAAATACTCGCTTCAGAGCACGTTTTGCCAATTCTTTATCGGCAATATGCCGTCCTTTCACATCATTGACTTTAGAATATTGTATGTCGTGGTCACGACACGCCTCATCTAGACCATTAATTCCGCGATCTCCTCGCGCCAGTCTTTTTTCTAATTTAGTACCCGGGCCGCAGAAACGATAGCCAGGGATATGGGCTTCGAAAGGTAATTTATTTATGAGAGCGTTTACAGCCATGTTACCTCTATCACATGTAATAGTAGACTGAGGTGTTACAGGTGACCGAAAGCTATTTATACTTAAACTCCTGGTGGAAATACCTCAGTGTCAATCATGCGTTTCATCAAGACAGGTAACAGTCTGAAAATCGATAATCTCGATTTCGATAGTCATGTGAAAAAAGATAGTAGACATGGTCCTCTGTTACCCGACAGCATCAGGTGTATCATATGCGGACCTTCAAATTGTGGGAAAACAAACATCGTGATAAGCCTGCTGACTCATCCACACGGCTTGCGTTTCAAGAATGTTTACGTCTACTCGAAATCTCTCTACCAGCCTAAATATGAATATCTTAGAAAAGTACTCGGCTCGATCGTGGGATATCATGAATTCAAGGATAGCGATGTAATAATGACGCCTGCGCAAGCTAAAATTAATTCCATTTTTATATTTGATGACGTAGCTTGCGACAATCAAAGTGTGATGCGTGACTACTTTAGCATGGGACGGCATAAACAGATAGACAGCTTCTATCTCTGTCAGACCTATACCCGCATTCCGAAACATCTGATAAGAGACAATGCAAATTTACTGATATTATTCAAGCAGGATGACATGAATCTTAGACATGTATATTCCGATCACGTTAATACCGATATGAGCTTTGAGGATTTCAAACATATGTGCTCGTTATGCTGGAAAGATAAATACGGATTCCTAGTGATAGATAAAGATAGCGATATCAAACATGGCCGATACAGAAAGGGGTTTGACGAGTATATATACCTGTGATTTTACTATCTCAATCACTTGATAATTACACATGTTATCTGACGCACCTGTCGACATGGACATTACTAATAAAATTATCGAAGCTCGGAAAGCCGTAAAGCGCAAATTAGAGGCACTCAAAATGCACGATCTGCAAATCGAAAAGTCTTTTGCCCCAATCACCGCACCTTTACATTCGATAGCTAAACATATCAAGCTTGAGACGGACGAGAATTTAAACATTAAGAAAAAGTCTGAACCCTCAGAGGATGAAAAAAATATTAATATTACACCGTCACCGTCGATTGTCGACTCTGAAGAAGGCGACCAGTCAGATGAGAAGTATCTTGAGAAATTTAGCGATCTGCCTAAAACGTATATATCTGAGATGATGCATGATACTGAAAATACACATGATTTTCGATATGGTGTACGATATAATCCCGAAGAAGATAAATATTATATTGGAAATTCTGCCATTCAGTTTGACGGTGACAATTTAATAATAAATAATAAAGAGTATCAGGGCACTCGCGGTCTTTATGAATTACTATTTAAAAAACGTTCGCATCACTATAACTATGATGATAAGAAACAGTACATTGATATTGTAAAAAGGACTAGCGCACATAAGAGAAATTATGATTCTGAAAAGCAAAAGTCCGGTAGTAAGAGCTGGAAGTACCTGCATATTATTAAACCGATGCTTTACGCTCGCGAACCTCGGCAACGTGCTCCTGGTAAAGTAAAAGGCGGTGAATTAATGATGCAAGTCACCGATAATGCTATTGATTACGTATATTGGGATGATCCTAATGAACTCGTCGATCGTCTTAGGCTTTTGATAGCTTCACAGGAGGCAGGCAATTCAAGTCATACGAATGAAATAAATAGAATTTTAGAGGAACTATTAGAAAGTAAAATAATCGAACCGCTGGATTAATTTAACAGTACGTAAATTATTGTTGAACTGTAAACATGTCTGCTATAAAAAGAGATATTGTTAATGAAATACATAAGCCGGCTAGAATTAACTTTAAGAGACGAAAAGTCGTAGTTAGAGGTTTAAATGAATTGCTTCAGGCTGACTTAGTCGAAATGATTCCATATGCTAATTACAATAAAAATTATAAATATATTCTCATTGTAATTGATGTTTTTTCAAAGTACGTATGGGCTGAACCAGTTAAATCTAAATCTGGCGTAAATGTTACTCGAGCTATGGAAAAAATATTAGTCGCAGATAAACGAATCCCCGTCAATTTACAGACTGATAATGGAACCGAATTTTATAATATTAATTTTCAAAAATTAATGAAAAAATATAAAATTAATCATTATTCTTCGTATAGCACTAAAAAATGTTCAGTAGTCGAACGCGTAAATAGGACTATAAAATCTATGATGTATAAAGAATTTAGTATAAATGGTTCTTTTCGGTGGTATAATTTACTTGCTGATATTATTAAGAAATATAATAATACTAGGCATCGTACCATCGGCATGAAACCTGTAGATGTAAATAAAAAGAATGAAAAAATACTCTTGAAATCCGTTTACAATTATCCTACAATTACATACTCGCAATTACCCAAATTTAAAATTAACGATCATGTGAGAATAAGCAAGTACAGAGGCGTGTTCGATAAAGGTTATACTCCTAATTGGTCTAATGAAATATTTACTATTTCAAAAATTAATTATACCAGCCCCATAACATACTTACTGACCGATGCACGGAAACAGCCAATAGAAGGATGCTTCTATACTGAAGAACTGCAGAAGGTTAAACATTCAGACATGTATCTCGTTGAAAAAGTTTTAAGGAAGAAAGGAAATAAGGTTTTCGTTAAATGGCTTGGATTTGACAGTTCCCATAACAGTTGGATTGAAAAAAGTAGCATTGTTTAATTTTTATGCACTTATATTAATTATTATTATTATTATTATTATTATTATTATTGCTATTATTTTTATAGGTTATGTATTCCATGTACATATATAAGCTTTATTACTGTATTATGCGTTCAGATAAATAAAATATATTATAAAAATTAAATTATTTTTTTATTTTTCGTCTGGGGTGGCTTTATTTTTTAAGATTTAATTTTTTTGATTGCATATTTGAATTCAGCATTAAAAAACACATAAAATGTAGCATGAACATTTTCATTACAATAAACTTGAAAAATATGAATTTTTTCATTTTTTGCCTGGGCTGGCTTTATTTTTTAAGATTTAATTTTTTTGATTGCATATTTAAATTCGACATTAAAAAAGACATAAAATGTAGCATGAACATTTTCGTTACAATAAACTTGAAAAAAAATCTGAATTCTTCATTTAATTAGGAAATGGGTAATAATAGTCAACCATTTTTTAAATTAATTTATTAATACATATAAGAAAGAGGTTACATGTTTTGTGATATAATAACAGAATATTTATGTTCAAGTACTGGATTAATTATTTGAGCGTATCGTAATATTTTAATTTGAAAACGATCTCGATCGCGGGCGTCTTGCATCCAGTTACCACATCTAGCAGTTCTATGGGCATAGCTCCAATGGTAAATGTGATGAATTTTAACGTCCTCGCTGAACTGAACTGTTCTTGGACTTCTTCGGCTGGATACTGACATGTTGAAATGTACGTAAAACTTCAACGTACTTAACGTCTTCTCCGAGTAATTTTAAATTGTTCATAAATTGCTGTAACCTCTTCTTATATGTTTCGGGATCCATCTTTAGGACTCGATGAATTCAATGTTAGTAGTCGTGCCTGCTAGCCCTCTATATACCAAGTACACTTCTTTTAGTATAATGGTTTGTTGTAGCGTTACCATATCATCATCAGAAATAATGCGTGAGTATCTGGCTGGTAGACTCACTTTACAATTTTCGAGGATTACTTGGACCTGGATACCATACGGTGAAAGTGCTTTATATATATCTAGCACTTTATATTTTCTATCGACTTCCAGCTCATAGATTTTCATGAACGGTATGACATGAGCTTCAACATTAATTTTTGTGAAAGACGTTGCTGCTGCTGCTGCTTGTATATATCGACTTTAAGATTGTGAATGAATGCAGCGATCTCAGGTCTTTACTTTTATGCTGTATTCCACCCCCACTTTTCGTATCGTGTAAGCAGAAAAATATGAGAAAAAATATGATGATTTCATTGTTTACATTATTTCTCTCCAAACCCTGAGACGCTCCTTATAATAGATCACGTGACTTATTAGTCATTGTATTATAACCGCCGGATGCTGTTATCTAAAGACAATTAATCACGTTTTAAATATACATATAGCCGTAGACAGTCGCATTTATTTACATTAACAATTTCCTGGAATCCGATAACGTCTCTGCATTTGGTCACAGTTTTAACATTCAAATATAAAATTTACGTATTGAAGTAGATGAATATTTATTCCATATATAAGACTTGTCTATTTAAACTCAATGATGGATGTCTGTAGCCATTTTCTTAACCTCTAACGCCCTCTAACGTAAACATGCAATACTATTCGCCAATAACTATAAACAATAAACGGCAGCCATCTTATTTTTATTACTAGATACACCATATCACTAGTACACCTTATATACTTATTTTTATTACTAAATACACCCTGTATACTTCTTTTATTACTAGATACATCCTATATACTTCTTTTATTACTAGATACATCCTATATACTCTTAGCCACCCCCTCTTAGATATAATCTCTTATCTTTAGCTATAATCTAATATCTAAGCTCGGGGATTGGATCTCCCCCCTCCCATTAGGTCCTATCACCTATCATCTAAGAAGATCCCACCTCACACTACAACCTAGATAATAGGATCTATCATCTAGCATTATCTCACCTCACACTAGAACCTAGATCATAGGATCTATCATCTATCACCTGCCCGCCCCCGCGGGGCTGCCGGAATGATGACGTCACACAGAACTCTGATTGCTACTCTACTGACGGGTTTGCGCTAGAATCGGCACTACTTAACTACTATTGCGTACCTTGAATATTTCTATCAAAGCGGTTTACCGTGGTCTGCTAATAAATTGCAGTTACAAAACAATCTTTATTTTACAACACTCGACGTATTTACTAACGTAATATTTTGTCGAAGTCTAGACATTTCCTTAAATATACAGTGTGACTCACTTAAAATGAAGATACCCATATAACTTTTTCATTTTGTTTCTGATTTGAATCAAATTTTACTCAAGTATAGAACAAATTAGGATCTACTTATGACCAGAAAATCATTCACCTGCTATAAAGGCAAAGCCACCTGCGGTACCAAAATATGCTGAAAAAAATAAAACATTTTGAATGTTAGAAATTCTAAAAAATGCATCCAATCGGCGCCACAAACGTACATACACCAAAATTTGATTTGATCGTTGATGGGGGATATCTCATACATAAGTTCATCTGGCAAAGGGGGTCCTCAGTTTCCGCAATTTGTGGTGGCTACGTAAAATTCATCGTTCGTAAGATTAAAAATCAATATGATTTTTAATCTTTTTCCTCATATTTTGGTACCGTAGGTAGCTTTGCCTTTATAGCAGGTGAATGATTTTCTGGTCATAAGTAGATCCTAATTTGTTCTATACTTGAGTAAAATTTGATTCAAATCGGAAACAAAATGAAAAAGTTATAAGGGTATCTTCATTTTAAGTGAGTCACACTGTATATTTAAGGAAATGTCTAGACTTCGACAAAATATTACGTTAGTAAA
The DNA here is from genome assembly GCA_936432065.2 of Rutpela maculata. Lineage (NCBI taxonomy): Eukaryota > Metazoa > Arthropoda > Insecta > Coleoptera > Cerambycidae > Rutpela > Rutpela maculata. Next base: position 11,200,064 of record OW386289.2, read on the forward strand.
TACGTCGAGTGTCGTAAAATAAAGATTGTTTTGTGACTGTGATTTATTAGCAGACCACGGTAAACCGCTTTGATAGAAATATTCAAGGTACACAATTGATTTTTTTTTATTAATTATCGATTTTCGCTGACGAATATCTCGTAAAATATAACAAATAGGAAGAAAATGAATATAAACATTCTTGTGGGAAATTTAATTACGTTTAATTTTGCATAGATTACCTTTTCCCATACGACGCATCGTTTCCGAGTTATAAGCGAAGAATCGAAAAAAGGAACCTTTCCACCTCCCTCCCCCCCGAAGCGGCGGGGCTAGGTGCGGGGACTTTTAGTATGTTTACCTCCTGACTACCCCCAACACATTCCTAAAGAAAAAAATTCTCCCCTCCAAAATGTTCTCTACAACTCTTTCATTGACTGGACTAACATTAAACTTACAATAAAAATTACTTTGACAGTTTTTGGAGTAAATTGGGAATATTTCTGAAAATCAAGAACGTACACGTCAGCCAATGTTTTTCTCTACTTATGGATATAAAAACTTAGCAAATTAAACCCAATGCGGAGTACAATGAAATGACTTAATTGCGCTTTTTCTTTGCCAATTAACAATCAGTTTAATAAAAAAGTCATGGATTTCAGCCAACTATTTTTTTATTTATATTTTTGATACATGAACAACTTTAGAGCAATGGCTGAAACAATAAAATAATATAGGAGCGTTTTTTTTTGCAAATTTGAAATTAATTTATTTAAAAAATCAGCAGATCTGTTATATCAATACCTTCATTCCATATTATTGTTAATTACAATGAAATCATATACTCGTATTGCCACCTCCTATTGCCAGCTGTATGTATTGTCACCTATGTATATGCCACCTGTATTGCCAGCTCCTAGCTAGTATATAAATATATGTTTTATTAATTTTTTAAAATTTTTTCCAGTGAAAGTAGGTAGTGTTTCAAGAAATAAAGCACATGAGAAATGAAAACAATATTTATTTATAGAGGTATTTTATGAAATTGTTCGTACAGAAAAGTATCATTTTTATTGTCCTTAATTCTGAAGTAATACAAGTAATTGAGGAAGCTCTGTGTAGTGTACTTTCTCGTCTCAGAATTGCAGGTCGCTGGATAAACTTCGATAAAGAAATATATTATTATCTCTTAAACTAAGTAGTACAAAAATGTGCGATAACATGTAAATTTGACAAATGTCAATGGCATTAGAATTCTGACTAAAATACGGGATGTTTCGGAGAAGATGACGAAAATAGTGACTCATTTTGTATCAAAAATAAGTTGATTTGGTTGAATTAATTTTAGTCAAAGAGGAGGATAGTTCTTGTTATATTATGATACAGGTGTATCTACAACTTTCGAATGAATGTAATACTGGAATAATTAAATATATTTAGTTTTTTTAATAATTATTATGAAACTTGAATGTTTTGCTTGAATGTTCTTTTTTATGTTTATTAAAATAAAAAATACAGTCGTCCATTTCAAGGTATTTCAAACTAGGTATTATAACACTTTTACCCAGAATTTTATTCCTTTAATATTTTACAGACCCCCAGAACTATCCTTTGTGAGTTGAATTTTACAAAAGTAATCAGACAACCACCATATATTAAATAAGTAATTTTACAAATAATCACAATTCTAGTATTTCTTATTTAAAAGACTCATCTTTCTGAACTTGATAAATCGAGTTGGCTGATGGTCTCATGAATCATATATATTTTTGTAAACTTCTCCTAACATTGTATATATAGGGAGTTCATAAATTCAACGCCCCAAATTATATAACAGTATTCTACGCACTTTATTTAATTTGTTGGATAAAATATTCCACTTTAGTTTTCGAACTATAAGTTAAAAAATCTCTAAAAGCATTTACAAAAAACTTTCATCATTATTTGGCATCTGTATTTATTAATTATTGTTTTCTTTTATTTGGCCACCCCGTATATTTATTTGTACATTTATTTATACCAAAAATCCGAGAAACTACGGAGGGGTGCATTAGGAATGGTTTTTAAAGTTGAAGCTTGGGAACTCTCGTTTCTTAAAAGTTTCCCTCTGACGCGAATAATCCCCAAAGGACAAAAGATTATAATTTATTTCCTCCATTCTTCGCTTTTAGGACTAATATCAATGGATTAGTAGTTCTGTTGTATTGTTTAGTAAAATTTTTAGTCGTGAACTAAAATTTATTAGGGTGCCAAATTGCAAATAAAAGATGAACTGTAAATTACGATGAATATTACACAAAGAAAAATTTGTATTCCAATAGTAAAACATTACACTTCAAATTGATCTTAAGTAACAGCAAGAATTCTGCACAAAAATAATATATTTTTCGAGTAGCAGTTGTATAGTAGATAAAGATATTCAGCTTCTTTTAGTATCATCATACAAAATGGTCATACATATTTCCTAACAAGAATGTAGGCCAATCCCACTGAATATAATTGGTTGAAATTTGCTCTAGCCGATTGATGATTGTTGTGATTGTTATAGATACTCTCACCATCCTATCCTGGCAAGGTATATGCTTATACCTCCTCGTTGATCCTTGCTGGGCAATAAGAAAAACTGGTATCGTTGAAGTTTGTGTACATTTTTGTAAACACACTTATTTTACAGTTCTGATATCAGATATCGTATGATTCACTTTTAAAAAAATTATGTCCTTAAAAGAACACCAGTTTTCTTTTTCACTAAGATGAGCATAGAAACGTGGATTTAATGGGCTCATTTAGCACTTTTTTTAAATTTGATTATCGGAAAGAACTTATCATTTTAAGACCCTGTGCAAAAAACTAGAATTTTGTGAGACCTATAAATCGTCTTAAAAAAATCATAAAAATGGACCACACCGCCTTGCGAGTATCGGCCGTGACGTCACTTAATAGGAACCCGCTAGCCGAAACGGCTGGGTGCAGCGCGTATAGGCTCATTTAACAATTTTTTATTATTACATATTCTGAAAGAACTTGGTGAGTATAGTAAGTATGCCAAAAATTAGAATTTACTGACGCCGCCTTCATGTATAAAAAAATTATTAAAGTCGGCGCGCTTAAAAACGCTCGGGATAACCATGTAGTCGAGTTGTGACGTCAGATGGCTGAACCGCCCAGTGAACACGGCTGTGAATGCAAGTTAGTAGAGTAAAATCTGGAAGTAAAGTCACTTAGTTTTCGAGAAAAACCTGCGTAGAACCAAACCAGACTTAGTGGGATTCTTTAGTAAGATAATCGTACCCACGAAATCATTTTTTACATTTTTTGGTGGTCGAGAACTTTTTTATTTCGGAAAAACTCAAAAAAAAAAATAGATTTGTAATGAAATATGTTTTTAACGTCTCCACCGCTATATCTCTGAAAATATTTGTGCTATCAAGCTATTTTTTTTTTAGATTACAGTAGACACAATAGCGCTTCGAACAACGTCCCACGTGAACTCGATTTATTATTTTTTTAAGTTGGAAAAATAATAGGAAACTCAAACTTGTTATTTTCAGTAGCGTAATTTTAGACAATCGAGAAAAAAATTTATTTATGAAAATTTGTATATACATGCTGCGTACAAATTGAAGCCAATAGTTGAAAAAAGTTTCTAGGATAAAAATTTTTCATGTTCCGTTCATAGTATTGAGTCAGCGATTTTTTTTAACGGGCCAAAGTCATATTCTTGCGCGCTCGGCTGTAGCAAGCCTGCCGACTGCAACGATCTGACGGTCCCGGTCGGGGTGTATGTAGTAGTTTAACTTATATCAATAGATACAAAACCAGTAGTGATCAAAAACATCTAGGGGATCAATATTATTGTTCAATATTTCATATATGGTACAGTAGTATTGATCATATGTTGTTAATATAAAGAAATTGTACAATAAATATAAAATAGTCTCCTTTTAATAATAAAAAGACAGGTAGGTAGATATAAATACCTAATCTATAAATATCAATCAGTGTTACTAACTACCCACCAGTGGCGGATCTAAGGTAAAAGGCCCAGGTGGCAAACGCTTTGAAGGGCCTATATTTCGAGATCTTTAACCCTTTCCGGACGCAAGCGACGGATGCATTGTCTTTTATGAGGGCCCTGAGGGACCTTTTGCACAGGAGCCCAGGTGGCATTTGCTCATTGGCCGCCCGGTTAGATACGCCACTGCTACCCACCTAATTAGTAAGTTTATTAGACATTTTTAAATGAATGAAAGTAAAAACGTACGCATAAAATGAGTTTTATTGTTGAAATAAATTTTCTATTTGGATAGATAAATATGTAGTATGTAGTTTATGTAGGCCCTACATTAATAGCATTCTAATTCGTTCATATCTGCCTCGAAATCTTTAATAATGTTGTTACAGGAACGACATTTGCACTCGTTGCAACATTTTAGGCCTTCCTTAAAACAAGCACATTTTCGATTGTCACAATTTTTATCCGAACAATGAATACTTAATGATTTTCGACAATCGCCACTTCTACGCGACTAATCTGACCAATCCTGCATGCGAGGTGTATTAATTGCGTCTCAATGTCGCATTTAGCGCTGATAAAAAAAATCGCTCTTGCCACACGGTACATTTTAAGAAAAAATATATTATTTTAAAAACTTTTGTGATTATTAGGCTTTATTTTCTTCGCTGCATGTATGTAAATATTTTCAAAAATAAAAAAGTTTATCGATTGGTGAAGATTTCAATACATAAAATATATATTTTTAGTTTATCTGATTTTTAGAGAAATGAAAGTGCGAATTGTGCCCAAACCGTTTATATTGGTAAAAGCGCTACAGTGTGTGCTTTAATTTGACACAAAATAAATTTCGGTACCTTTAATAGTTTTAAAGATATGGCGGTAGAAACAAAAAAAAAACAATTTTATTTAAAAATACATTTTTTTCACTTTTTATTGATTTAAAAAGTTCGAGACCACAAAAAAATGTCGTAAAATATGATTTCATATGCCCGGTGACATACTCAAAGGAACCTAACATGTTTGACCTGGTTCTACGCCAAAAAAAAAAACGACACGATAGACTTACGAAATCGCTGCTCTAATATAGGTATCGGCGCACGCCAAGTGACGTCACTCTACAGACTGTTGGCCGGCCGAGCGTGTTTCTATTCAAATGCGAATATCTCTGTGGCTATTGATTCAATTGAGCTGAATTTTTTTCTGAGGCCATTGGTTTGTTATACTTTAAAATGAGGAAGAAAAAGTAGGAAACTGCCATATCACTAAATGACCCCATTATACTTTCACAATATTACAAATCGTTAACTCAAGCAGCGTGTTTTGAAACTTATGCGTGTTTGTAAAGAATTTCAGTTTATCAACTATTTTCACCGATTTATATTACTATTCTCTGACGTCACGAGGTTGGTCGCACCGTGCTCTTTAAAAGTCGTATATTTCTCAAACCACATATCGGATTAATCTGAAATGTCACGAGGTTGGTCGCACCGTGCTCTTTAAAAGTCGTATATTTCTCAAACCACATATCGGATTAATCTGAAATTTTCAATATCGTCTAATTTTAAGTAATACTTTATCCACAAGAAGTAACAACTACTAAATGAAATTCATTAAATGAGCCCATTGTATTTTATTTAATTACTTTCTATTTGCTATTAGTATATTAGTATATAATTGAACGTGAATTCAAATCTTTTAATTCATTGTTTGAAACTGAAAATACATTTTAAGTCCGGTCCTGTGTATTTCTCAACCTAAAGGTGCGTATATACTTGGCGAACCGAACATGTAATGTAACATGCAACGCAATGCGCGTTGAAATTTAGCATCCGCGACGATGCCACGAACAGCCAACGAACCGTGGGTGTGACGAACATATCGCGAGCAAGCGAGGTGAGTCTTTCCGACGGCAACAGATTGAAAACATGTCCGACGGGAAAACCTGAAGTTTTGATTTTAGGCACTAATGCCTTATTAATTATTGCAAATATTCTTAAGAAAAAACGAAAGCCTCGACGATGGTGCCGGAGTGAACTGTTAAAAAACTTGTAGTTGACTTGTAGTTTTACATGATAAATTGCATTTTATTTACAATCAGTTACTTGTTTTAATTTTTTATTAAAACCAACAGAAAAAGTGTTTAGACCGGTTTAAAGCTTTATGTTTTATATTAATTACCTAGATGCCAGATGGGAATGTCCTCTGGGTTTATTTAAAGCTGAAAATTTTCAAAGATCCAGTCAGTATACATTCTAATTTAAATTATTATTTGTTTTTTAATAAAGAAAATTATGATATATGAATTCTTAATAATTAAAGCAGTAATAATGAAAACATTTCTTGACTGTATGCTTTCAACAACCTATACTTGTTTCATATATTTCGAAAATATTTTGTTTCCTACTACTATTTATACCTATATTAAAAAGAATAAATTATTTTTATGAAACGAAATCTTTTCCTTCTCCATGTTCGTCGCGATTAACCCTTTCGCATCGGGCGTTTTTTTAGGCGACTGGCCTCACAAACGGGGATTTTTTGCGTTCGCGCAATCGTGCGTCTCCCGTTTATTAGTTTCACGCATTAATGCGGTTCCCGACACCAAAGACACGCGCGCTTATATGCGCAAGTTGAAATAAACGAAGATAGAAGATAAACGTTTTATTTAATAGGTATGCAAACATATAATATATAATTGTTAACAGCATACAACGTTCTTACTTCATTAATAATCTAAAAAAAAAAGTTTTTTTTTTTTTTTTTTTAAATAATAATAATTGTTCGCGTGCATTTTTATTTGGTATATACAGAATTTGTATACCGAAGAACTAATGCAAGTTGCATCAATATTCCAACACCACATATTCCCCACACCATAATAACATCCAAGCCTTTTTACATCTAAAAAAAATTTTTTCAAGCTCATCATCTGCTAAATATTTATTTTTCCTGTTCATTTTGTAAAAAATACATTTTATTTTAAGAAAAATTTGCAGCTGTTTACACACAATAGACTGCCTGACACACTCAAGAATAAACTAAATTCAGACCACAGCTTTTCTGCAACTAACAAGCTACAGCTTGAAGATGCTTTTAAGCGAATATCAGACCACAATCTTGCGCGTCCCGATTTTAAGTGGTATTCACGGCGTTCGAAAATATGCGTCTCCCGTATATATGTCAATCAGAGATTTGCGCGTTTTTGCGGCTCCCGTCGTGAAGGGTTTATAAAACAACACGAATGCCGTACCACTGCGCACTACGAATCCCTTTGTGTTCGTCGCAAAAACCGATAAGCGGTGGATCGCAGCGAGCTCCGAACAAGCCATTCGCTTCGTGTTCGCAAGGCCGTCCCAATCTGACGAACCTGTTGCATTGCATGTTACATTACATGTTCGGTTCGCCAAGCTTATACGCACCTTAACGCCGGCGGAACACTAACCAAAAGCGGTCGGTGTCCTTTACGCTTTTTTGCGAGCTTTTTCATATCGCTGAATTATATACGGAACCTACTTTTTTTTAATGCACTATAACGTTTTTAAGCAATTTAACTAAAATAATACAAAATTGTTCTAAAAGATTCAACAGAACGTGCGCAAAATTTGCGGTTTCTCTTTGTGTACCCTCCTTAATTTCATGTAAGGATTGACAATTTCATTCTTTAAATTTCAGAAATTGTTGATTTTGCAACAAAATGCGGTCCTACAAATATTTAGAAAAAAAATATAAAACATTAAAATATCACACCTATAAAAATAGATATTTAAAACATTTTTTTGTCATTTCAAAAACCTTTTTGTAATACATGTACAGTAAGTAGATCGTTATTGACATATTCTTGTTAGAGTAAGTCGAACTTACAATTCCCTTACTAATTATCATGGTTACAGGGCTGTGATATTCACTTACATGGACAGCAAGTGAATATCAGGAAAGCGTCAAATTTTTAAACACAAAATATTACTATATAAATTGTGGCATCGAATTTAGGAACAGCCAATAGGCAATAGATACATCGAGGTGCAAATTTAGATTTTTATAATAGCTATGACTTCAAAAAAGTTTACGATTTGCTTATAATTTTAAATATTTCATTTAAACTACAGAAAATTTGCATAATTTCGTGGTTTTGTTTATTTTACACGTAAAATGGTGGACTATTCTCGATGGAATTGTGGGCTACCGTCATTTATTCATATGATTAGAACAAGCATATTTTTATTTTCTTGTAGTTTTGAGTAGATTTGTAGCTTATCCATTATAGCAATATAAGATATGTGACATGCTTCAAGGCTTTCAACAACCCACTTTTATAGTCACAGAAAATTTTAACCTTAAAAGCGGTATGTTGAGAGCCTCGAAGCGCGTGTAATTGATTTGATAATTGCGTGATGTTTTCGACAGAGTTTGACTAATTGATCTTTCGGTCTATGATTAGCTTTTTTAGACACCGAAATTTAACATTTTAAATTTTTCTGAGGAATTATGTTGCACTGTTTTTTTTTTTGGAAGTGTACCGTACCCTGTGGTATTTGATTCATAACTATAGGATCAATTCTTTTATAATAAAGGGAAACAGTTCTGGAAGCGCATCAGTTTAACTTCGGAAGCACGCTCTCAACCAGCCGTTCAGACCGCTCATAACGGTGCCAATAAATCGGGAAAATGTTGTTTTTATAGTTTGAAGTAAAGTGTATGAATCTAAAGTGACTGTAAGCTAGCCCTAATACTCATGATCTAGAACCACCCCTATACGTAAAAACAAAGAACATGAGTGCCAATTCATTGTGGAAGAAGTAAATTTTTAGTATGCTGAAGTAGGGTATATAAACCTGCAGTGTCACCGGCCTGGCTGAACCCCAAGAACCGTAAACAGAGGGAGGATAGCCAGTTGCCTGTGATGCAAAGTTCACCAATTGCCAGCAAAGCTGTGACGTCACGGCGAGACCTAAATGTAAATCTGTTGTTTACGTTTCTTACGGCATTGTCTCTCTGTGTTTAGTGGTGTGATTTTTAAGTTTTGTCTACTTATTTACTGGTTTTTCTTTGTAAATGTCAAATGTACATCTTCGTGGGTATATTATACGTTTCTTTGAGTTATAAAAACAGTCTTGATTAGTGAAATTGTGTGCAGAAACACAGAAAATAATGTCCCTGTTTCTTGCACTATTTTGGATCTTTATAGGATTTAAAAGACAATAATTATTGTTATTAGTGTTCTATGGTGATTTTGTATATATTATAGATAGTCCAGTCAATGCATATATTGTAGAATGCATGGAATATGCAAGACTTTTTGACTTCAGGACTTTGTTAGGAGTAGTTACTAAAAGTCCCGACGTATATCTCGAAAACCGTTGGAAATTCGACAAATATGTATTTTATAGGAAATTTAGGAAATTTCAGATTTCATTTTTATTTAAAACATATTTCTTCTAGAGTTACCGTTTCCGAGATATAATCGAATAACCCAAAAATGGGACCTTCCCCCCCTCCTCCCACCGTAAGCTCACCTCCCAGGGGCGGGGACTTTCAGTATGTTTACCTACTAACTACTCCTAACAAAGTCCTGAAGTCCAAAAGTCTCGCATATTCCATGTACTCTACACTCCCTCTTTTGAGCACTCATTGACTGGGTTAAGAAGGTAAAAGAAGCTTAATAATTTGTGTACCTGGTGTATTGGATTTACATATTGTTATTATTCAAATAGAAATAAAGAAAAATGCCGGGAACAAGTTGTGCAATGTATGACTAATAACACGTATTGTACAAAGAAATCTACTGGTCAAAATATTATTTTCCACGTTTTTCCAAAACTCAAAGATTTGGTCAAAACTGATCAAAACCATAAGAGGTTAATGGATAAACAGGTGCAAAAGGCATGATTTTAACCCAGATACAAGTAGGATTTGTTCGGTTCATTTTTTGGAGACCGACCATGAACGAGACTTGCAAAATGAATTACTAGGTGAAAATACGTTTTTTTTTAATTATATGTGTACCTACTTTTCCCAGATGTTTTGTTATACTGGGTGTTAATTTTTATAATACATATTTTTCATAACTTAATATTTTGTTTAGATCATTTTTATCAGATTTTTCTATGAATTGAATCAGTATTCACTGTAGATAAGATAATTTTTTATCAGATTTTTTGTGAATCATGGATCAATATCCGCAGTATAGAAAAACAAAAATGTATGTTTTCTTGAACCAGGCATTTAATTTCCTTGACTTGCTTTTAGTTTTGACATAATTTTGTCAATTTTGTCAGTAATTTAAAAGCTAATCAAGTTAAAGCAATGAAGAGGAACAATACAGATTCTAATTCAAGCAGAAAAAAAATCGAAATTAAATAAAATAACAAGCTGAATAATCAACAATATATTATATAATTTGACATAGAAACTTTCCACACACGTTTAGTTCACGATATATACAAAAATACTGAAAATGTTGTATGCCTCAATTGTTTCAACAAATTATGCATATGCGTTAATATTATTAAAATATGCTCCACATTGCATTTTAAACGACAGCGCGCCGTGCGGACAGATTTGGTTGATCTGGCTTAAGGTTGCCATAAATGTCCGGAAAGTATATCGGGACACTATGTATTTCCCTAATAATAAGGCATATATGTTAAAGAAAAATATATCATTGTCTTTTTAACAAAATTAAAACTGCTCCTTATTTTAAGAAATTTCATTGTTTTTATCGTGACGTCAAGACACAGAGGTCAATAACGGTGACTGTTCCGACGACCGTCCCGATATATCGGGACGGTTGGCAACCCTAATCTGGCTATACTTGGCGTTTACGGTTCTTGGCCGAACTCTACATTTGAGAACACCTGATCCTCATGTTGCAGATGCATTTGACGTATTTTTTAGAGTAAAGAATTCTACTGGTCTCTCGTACGGTATTGAGAGGCCCGTTTACGGGTGTACCTCCGAGATTCCTTCCCACGGCAGTTTTTCGTAGCCCCACCTGAGTCATCTAAATTGCATTCCTTTTGCAGGCGATATTGTCATACAGGATTTTCATGTTGTTGCCCGTTGTTTTTTATTCTCCCTAACTTCATATCTCCACTTTTGCATCTAACTCCGTATATTGATGATACTCTTTCATCCGCAGTGTTGCCATTACGTCTGTTCTATCATGTTTTTTTTATATGCTCTTTGTCATGTTTAATCTCCTTTTACCATTGGTTTTAATATTACGTTTGTTGCATGTTGACTGGGAAAAAAAGAAAGCTGGAAACTATGAAGAAATCGTTGAAAAGATGCTGAAAGTTTACAAGAATTTGGGCTGTAATATGTGTTTAAAATTACATTTTCTATCCTATCTTGTTTTTTTCCCAGAGAATTTAGGTGAACATATTGAAGAGCAAGGGGAACACTTCCACCAGGACATATCGGAGATGGAGAAGCGCTATCAAGGTAGGTGGGATGTGTACACGATGGCAGACTACTGTTGGTCTATAAAGGGACCCAACCGACAGCCAGTGAGAAGATCATTTGAAAACGAAACAAAGAGATTGAGAAATATATTCTGTGCCCAAAAATACAAAAAAGAAACAACAATAATTTTCAGTTTATTGCCATTTCTGTACTATGTGCTGTGCACTTATCTACGGTGTTTTCCACTTCAACCTTCTTTTTGGGTAACGAGTGGGACGAATAGGTGGATACTGCAATAACTGTACGATCAATGTTAAAATATGTACACAATTATTAGTATTAGTCTGTAATATAAAATATTTGGCTAGTTTATGCTTACAATTTTTATTTCTAGACAGTTGCCGAGAAAACAGTACGAAACTCATCCGTAAAGTGTTTCTTCTTGACTCGCAGACTTCCGGATCTTGTCTACTCGTCCAGAAAAATGTCACTTTTCGGACTCTTGTAGTAGAGGAAAACTTTACTGTAACTCGAAAAAAATTGGTGCAGACCTTGAACTTTGATTATAGGTTCAAAATAGGCCAAAGTTCACGAAACAAAAAAGTTTGGGAGTTTTACGGATCCGCGGGAAGCTATAGGGGGTGAAAAGGGGTATTTTTAATTAAAAAATAGTTTTTTCCCTATTTTTTCGAGAATATGGCATTTACAAAAAAATTGTTAAAATAAAAGTTGTTTCTGACAAAATTATCTGTAATTTGATGTCTTTAAATTTAATTTTATAGCAATAATTAACTGAGATACTAGAGGTTTTAACTTCGCAATAATGTCATATGAATTAGATCTCGTTCATTTTTGGCAGCTTAATGGTAAATGCATAAAAAAAGAAGTTTCTATATTATGCGAGGGCTTGCTAAGTTATAGAGGGTGAATGCCTCCCATTCTCAGGGGATAAAAAAAACATTAGAGCTGAGAGAGAGAGAGAGAGAGAGAGAGAGAATTAAATTTTAAGAAGAAAAGGTTCTATGCAACTTTTCATATAAATTGATAGATTTAAGTTATAACTACTAGATAGTTTGGGATTTTAGCTTGAAGAAGTGGTATTTCAAATACGTTTTCGTTAAATAACTCGAAAGATATTACAATGAGCAAAAATATGCTAGAGACAAATAAGAAAGCTACTAAATTAAGGATGAATTTCGTTTTTTTCTAATTTTTCAGAGGTCTGGAAGTCTAAAGGTGGCGTTCGAACATTTATAAGACGATTTAGTTTAAATGTTAAATATGTCAGAAACTACGGCACTTGGGTTAGTAACCAAAATAGTCCAGTGATTTTAGATTCAAAAATAACGATTTCTCGGAAAGTTTTGGGACAAGCCAAAAATTAGTCTACCCCCTACAGAATTTCCTCAGGAATTCGAAAAAAATAGTGTTGACCACTCAAAATGGCGGCTTTAATGATTATTTAACCTTTTGTAAACCAAATGAATTTTGCAACTTACTTGTTTGGTTATATCTTCGCTTCTAAAGGTCGTAGAAAAACGTTCGACCCGTCAATTTCTTCGTCATGTTTTCCCCTATAAAGTAGGTATATGCAAAGAACGAATTCTTGATTGTTAATAACATTTTAGTACAAGAAACTGAAAAAATTGAATTTCTCGATCGTCGAAATTTGAAGTACTGTAGAAACAAATATAAAATCTGCACGTTTAACGATATTATGAGAAATAGTACCTTAATGAAATGCACTTTGTCCCGCTGTAAAATATTAATTATTTTTTTTGCAATTAATTTATAAAAAAAAAATTCAAACTGTTATACTAAAAGATCATATTAGTATTTTACAGTTCTGTTTTAGTAAAAACATTGTATTTGATGTACATTTACATAATCAAAAAGAATATTGCAAACAAATTTTAATTTGCGACTTTTTTACACAAAAAATTAATTTTGCAACTTAAACAAATGTAAATATCTCAGTGGATTTTGTATAAAATTTATTGCAACTAACGCCATTTTAATTATCATAAAAGAACACGAATTAAAAAAAAAAATTTTTTTTGCTCTGATGCTTTGGAGCCGAGATATGAAGAATTCACGTTTTTTGCGATTGCGACGAAATTTGAAAATATTTTTACATGAAAATTTAACTGAATGTGTGTTATCACCTAAAAAATGCCGTGTCTATATATCCAGATGGGCCATGGAAAAAAAATTGAGAAAATTGCATCCTTGGTGCCGCGCTCATGCTAGACGCCAGATTCCCATCCCCATTCACTGCTATTGACGTACTTGGACAGTTTTACCGGCGGCAGCTTTATTTCTCTTTTTCTCGGCTTCAGGATTGGCTAGATGGATGTTTTTTTTTTAATGCAACTTATTTTTTTTCTCAGCTTTCCGATTCTTCGCTTATTTTTCAATTACTTAATTACGTTGCTCCGCAAAAAAACTTGTAATTCCGGCTTTATTATTTTATTATTATAGATAAAATAATTTCAGTAGTTTATAATCAAACATCTTATAATTATTTCCACATCCGGTGGAAGTATAGTAACGCAAAAAAAATTGTAAAAATTTTTATTGTTGAAATAGGTCGATCCGTCTGTAACTTTTTTGTGCGCACGATTACTCTGGAACCTGTTAATATATTGACTTGAAATTTCCTACATGCATGTATTTTAAGGAGATCTGGAAGATTATATTTTGATCTTATTCCGTTGAAGGGTTGGGGGAAATGGGGGTAAATGGGGGTAAATGGGAAAATTAATCAAGTAAGAACCCATAAAATTGGTATTTATTATAAATTAGTTTAGTATAAATAAGAGAAAAAAAAATTTGTTGGCATTAGCCACCCCCATTATTAAAGGAGGTAATAAAAATAAAATTATGATTTAGTGTGTGTACAAGAAGCAAAGGCTTTTTTACTTCATCCACCCCCACTACCACCATTCCCACCCCCACTACCGATGTGACATATCGTTTTATTGTTTTTTTTTCGTTGTGAGAGACTTGGATAGAAAATCTGGATGTGGAAGTAGTGATTCCTTGGGCAGCATTTTTTTTACAATTTTACAAACATCCTATAAATTAAGCAATCGCGCATTATTGTTATGTTATGAATTAGATGTTTATTTCGCTGTTTAAAACAAATTAAATCGATATTGATGTCTGTTAGCTTAAATTAAATGAAATGCAAGAAAATGAGGAAGTTATTGAAAATGTTGATATAAATAATGACGATGATGACAATGATTGTCTGTACGCAGAAATGCGAGAGGAAACGGACGAGTCCGACGCAGGAAATCAACCTAAAAAAAAAACGGGGACAGAAAAATAACCTTTATTTTGTATATTCAATAAATTAATCTTTAAATAAAAAATGCATACCTTTTTTATCCCCAATACGAGTAAAAACTATTCACTCATCAATCTCTTATCAAAAAAATTGTATGTAATCTTTACATATTTATTTTATGATGCAACGTAATTGAATGATTGAAAAATAATCAAATAATCGGAAAGCTGAGAAAAAAATAAGTTGCATTAAAAAAAACGTCCATCTAGCCACTCCTGAAGCCGAGAAAAAGAGAAATAAAGCTACCGCCGCGATAAAACTGTCCAAGAACGCCATTAGTAGTAAAGGGGGAGGGGAATCTGGCGTCTAGCGTGAGCGCGAGCCTCAAGGATGCAATTTTCTCCATTTTCTTTCCATGGCCCATCTGGATATGTAGACATGCCACTTTTTGTAAGTGATAACACACACTCTGAGGTATATTCAGTTAAATTTTCAAGTAAAAATATTTTCAAATTTCGTCGCAATTGCAAAAAACACTTCTTCATATCAATTCTTCATATCTCGGTTCCAAAGCATCGGAGCAAATTTTTTTTTTTTTAAATTCGTGTTTTTTTTATGACAATTAAAATGCCGTTAGTTGCAATAAATTTTATGCAAAATCCACTGAGATATTTACATTTGTTTAAGTTGCAAAATTAATTTTTTGCGTAAAAAAGTCGCAAATTTAAGTTTTTTTGCAATATTATTTTTGATTGTGTAAAAATGTACGTTAAATACAATGTTTTTACCGAAACAGAACTCTAAAATATTAATATGATCTTTTAGTATAACAGTTTGAATTTTTTTTTTATAAATTAATTGCAAAAAAAATAATTAATATTTTGCAACGGGACAAAGTGCATTTCATTAAGGGTAAAAATATGTACTATTTCTCATAATATCGTTAAACATGCAGATTTTATATTTGTTTCTACAGTACTTCAAAGGTCGATGATCGAGAAAATCAATTTTTTCAGTTTCTTGTCATAAAATGTTATTAACGTTTTTCTACGACCTTTAGAAGCGAACAAGTAAGTTGCAAAATTCATTTTGTTTATGAAAAGTTAAATAACCATTAAAGCCGCCATTTTGAGTGGTCAACACTATTTTTTTCGGATTCCTGAGGAAATTCTGTAGGGGGTAGACTAATTTTTGGCTTGTCCCAAAACTTTCCGAGACATTTTCCTAATATCACCGGACTAAAAGGAAAAACTATTAATTAGGCTTCCAAATGATTTTTTTCTTATTTTTATAGCATAAAAAACAAAGAAGTTATGACAGAAACCAATGTACTTTTTCACATTTTTTTTCAATAAAAACGTCGCAATTTTGTTAATGTAAGTAGTCAGTAATTAAAACAATATATTTCCATATACTGTTTTTCGTTAATATATAGTGTGACCTAGACGCTCAAATTTTTTCATCGGCTTACAGCGCTTGCTTTAGAGAAAAAAAAATGCATTTTAAACTGTAAAGGGATTTTAGAAAAAACGTAACATGCTTGTTTCCCTGCAAATATCTCAATAAATATTAGTTTAAGAATATGGTGGACCTCAAAAATGAAGTTTATGAACTGAGAATAAATTTATTTTGTTCGTATATTTGTGTGTCGGAGATATTTAATTTTATAGATGGCATCCGACCGTTTTAGGATGAAATATTTAGTTTAAAATGTTGACTATCTTAGAAAATGTGACACTTCTATCAAAAGTTCTAAGAAACAAAAAAAAATTAAAGGTAATTAATCAGTTCTTAAAATGTTTTTTGTTTGTTTCTACATCACAAAAAATAAAGAAGTTATTGCCGCGTTTTGACGTTTTTGTCGGCATTTTGTTATTGTAATTGCTCAGTAATTAATTTTTCTTTCAAAAGTGCTGTTTTTCGTTAATATACATATAGCATCACCTAGATGCTCAATTTATTTTGTCGCTTTAAAACACTTGTTTTAGAAAAAAATTCCATCCGCCAACCCTCCATCGAAAATGGCCGTATTTCGGTTAATGATTGCTATAAAATTGATTTAAAAACACCAAATTAAAGACATTTCTGTCAAGAACAACTTTTATTTGAACTATTTTTTTGTAAATGCCATGTTTCCCGACAAAATGGAGAAAAATCGATTTTTTTTGTTAATAATTCCCCTTTCTACTCCCAGTAGGTCCCCGCGGATTCGTAAAGCTCCTAAACTTTTTTGTTTCGTGAACAACTTTGGCCTATTTTAAACTTATAAACAAAGTTTAAAGTCTGCATAAATTTTTTTCGAGTTCAGTCATTTTTTTCAATCTTTCCCTGTACTATTATGTAAATAACTAAAATTTTACATTTGTTAAGTTAATTTTCTAGAAATGCAATCACAAATATAATTTGTCCATAAATAAAATAAATCTAAACAGTAGCAGGAGGAAGTCAATTGCTTACCAAGCACAGAGCCCGCGATTCCATCGAAAAAAATCCCACGTAGTATACACATTAAAATTAGTTATGTTTAAACATTTTACATAAAACACCTTGTAAAGGTTTTATTACAAATATATACAACATAGTAGAAATATTTTAAGCATTAATTTTATGTATTGGTCATACAAAATATTCCTTAAATTATTTATAAATACAAGAGGCCACTTTAAGTCACCATACATATCTGATCATCCGCACAATCCACACACTCTCATTAGAATTAGAACAGAAATCACAATTTGTAGACTATATAATATATATCGGTCTGCATTGCAGACAAAATATATTTTGTATTTATGGCACACCACTTTTACAGTCTAACTAGTACGGAAAAAATAGATTTTAGAAAAGAAAAAATTAGGGAGCCAGTGATAGTTTGAGGATTCGTAGGTTTCACCCTTAACATCAAGAAACCGATGAGTTCCTGACATGAAGGGGTGAAAATGCAATGCAGATGTAATTTTAAAAAAGCATTTATCAGCCCTTTGCTTTCAGATTTCAACATCGTATATTTTTTCTGAACGTTTCGGCGCCATTTTGAAAATGCCATATTTCAAAAATTAAACATCGGTGCAAAAAAAAGAAAAAACCATTCGATTTGTTTTCGTAAAAGTTTTAATTTTGTACCCTTGCATTTTTTTATTAATGTCCACGTTTTTCGAGTAATTAAAAAAAAAACGTCTAGGAATACTGATTTTAGGGGGTGAAAATTGCAATTTTCAGTTCGCAATATCTCAAAAAATATGCATTTTAGCAAAAAAATTTCTTACTTATAATTTAATTCTCTATCAGATTATGTGTATTTTTTTTGCGACAACCTCTAAGAAGGAACCACCCTTAACCAAAAAAACAGAAAAAATGACAATATAGATTCTTATATACATATTTTATGAAACATGTTGAAGAAAAAAATTTGGAAATTCATTACATCGTTTTCGGTCTGGTTACACCCTCGAATTTTTATTAGCTCCCTATTTTTTCTTTTTCCAAGGAATATTTTTTATATTTTACCCGCACTAAACTGACAGACTGATATGTAATGATTAAATATTTTAAACACTATTATAGCACCTAACATTACCCCCGCAAGGGATCAGTAATTGCTATATATCAGTCAATCCTTTCTTTTGAGATCTTCTAGCCTGGCACCTCTGGATGGGTGGGATTAGGAACAGAATTAAACCACTCAGCCCAATGGCGACACCAGCCAGACAGAATCCTGGATTGTAAGATCCTGTCAAGTCGAAAAGACTTCCTAGAAAATAAAAACAAAAGAAGTTAGTAAAGTAAATGTAGGTAATAAAAAAAATCGTTTCCTCTCTTGTAATAAATCTAACATACCTAATAGCCCAGTTTTCGGAGCGCTAAAATGACCAAAATCTCAAATTTGAGTGCTAATGAATGAATTTTGATGATACCTTGTGCAATGTGTTTGTAATGACGTTAATAAAAAAGGTAAAAAAAAAAGATTAGAGTAGGAAATGATCGGAAGGAGTAGAGGCACCCTTTTATCACGAGTTTCGTAACTTAAAATTAATAGAATTATGTCAAAAATGGGAAAAACAATATATTTGAAAACTGTGAAAAAAAATTTTGCCGAAAATTCTTCACATTTTCAATTAAAAAATTATATTGAACCTTTAAAAATGGTATAACTATATAGGTTTCATAATTTTTTATAATAATATATATAAATCACACTCATTTTTTGAATTTTCATGTATTTTTTAATGTGCAAAAAATGTAGTACATTATTTGTCGTGAAAAACTGCCTGTAACTCCGAAAATTAGCAAGTTACAAAAAAATTCCAAGAGACAAAAAATGTTTAGAAGGCCTCAGTGCATACAAATGTTTAAATTAAGTACATACTTTTAAAGAGCTACAATTTCAAAGAAAGGTGTAGTTTTTCAGGAAAAACTCTGTGAAAACGCACTTTACAGAAACGTTGCAAATAAAAAAATGTCTTGTATTTCGATGATACATTCGCCTGAATTTTTCAGATTTTTTTCAACTTTTACATTTCCCCTCCTCCACATTTAAGAATTTTTGAGTGTAAAAACATCTTATTTTGGGCCAAAAAAGGTAAATATATTGTTTTTTTTTTCATTTTTGACCTAATTCTACAAGTTACGGAACCCGTGATAAAACTTTTTTATTAATGTCATTACAAACACATTGCACACAAGGATTCATTAAAATTCATTTAGCAGCACAAATTAGAGGTGAAACCGTTGACTGGACTATAAGTACCGCAGGAAAACAACCAGTGTACAACGTATTTAGAATCAGTATTAAATAATAATAATACCAGAACTTTATTGAAATCCTTACATTTCAAAGGGCAATTGACCGAGGTCCTTCTGCCTAGTATTAAATATTTATTCAATATACCAATGTTCTGCAATATACATTTAGTACTGTCGATAGGTAGATTCTTAGTCCGAATAAGTACGGGAGTTTTGAATCTTTTGGAATTTGTAGATTTCGATGCCCTGAATGAAATAAGAAAAAATGCAAAATGTGATCTTAGCCGTCGGCGCCGCCATATTGAAAAAATGGCGCACAAAAACAGTTTCTTTGAAATATCTCGCTCATACGGCAAAACATGTTCTTATAAAAGAGCATTAAATTTTCTACAAAATATGTCCCATATATTTTTTTGTTAAACTGAATAGTTTCGGTGCAGCAGCCAATCGAAGTCATACATTCTTGACAAAATTATGATATTTTGCAATTTCTCAATTTAGTGCGACTTTTATGAAGGAGTATTTTTGTGTTGAGACAAAATTTGTTTCCATACCTGAAAATCTTCAAATAAAGTTGATTTTACTTGTCTGCTAAGCGTAGCTCAATGTTCAATACTCGTTTCCACACCAACTTGAGGTAAAGTATATGGCGCGTTCTGTTTTACGTGGTTGTCCCCTATAGACCTAATCCACGACTAGTGTGTTTCTTGGGACGTTTTAGGTGCTTGATGTCGAAGGTCCAGGTTCGTTGTAGTCTTCAACAATTAGACTAAGAGCTCGCGTGAAAAAAAACCGCGTGATAAGATACCAAAGGTTTAACTCTAGAAATAAATAGTGTATAGTTCGTTAAATGCGTAGCCGCTCGTCTGCCATTCGCAGTTGGTCACCCAAATTAGCAATAATGAAATTAATTTTGGAAAAAGTAGTATACAATCTCGTTATTTATACCAGACTAAATTCGTGATTAAGATGTGCGGAAATATCATTGTTCCAAGTAACCAACTAGGCAGACGCGCTAGATGTAGCTCTTTTGAGGCAGACGCCATCGAAAATGCCGAAAAATCAGTCACAACCCCGTGATCGCATACTAGTATAAATTTCGGTTCAAAATGTAGATAAAATTATGCTCATTAAATATATGAAACGAAAATTTGAGCAGACGGTCCCATTTCGTCGGCAGACGCTGTCAAAGATTGTCTTTTCACCTTTCTTTTTTGCGCCTAAACGACGTTGTGATAGGGGGTGATTGTTGTAAACAAATAGTAACAGTAATATTTCTATCTAGAAAAAGCGTACTTATATTGTTTCACTCAAAACTCAAATCATAATATTTTTTAAATAATATATTAAATAAAAACGCTTATTTTTCAAAATAATAGATATAATAAACAATGTGTCAATATAAATATACAAATGAATGTAGTAAAGTATAAATACTCAGAAGAAGACATTATTTTGATAGAAAAAACTAAATATTTAAATTTTTTTCAAAACGTAAAGCACCTGTAGATATAAAATAACATTATTACAAGTTATGCTTATCAATCTAATATATCTTCATCATCACTTGAATTTTGATATATTGCTTCTTCGTCATCATCTGAGTTAGGTGAACTTGGCCGATCAACAACAATATCTTCCAATGTTGAAAAGACAATGTTGAGGACCTTCGAACCACTGTAACTGTAATATGTTGTTGTTCAAACTCCAGCCATTATGTTCGGGTTTGTAAAATAATGTTTCAAATTCTGTTGCATTTTTCCATATAGCGCATACCTGATTTACACGCTTAACTTTGCAATAAAGTGAATCTTGACACGGTGGTAGTAAACTACCATCAAAATTTTTTATTTTGCCCAAAGGATTCGATCTGCCAGTTTTTGGTTTAAAATTTTCTACAAAAATGTCGAATCGTGCTTTATTTATATTTGCAGCATTAGGTCTGCCATATATTTTGCAAACGAATTGTTCTACACATTTTTCTTGCTCTTCTGAAAGAATTTCTGTTGAGCCCAAAGTACTAAATATTTTCATTGTATATGTACTTTTTTCTAACAATGAAAATTGTTTTATTTTTATTTTTCTTCCAAATGCACCAGTATAATCTCTTCTGGTTAACGCAAGGTCCTTTCCCAGATAACTGTAAATCATATTTAAATGGACGTATCGAATAGTGTTTCTAGATGCCAATCCCAGTTCAAACCATATTGAAAGCTTTTCTGAAAAATGATGTATATTACCCAATGCAATAATAAAGATATCTGTATCGCTAGCTTTTTTTAGAACGTTGTAGTTTTCAGGCAATTTATGGACATGAAGAATTATTCTACTATCTGCTTCCTCATGTGTACAAAAAAAGCGTTCCATTCACCTCCTTTATGACACGCCCATTTTCATTATAGAACTTCTAACAGGTGTCGTTACAATTTATACGTATAATTTTGTTCCCTGAAATAGTAGATACACTGTCAAAAGTCAAAAATTGAACAAAAAATTGTACTAATGCAGATTTAAAATTATCATTATTATTATCAAAACTTTACAAAAAATTTGCAGACTGGTAGGTGACCGAATTGATATTATTTTTGATAAAATCATTTCACCCTCAATTAAAAATAGTGAGAGGGAGAAAAGAGCTGCAGAAATAAATAGGTAAAATTCATTTGTTATCACAGGGGGCGACCAAAGAAGACATACTGATTTTATAAAGGCACTGAGGAATGATAAATCTGCATTAGTACAATTTTTTGTTCAATATTGGACTTCTGACAGTGTATTTACTATTTTGGGAAACAAAATTACATGTACAAATTGTAACGACACCTGTTATAAGTTCTATAATGAAAATGGGCGTGTCATAATGGAGGTGGATGAAACGTTTTTTTGTACACATGAGGAAGCAGATAGTAAGATAATTTTTCATGTCCATAAATTGCCTGAAAACTACAACGTTCTAAAAAAAAGCTAGCGATACAGATATTCTTATTATTGCATTGGGTAATATGCATCATTTTTCAGAAAAGCTTTCAATATGGTTTGAACTGGGATTGGCATCTAAAAACACTATTCGATACGTCCATTTAAATATGGTGTTATCTGGGAAAGGACCTTGCAAAAGCGTTGCCAGCATTTCACGCGCTAACCGGAAGTGATTATGCTGCTGCATTTGCAAGAAAAATAAAAATAAAACCATTTTCATTGTTGGAAAAGAGTACATATACAATGAAAATATTTAGTACTTTGAGCTCAACAGAAGAGCAAAAAAATGTGTAGAACAATTCATTTGTAAAATATATGGCAGACCCAATGCTGCAAATATAAATGAAGCACGATTCGACATTTTTGTAGAAAATTTTAAACTAAAAACTGGCAGATCGAATCCTTTGGACAAAATAAAAAATTCTGATGGTAGTTTACTACCACCGTGTCAAGATTCACTTTATTGCAAAGTTAAGCGTGTTTATCAGTTATGCACTATATGGAAAAATGCAACAGAATTTGAACCATCATTTTACAAACCCGAACATAATGGCTGGAGTTTGAACAACAACATATTGTAATGTATTTCAACCCCTAGAATGTAGACAACACAGAATGCGATTAATTGATTGGATGTCTGCCTAAATATAGAGATTTGCAGTATTTGCACCTACCAGAGAAAGAACATACTAGAAGATCTAGAGAGATGGCATATCTGTTCTGGAACCATCTGGAGAATGTGACATCATCACAGAAACTTCAAGATCTGTTATCTGTAGGTATATAAGGCATGGAGTAAACCAAAAGGAGAGAAGTTAGTGCAGTACTAATTGTCAGTTGAAATGGTCAGAGAGTAAACACAGTGATAAAGTGACTGAATAACTGAATTGTAGTACACAGTGTATTATTAGCCAAGTAGTTATTGTTGTAATTAAGTAAGTTAATAAATTAGTGTTTAGTGTTACCCTGCTGTTATAATTTCCGAACCCACGATACAGGGTGTTTACAAAAAGGGTGTAAGCACGTCACAATTGGTGTCAGAAGCGGAATTATAACAGAAGATTTCTGGACTGTTCAAGAAGAGGTTTCTACAGTGTTCTTCTTGGGAATTAGTGGTGACACTGGGAATTGATTAACGGGACATTGTTTAAGGACTATTTTTGGACTCGAAACTGTGAAAAAGTGCGTTTTCGGGAAAGTGACAGAGAAAAAGACTCATTTGTGCTAGTGCGTGAAAATTACTAGAACTTTTCTATTTGGACATTAGTGGAGATTAGTAAATTCTCTGAACTGGATAGTGACAAAAGACTCTGAATAAGACTTTCGTGCTGTTTTGAGATTTTTTTGGAAAGTTCCATTGACGTGATAGTTTTATTTTGCAAAAAGCATGGCAGCTGAGAAACAAATACAGGACCTATTTGCGGAGTTAATGAGGACGATGGCCCAGCAACGTCAAGAAGAAAAAGAAGAGTATGAAAGAAAACGACAAAAAGAAAAAGAAGAGTATGAAAGAAAACGACAAGAGGAAGAAAAGCGGCGTCAAGAAGAAAGAGAAGAGCAAGAAAGAAGACGACAAGAGGAAAAAAAGCGTCGTCAAGAAGAGCAAGAAAAAAGACAAGAGAAAGAGAAGCTTCGTCAAAAAGAAAAAGAAGAACAAGAGAGAAGACATCAAGAAGAAAAAGAAGAGAAAGAAAGACAAGAAAGACAACGTCAAGAGGAAGAGAAGCGGCGTCGAGAAGAAAAAGAACAAGAAAGAAGACGGCAAGAAGAAGAAAAGCGTCGTCAAAAAGAAAAAGAAGAACAAGAAAGAAGACGTCAAAAAGAAAAAGAAGAACAAGAAAGAAGACGTCAAAAAGAAAAAGAAGAGCAAGAAAGAAGACGTCAAAAAGAAAAAGAACAGCAAGAAAGAAGACGTCAAGAGGAGAAAGAGGAACAAGAAAGACGCCAGGAAGAACTGAGGAAAATCCTGAACGAACAAATGAAAATCCAACATGATTCCATGAATTCAATCATTAATAAAATCAAGGAGGATATAAAGGCTAAAGTCGGTCAAATCAAAAGAAAGATGAGTGAGGTCGAAGGAGAAGTAGAGCGACTTAAGCGACAATTGGTTGAGAAAGGAGGCCAGCTAGTAACATTGTCAGGCCCTCGGTTAAAACCTCCCTCCTTTGACGGCCTAAGCTCATGGACAACCTACAAGAGACAATTTGAGGCGGCTGCAAGTGCAAATAACTGGGATAACGAGGAAAAGGCTATGGCATTAGTTCTGGCGCTAAGGGGCCAAGCCTCAGAGTTGCTTCAGACCATCCCGGTGGAGAAACAAAGAGACTTCAAAGTTCTGGAAGCTGCATTGGACTTGAGGTATGGCGACCAACACCTCGTTCAAGTATACCAGGCTCAGCTAAAGTCACGGGTTCAAAAAGCTGGAGAAAGTCTGCAAGAATTTGAAGCTGCGATAGAGAGACTGGCACACCTGGCGTATCCGAGTGCACCTAGAGAATTTCAGGAGCAGTTAGGCGTGGGAGCCTTTTTAGAAGGCATAAGGGACGAAGAGGTCAGGCGAATTCTGAGGCTGACGAGACATCAAAGTATTAGCGAGGCTTTGGTGCGTGCCCTTGAAGTAGAGGCTGCCTTTAAAGTCACCCAGCGGTCAGAAGTGCGAGCTGTGACTCTCGAAGAATTACAACCAGCAATGAACCGGAACCCTATGTTGACCGACATGCAGACAATGTTTACCAAATTATTTGATAAACTGGATGACCTCGGAAAGCAGGAAAAACAGCAAAATAAAGGAAAGCCGAGTGGTGGTATTAAATGTTACAACTGCGGCAAGATGGGACATATGAAACGAGACTGTCGACAGCAGAACTCAGAGAATCGAATAAATGCTGTGAATGTTGAAGAGAAGCAGGAAAACAGTACCAGGGGGGCGGTGCTGGCTGAAGAAAAGAATGCGCCCAGAGAAATAAAGCTTCGAAGAATCACGAGTAGTCTACCATCACAAGGCTGTGTAAACGAAATGAAAGACATTCCAGAGAATTGGACAAAGGAAGCTTTAAGACAAGAGCAGCTGAGTGATGCAGAAATTGGACCCATATTGCGAGCAAAGGAGAAAGAAACCCGACCAGAATGGAAGGATGTTTCAAACCAAGGAGTAGGAGTGAAGGCTTTGTGGTCGCAATGGGATTCACTGAGAGTCTTAGATGGGCTATTGAGGAGAGCATGGGAAAGCCCGGATGGGAAACAGGTTGCCATGCGTTTAGTGATTCCCAGGTGTCGTGTACCAGAAGTACTCCAGAAAGCGCACAATGAAACATCCGGCGGACACCTTGGAGTAAACAAGACGTTGAGTACAGTACGGGAACGGTTCTATTGGGTTAATAGTCGACAAGATGTAGAGGCTTGGTGTCTCAAGTGCAAGAATTGTGCTGCCAATAAGGAACCACTTTCCGTAACCAACTATGCGAATGAAAGTCGAGAAAAGCCGAAGAATAACCAAGAGCAGTTGACCAAAGCTGGTAACCGAATGAAGGCTCGTTATGATCGGAATGCGAGTACAGGAGGATTCAAGGTGGGAGATCGGGTCTGGCTGTACAATCCACAGCGGAAAGAATGGAGATCCCCGAAGCTTCAACCACCTTGGGATGGACCGTATTCAGTCATCACCCGAATTAATGATGTCATATATCGGATTCAACGAAGTAAGAAGTCAAGGATGAAAATCGTACACCTGGATAGACTGGCGAAGTATGTGGAAAAGGCTGAATTGCCTGACCGGGACGTTCAGGCTTAAGGAGGGGGCAGTGTAATGTATTTCAACCCCTAGAATGTAGGCAACACAGAATGCGATTAATTGATTGGATGTCTGCCTAAATATAGAGATTTGCAGTATTTGCACCTACCAGAGAAAGAACATACTAGAAGATCTAGGGAGATGGCATATCTGTTCTGGAACCATCTGGTGAATGTGACATCATCACAGAAACTTCGAGATCTGTCATCTGTAGGTATATAAGGCATGGAGTAAACCAAAAGGAGAGAAGTTAGTGCAGTTGTATTGTCAGTTGAAATGGTCAGAGAGTAAACACAGTGATAAAGTGACTGAATAACTGAATTGTAGTACACAGTGTATTATTAGCCAAGTAGTTATTGTTGTAATTAAGTAAGTTAATAAATTAGTGTTTAGTGTTACCCTGCTATTTTAATTTCCGAACCCACGATACAGGGTGTTTACAAAAAGGGTGTAAACACGTCACAATATTACAGTTACAGTGGTTCGAAGGTCCCCAACATTGTCATTTTAACATTGGAAGATATTGTTTGTTGATCGGCTAAGTTCACCTAACTCATATGATGACGAAGAAGCAATATATCAAAATTCAAGTGATGAGGAAGATATATTAGATTGATAAGCGTAACTTGTAATAATGTTATTTTTTTATATTTACAGGTTCTTTACGTTTTAAAAAAAATTTAAATATTTGCTTTTTCTATCAAAATAATGTCTTCTTCTGAGTATTTATACTTTACTATACTCGTTTGTATGTATTTACATTAGCGCATTGTTTATTATATTTATTATTTTGAAAGATAAGCCTTTTTATTTAATATATTATTAAAAAAATATCATGATTTGAGTTTTGAGTGAAACAATATAACTACAATTTTTCTAGATAGAAATATTATTGTTACTATTTGTTGACAACAATCACCCCCTATCACAACGCCGTTTAGGCGCAAAAAATAAAGGTGAAAAGACAATCTTTGACAGTGTCTGCCGGCGAAATGGGACCGTCTGCTCAAATTTTCGTTTCATATATTTAATGAGCATAATTTTATCTACATTTTGAACCGAAATTTATACTAGTATGCGATCACGCGGTTGTGACTGATTTTTCGACATTTTCAATGGCGTGTGCCTCAAAAGAGCTGCCATATAGCGCGTCTGCCTAGTTGGTTACTTGGAACAATGATATTTCCACACATCTTAATCACGAATTTAGTCTGGTATAAATAACGAGATTGTATACTACTTTTTCCAAAATTAATTTCATTATTGCTAATTTGGGTGACCAACTGCGAATGGCAGACGAGCGGTTACGCATTTAACGAACTATACACTATTTATTTCTAGAGTTAAAGCTTTGGTATCTTTTCACGCGGTTTTTTTCACGCGAGCTCTTAGTCTAAATACTCTCTTCGGAAATTGCTTCCGTTACGTTGGCTGTTCACTGATTCTACGTATTGATTGTTCTCCATGCTTACGAGAAATGTTTCGGCTGGAGAGTCGACTTCCTCGTTATCATGAAGCTCGTCGACTGTTGCTGGTGCATTGTTGCAGCATTGTCCATTACAAAATTTGCAAATTATGGAACATATTAACCCTGCCTTTCTGCAACCACATGCTGCACTGCACCTTTTCTTGCATTTACAGGAAAGGAATTAAAGTAAAAAGTTAAAATCTTCTGTAATTTGCAAATTTTGTAACGGACAAAGCTGCGATAATGCACCAGCAACAGTCGACGAGCTTCATGACGACGAGGAAGCATGGAAAACAATCAATACATAGAATCAGTGGACAGCGCAACGGAAGCAATTTCCGAAGAGAGTATTGTTGAAGACTACAATGAACCTGGACCTTCGATATGAAGCACCTAAAACGCCTCAAGAAGCAGGCTAGTCGTGGATTAGGCCTATAGAGGACAACCACGTAAAAAAACCGCGTCAGATACTCTACCTCAAGGTGGTGTGGAAACGAGTATTGAACATTGAGCTACGCGTAGCAGACAAGTAAAATCAACTATATTTGAGAATTTTCAGAATTTTCAAAACAAATTTTGTCTCAACTCAAAAATACTCCTTCATAAAAGTTGCACTAAGTTGAGAAATTGAAAAATATCATAATTTTGTCAAGAATGACGTCGACTGGCTGCTGCACCGAAACTATTCAGTTCAACGAAAAAATATATAGGACATATTTTGTAGAAAATTTAATGCTCTTTTATTTTCATAAGAACATTTTTTATCGTATGAGGCACCCGAAGCGAGATATTTCAAAGAAACTGTTTTTCTGCGCCATATTTTCAATATGGCGACGCCGGCGGCTGAGATCACATTTTACATTTTTTCCTATTTCATTCAAGGCATCAAAATCTACAAATTCCAAAAGTTTCACAACTCCCGCACTTATTCGGACTAGACCCCATGTTTTATGCTCTCACCGCTGTATTAATTGTACATAGAAACTGTTGAATACATTTACAAAAATCTTGACGTATATTATAACTATATGCAGAATATATGTCCCAACTAACATTTATGTTCAGAGTTACTTTAATTCGACCTAGTAATAGGTAAGAATAAATTATCAATTTTTTCTCAAGTTGTCCACTTTACCGATGTGGGGAAAGAAATTAAATCCGAAGTTGAAAATAGGCAAGTGAACAAAGTGAAGGCATCAAAGGTATATCAATGAATGTCTATTTTTACTTCCACATCCAGTGGAAGTAAAGTAACGACAAAAAAATGTTTAAAAATTTTTATTGTCCAAATAGGCTTAGCATGTCATGAAACGACAAGATTTCAAGTTTGAGTGAAAAAAAAATTTCTGTCCGTCTGTCGGTCTGTCTATCGGTCTGTAACTTTTTTTGTGCGCACGTTTACTCTGGAACCGTTTGAGATATTGACTTGAAATTTGGTACACATATGTACTTTAACGAGATCTAGAACTAGATTATATTTTCATCTTGTTCTGTCGAAGGGTTGGGGGGTAAATTGGGGTAAATTTGGAGTAAACAGGTAAATCAAGCAGGTAAGAGTTCATAAAATTGATATTTAGTATAGACAAGAGAAGCTAAGGTCTCAAAAAAAATTTTGGCATTAGCCACCCCCATTACCACCTCCACCCCATCATTAAAGGGGATGAAAAAAATGTGATTTAGTGTGTGTACAAGAACCAGGAACCTCATTTTTTTTTACTTTATCCACCCCCCACTCCCACCCCCTGTCACCACCCCCACCCCACTACCGATGTGGGGTATCGTTTTATGGGTTTTTGGGGTAGAGGATTTCAAATATTATATTATTAAAGTTCCATAAACAATTATTTCCAGATAAAAAATTTTTTAGTTGTGTGACTTGGATTAGAAAATCCGGATGTGGAAGTAGTGATTCCTTGGGCAGCGGTTTTTTCTTTAGAACGTTGATGATAAGAGGGAGGAGCATCAGTGCATATGTTTACGAGATTATACAACTGTTGGCTGCTGAAACTTTCCATAAAAATATGTTTTTATCACTATCAATTATTTAGTATTTACTTTTTATATTAAGAGCGTTGTTTTATTAGGCACTAGGTATTGGAAACAATTCTAATTTTAGATCTTTATTATTAATTTTACGACTAATCTTATCTTAATATTTTATAGTCTTCTTTAAAATAACTAAAGAACGTTTATGGGTCAGAAATATTTGAATCAAAGTAATTTCTAGTCAATTAAAAGAAAGGAAATAGGGAAATAGAATCTGTTGGGTATAGTATTAAAAACAATTTTTGAGAGACTGACGAATCTTTTAAAGGTGCCTGCTCTGTATATTTTTTTTCACTAAAAGTATCACATACAGGGGCGTAGCGAAGGGACGGTATGAGGGGGTACGTTACCATCCAACTTTGTCAGACTCGGCAAAAAATGGGTAAAAGTTGGAAATTCGAGAAGTCAGTTGGGAATTTTTATTGAAATTTTTTTTTAGATTTTCTTTTCGTTACGGATCTATTAACTACTCTAGCTAATTTAAATAGAATTAAATTTGCAAAGACTTTTTTTTAATATTTTTTGGATTCCGACAAAAATTAGGGAATTAGAGGGGGCGGAAATTGGGACTCTTTTTTCGGTAAAATTTCACCATTTTGTCACCGTAATTAATTAAAATCAATTTCATATACGATGTCCACTTAATATCATGTATTACCTAGATGCTTCATTAATTTCGGTTCTTCAAAACAAAGGTTTCTGACAAAATTGTTTTTTTAAGATTTACATGCATTTTCTAGGAATACGTGAAATTTTCTCCATTTACTGGAATATCGGTTATTTATCGGTTTTTCCGAAAAATTTGCAGGCAACAAATGTAAAGAGCATTTATCTAATTTTTAATTTTACTTTTTAAAAATCTAAATATTCGCGTCATCTTCTTAATATGCAACGTTGCCAATCAATTTCAACAGCTGTGTCATTTACACACAATTGATTAAAGTTCTAATAACTTTTATGCTAGACTGACGATTTTTTCAAGATTTTAACAGAGTGTTAATAAGAAACTACTTAATGTTATAGTTTTTGAAGCATATTTTTAAAAAATTGTGGTATTAAGAGCGAAAATTAACTTAAGCCGAGCTCTACTTTGTCAAATGAGGCATCTTTGCCTATAAAAGTCAAACTTTCCGAATCGATTACTCCGAAACTAAACGGACGATTTTATTTTTATTTAAAATTCAAATGGAAAATCACTTTATTTATTAGTATTCCAAATTATATTTAAAACTGTAAAAGTTCATTTTAGTATACAAGTGCCTTAAGTCTTATGAAGTTGGCAAATTTGAAAAATAATCCCTCAAAAAAGTTGTCTCGCTACGCCCCTGATCGCATATCCATTAATGTATTAAGTATTATTATCCTCGTCAAATAATATATCAGACAGTGAGACAAAACTGAAATAGCTCCATTTATTATTTTGAAGTTATAAATAAAGTAACACTCCTATAGTAAATCCTATAGTAATTCCAAGATATACAACTCATGCTAAATTCTACGAATTCAATTTTGCGCACAAATCAACAAAACAATGTCTAGATACCTACCTACTAAACAAAATCACATAGAATAAACCGCCTCATCATTTTAGTACAAAGATAAATTATAGATAGGTATAAAATTTTCTATTATTTTAATAGTTATTCGCCTATTTAACATACTTATTCATATAATGGAAGGGACATATCCCCATATCTCATGCATTCTTGATGGAAATATAATTTTTTAAAACTTCAGTAAAATAAAATACATGTTTTGGAATTTCAAGAGCTACGCGAAAACACAGTAGAAAGGTAGATCTGTCAACGATCGCTGTGCAAAATCAAAACAAAAAACGATCGGCCATTGTCATTTTAGTCTCGCGAAGCAATCGTAGGGTGAATGATTGTTATTAGTTGTTAGATTCGTAAATATTTAACAATTTCGGGCTGTAAACAATAGTTTTGTGAAATGTTACGTGTATTAGTGTTTCTCCAGTGTTGTGTTGGAGGAGTAAGAAGTTTGAAAATATTGAAGAAAACAGTAAGTGGTTTAAATTAATTAGATATTCAGCCCTATGATGGAACGTTTACGTTAGTCATAACGCCTATGTTACGGTCATCTGTCTCTCTCACTCCCATATATTTTTTGGTCAGCACTCAACATAACAGGTACATGTTAAATGACGTAAACGTTCTATCATAAGCCTGAATGAGTAGCTAGAAAGAACATTTAAACGACGTCTGTGCTTTTTATTATATTCTATATTTGAGAGCTTTAAGTCGTGTATTTTCGGTGTTATTTTCAATGCAAACCTCATTGAATTTTCAGATGAAATTTGTGGTTAGATTGGTTTCGGCGCGTTTTTATAAAACCTAACCATACTTTCAGTATCAGCCAGAAAGAACGCTGGTAAGAGAGGTCGAATTTTTGACAACTATTTTGCCTTCTTTTCCCCAGCAATAAAATGTCCGCCAATGAGATTATGATTAATTACACCAAAATGACAACAAAATAATAAAAAAAATTGGCTTTGCGGGAGCTAGGTGGCTTTTCGGCACATCATCGTTTTATGGTTTAATTCATAAAATCGACTTCTGGTGGGGCACCTCCTGTCAGATGCGTCACGAACACTGTCTAAAAATCAGTGAAATCATCGTTACAAGGCTCATTTTTCTTCGTGTGTACACAATTTATGTTTCGAATGAATAAAATAAGATCGCCAGAAAGTGTGGGCCGTCAGGAGTAGCAGCCAGAAAGGCAATAATGATACAATACATCCGAGGCACAGTAAGAAGTCAAGTTAGCCGAAAGTGTTAAATTCGTGTATATTTAAGAGCCTGCGGTACTTTTGTTGACACTAAGGACTTTCTGGAGAGGCTGTTCTATTCTTGAAGGAGCTTATATTTACGTTTTAAAAAGGAGCCAGAACTTGTAACGATGAGTTTAGAGTTCTGAGATGAGATATGCGAAAAAAATCGAATTTTCTTCAAAAATCCTAAATATTTTCTTTCTGGCTAGCCTTACTGACGGGAGCTTCTTTCTGGGAATTTTGTTCTGTGTTCAAAACATTTATATAAACATGCTAGGCCTAAAAAAATCTTGTAACGATCTTGTTGTATAACTCCGTTTTTTTTACATCCTTGACCTTTCTGGCTGCGCCCCTGACGGCCCTCACTTTCTGGCGATCTTATTTTATTCATTCTAAACATAAAATGTGTACACGGCCAACTCGACGGGCTGACATATGCCAGAAGTCTATTTTGTCTATTTTGTCGTTATTTAAGTTTGATAGAATTAATCAACGCATAGAAAATGCTTGTAACGGTGAGTTTTCGAAAAAGCCACTTAGCTCCCGCACCATAATGACATATCACTGATATTTTTGGCGACTTTGTTTTTTAACACAGCAGCTCTAGTACGTAATTGCTTAGATTTTTGTCTACCATTGATAATGAACAAAATAACCCACTTTGAAACCTTGTCCCGATGACGTAACTAAGCAAACTGGCTATTTTATTTCAAACTGGAGTGACAATCAAGACTGTAGTTTTAAGCTCTGAACCTCAAAATCTCTCTTTATATCTCTAGGAGAAGTAGCCGCAACAAGCTCTGAGACATAGCATTTTAAATATACAATGTGTTCCAGGATGGGGTACTGCATTTTTGTAAACTTTTTATTGACGATTTGGCGAAAAAAGCCATTGTTTATAAACATTTTTGCTTGTATTGGGAAGTTGCCAAACTGATCACAGACTAACAAGGTGTTCTAAAAATTAGAAAATATGAAATCTGTCTTAAACAAAGTAACTTTTCTTGTGTTTAATGTAAAATTCTATTTAACGAAGGTTTTTTAAAAGTGACTAAAAGTTTAAATTCAGCGTTTAATTGCAAAATAAAGAATAACATTTTATTTACCAAAAGAAACATTTTATTCAACTAACAGTACAGTACTTATAGCCCAGTCAACGAAGGAGTGATAGAGGACATGGAGGGGGAGGGAGAATTTTCCTCTTCAGGAATGTGTTGGAGTTAGTTAGGAAATAAACATACTAAAAGTCCCCGCCCCTAGCCCTACTGCTTCAGGCGGGGGGGGGGGGGGGGGAGTTTGGTGGAAAAGTCAATGTTTTCTATTCTCAGAAACGATGCGTCGCACGGAAAAAAGTATTCTTCAAAATTAAACATAATTAAGTTTCCTGCAAGAATGCCTATATTGATCTTCTTCCTATGCGTTATAGTTTCCGAGATATTCGCCAGCGAAAATCGATAATTAATAAATAAATTAATTAGGTATCAGAAATTTTTCTATCATAGTAGTTTACCGTGGTCTGCTAATAAATCACAGTCACAAAACAATCTTTATTTTAGAACACTCGATGTATTTACTAACGTAATATTTTGTCGAAATCTATATGTTTCCTTAAATCAAATTTTACTCAAGTACATACACCGAGTATCAAAATATTCGCTTGATTCCGAGTATTAAAATTTCATCCGAATAGTATATACTCGGATTAATTTTAAGTACAAAATAAAAAACAAATGTCAATCTTGCTGGGATTTCTCCCCCCCGCTCATCAAAAATTTTTTTTTCGAATTTCTCCCCCCCCGCTCTTCAAAAGATTTTTCGTTCGTTAATTCGACATCGAATGATTAATCCGAATATTTTTGTCATCCGATTCCGTGTAATCCGAGTACTGAAATCATCCGAATATCTGCATCACTATTAACTACACAGGATAGCTCATCTCCATAAGCGTAACGTTGTCCATTCCCCCACTATTTTTGGACCGTTTGTGACGTGTTAAGCTGTTCATTTCTCGGTGCGACGGTAGTTGATTGGACTGTTACATAATATATAAATGTGTATATGATAACTGTGTTAGAAAAAAAACTAGAAATTTTTAGTTTACTGGTCATAAAATATCGAGATCTATTTAAAAAAAAAATAACATAAAAGAGCATCCCACAAAAGGTAGTATCTATTTTAAAAAGGACCGCTGATGCGAGCCGCTAGCAGACCGGGACCGTTGTCGACGTCACAACCTGACTAATCGCTTATGATCTTGGGGGAATAAATCCGTGGAGATGAGCTATCCTGTGTAGTTAACAGTCCTTGGTTCAGACTGTGTGAACAAACCTAATGTCAAATTCAATTGACGTTTTCTAGGTTATATTTCGGTTTATTTTAGCGGCATAAAGTTATGGATAAATCTTAAGTTTAAGTGAGATTTTGTGCCGCCCTGTGTAAATAATACCACCAATTCACCGAAGAAAACTTTTCTTCAGTGTTTCAGTAATGAATGGGGAACGTAAAAATGGATGGTAGGGGCCATCCATAAATGACGTCACGCTCCAGGGGGGGGGAGGGGGTTCGAAATTACGTGACTAAGTGTGACGTAACGAATGGTGAACGAATCAAGAAAAGAAAAATATTGTAATTTTTTTTTGATTTTTAGTAGTATTGCGTCCGTGAGGCGACAAAAAATTTTTTTTTGGTTTTTCACTAGCACCCCCCCCCCCCATGAGGCGGTAAAAATTTTTTTTGGATTTTTACTAGCACCCCCTCATGAGGCGAAAAATATCGTGAATAATAAATAACGGAATCGAAAAAAACATGGGGGGGGGGGGTCTCTATAAGCGTGACGTAATTTTTTTGGGATATCTAACTCAGCGTGACAAAACGTGACAATGGGGGGGTCTAAAATCTCAAAAATTGGCGTGACGTCATTTATGAATGGCCCTTAACTGTTTTTCTAATATTTGTAATCAAAACTATAGCTGTAATGTACCTCGCGGCTTTTCCACCTCAAACCTCTGCAATGCTAAAACGATAATCTCTTTTTAAAAATTCGCTGACCATAAATATATCTATAGAAGGTAAAATATCAGAATTGGCTTTTATAAATTCTGCCTCAGTCATTTTGAAAGAAAATAAATACCAAACGCCAAAAACTTCTAATTAAATGCCAGTTTCAATTTTGACATTTGAGGTTATTTTCTTTATTGCCAACATTGTCAACTTGTTCCTCTTCTTCTGTTCTGCATATAACTTCACATCTAACTGCCGTTATGATGTCACATCCGATTTCGTGGTACATTCGAATAGTAGTCGAACTTTAATAATTTTTCTTTATGTTGCGCTTAGAATTTCTCTTTTAAATTAAACATATAACTAAATTAACGCCTCCAGTACCATATTTCACAATTTTTGAAAAGTCGTCAACAACCCAATTTGCAATCTTTTTTTTAAATAAGTAGGTATTTATTTTAAAATTTTTTAAATTTCAATTTTTAAATTTTCTTATTTTGTAAAATGCCTAATACTCGACCTAATATGAATATTCTTTCCTGCATATTTTGGTACCGCAGGTGGCTTTGCCTTTGTAGCAGGCGAATGTTTTTGAGGTCATAAGTAGATCCTAATTTGTTCTATGCTTGAGTAAATTTAATTCAAATCGGAAACCAAATAAAAAAGTCATAAGGGTGTCTTCATGTTAAGTGAGTCACACAACTACTTAGGAAAACACTTTAAAACACTCATTGTTGGCGAACCAATCAAAACAACTACTCTGCTAGCTAATACTGACGAAGTATTGAATTACATAATAGGATTCCCAGCATTTTAAGGCAAAAAAATTTATTGAAAATATTTAAATCATTTATCGAAATTCAGTCAACAATGATTGAAACCTACATTCTATTTCAACTCTAGAAAAGTTGTACAAGTTTTTTCGAACTCGTTAGTTCTCATCAGTAGAGTATAGAAACATTCATTCATTATTTACAAGCCTATTCTTGATTTATTTTTACAATTAATTATTTTTTACTTATTTCTTAGTTAATAATAAAGACAACTGTTTATGACTTTCCAAAACAAGCAACACTTTTTTTAAAGAATGGATTTTCTCGTTCACAAGAGCGAATTAACCTTTTATATAAATAATGATGACATTGTCAGCACGTGTAGACATAAATGAAAAATGCTAGTTTTACCTGCAATAGGTGGTCCGACAAGAGAAGCAATCCCTTGAAATAGAAGCAACAATCCAAAGGCGTTCGTCAGTTTCTCCAGACCTAGTAAATCCACGAGTATAACAGAGGTCAGTCCAACGTATGCGCCAATGGTGAATCCAAACACAGTCCCGTAAACAGCCAAAGCATAGAAACTACTACAGAAGGCACTAAGAAAAGTAGCTGAAAAAAAAAAAACAGAAATTTGATTTAGATAACATACTGTGCAGATTTCTGATAAGTTAATATTTTAAGCATAGTTGGCGTCACAGACACAAAAAAAAAATTTTATTTTCCATTGGTGAAAGGCACCTATCCTTATGTTTTTTGAGCCACTGATTCTAAATATCACGTAAAAAATATGTTTCACTCCTCAATTTTTCGCAAATTGGCATTTGATCTCTAAATTCGGCGTTAAATGGCTATTAAATCTAATAGAACGACACGCGTTGAAATGAAACTTCTGAATCGTTTAAAATGGCTCTAGTCACATACTCCTAACATTCTATTTTACCAAGGAAATGATGGTGATGTATCCGCCCCCCCCCCCCAAAAAAAAACTACTACCACCCCTTGTTCTGATTTTTCCATAATACGCTTGTGAGATCGAATTTATTAGAGGGACTACTTCAATTTTTCAGTTTGGAGAAAAAAAAACATTGGCACGGCGCTTACAAATTAAATCTGGCATAATGAAAAACATTTTTTCGATGACATCAATTTTTATGCATAGAGGAGATCCTAAACTTCATTCAAAACAAAAATAAAGGAGGTGTTATGAGATACCGGCGGTTCCGCCTGACATCGATCTTATGCATGGATGCTGCGCATTCGAAATTCAGTTTGATAAGGTAATTAACATGTTTCCTGCCAGACAGGTTTTAATAGAGAGGGGAAATCTCAAACTTCATTTTTAAACAAAAACCAAGGAGGTGTTCTGAAGTGTACTTTCATGAAAAAAATTATTTATGACGAAAGGTCTGTCAGATGTTAATTAACAAAAATTGTCAGACAGACAAATTTTTCAAAAATGATACATTATTTACCACAAATTGTGTAAATTTCAAGCAGGTGTTTTGAAAAGTAAATTCTTTTTTTTAGCTAATTTTAAAATTTAATTAAAAATAGCAATTATCATATTTTTACTAGTCTGGCGGGCGTAACATGTTTATTACATGTTTTCCAATCATTTTCACCTTTTAAATTTGAGGTATTCGACGAGGTACCTCTTTGGCCGTGGGAGCTTAGACTATGAGCTATCCTGCGTAGTTAACAATCCTTGGTAACGGTGCAGGGGCATCTTTCTATAATTTTATTTTAATAACACATAAGGAGATTCAAGAGAACAAATAAGTAACTCAGGAATTTTAGTTTTTTACCCGAAATTAATTATTGTAAAGCTGAAAATTTCCAGGATTGTAGTTTTGGTCCAGGACAATACGTAGCGAAAAGTCCCCTATTCTCCCCCGTCGGCTTCCCTATTTTTTCAGAGCAACAAGGGACTAAGTCGCAAAAATTGCAGAGCTGTCTATAAAGTGCAACAGGAAGGTTGTTACTGGTCCGATTTGGACCGAAATGATCATAAAAGATTAGGAGAAGCATATTCGTTCACATTTCAGATGTTCGATGCATATTTTTGTTCATAATTTTCCGTTCTAGTTCTGTCAACGTTTCAGAAATTTAAAAAAATTAGAAAAATTCCGAAATGGCGCAATTGCGTGTAAATGAAGACTCGGAGGGGAAAACGTACCCCAACAAACATTTATCTTCATGCTCTGGGCTTTCCATTGGTATGTCTACCTTCTCTGTAGCGTCATCCGTTACGGAGTTACGCCACTCTGAGTGTTGCAGCGGCGACACTCGGTCATTTAAATGCGTTCATTGTTGCGTCTATTACGTCTAGTCTAAACAATCAAGAAGGCACAAGACGAGCTATACTCTTAGTTCTTTAACTTTGACTGTTCTCTGAGTGTATGCATTGGTTCATTGGTGCGGCAAAATTGAGTAATCTTAGTTAAGCCATGTAGCACAGGAATTTTAGTTTTTTACCCGGAATTAATTATTGTAATGCTGAAAATTTGCAGGATTGTAGTTTTGGTCCAGGACAACACGTACCAAAAAGTCCCCTACTCTCCCCTGTCGGTTTCCCTGTTTTTGAGGAGCAACAAGGGCCTAAGTTGCAGAAATTGCAGAGCTGGCTATAAAGTGCAGCAAAAAGGTTGTTACTGGTCCGATTTGGGTTGAAATGATCATAAAAGCTTCGGAGAAGCATATCCGTTCGTATTTCTCATGTTTCATGCATATTTCGTTCATAATTTTCCGTTCTAGTGCTGTCAAAACTTCAAAAATTGAAAGAAAATCGAAATGACTCCATTGCGGATAAATGAAGACTCGGAGGGGAAAACGTACCCAATTAAACATTTCTCTCCATACATTGGGCTTTCCATTGGTATGTCTACCTTATCTGTAGCGTCACCCGTTACGGAGCTACGCAACTTTGAGAGTCAGCGCTCGGCGGCCACGCCCGCCATGTGCAAGGTGGAACTACCCTGGCTGCGCTGATGAGACCAGTTGCGAATTCCTGTTTATATATTATTGGTGTTTTATAAGATTTATTGAATGGAATTTAACTTGTCAGACTCAGAAAATGACTTTATTCGGCTAGACAATTGACATTATTGATCTACTGGGAAGTAGAGTCGTCCGGATCATTATCTATATCCACGACTGTCTGTTTGGGCAGCTGGATTCTCTACAGATTCGGCACATGATGCTGCAGTTCAGACCAGAGTTCCTGCACTTGCACCGGGTACCGCAGTCCCTCTTAAAGGCACAAGAAATTAGCCGTAGCAGGCTATCGGGAGCTGGCTGCTTTGTGGTAGGAACAGAAATCGAAACCAGGCCTTGAAGTCCTGATTTCCATCCCAAGTCCTCCAGGTCAGGAGAGGAGAGGAGAGGAATCAGGGAGAATATTGTGAGGATTTAATCTCCCGAAAAGCTTACAGCACTCAACGAATGTGCATGTGTTTTTTGTAAATCCAACAATGACTAGACGTCAAGGCAGTCAGCTCCCGATAGCCTGCTATGGCTAATTTCTTGCGCTGCAAGGCGGA
Source organism: Rutpela maculata (assembly GCA_936432065.2). Taxonomy (NCBI): domain Eukaryota; kingdom Metazoa; phylum Arthropoda; class Insecta; order Coleoptera; family Cerambycidae; genus Rutpela; species Rutpela maculata. The sequence goes on from OW386289.2 coordinate 11,239,892, forward strand.
CTGTGGTGCCCGGAGCTAGTGCAGGAACTCTGGTCTGAACTGCAGCATCATGTGCCGAACCTGTAGAGAATCCAGCTGCACAAACAGCCAGTCGTGGATATGGATGATGGTCCGGACGACTCTACTTCCCAGTAGATCAATAATGTCAATTGTCTAGCCGAATAAAGTCATTTATTTTCTGAGTCTGACAAGTTAAATTTCATTCCATAAATCTTATAAAACACCAATAATATATAAACAGGAATTCGCAACTGGTCTCATCAGCGCAGCCAGGGCAGTTCCACCTTGCACATGGCGGGCGTGGCCGCCGAGCGCTGACTCTCAAAGTTGCGTAGCTCCGTAACGGGTGACGCTACAGACAAGGTAGACATACCAATGGAAAACCCAAAGTATGAAGAGAAATGTTTAATTGGGTACGTTTTCCCCTCCGAGTCTTCATTTATCCGCAATGGAGCCATTTCGATTTTCTTTCAATTTTTGAAGTTTTGACAGCACTAGAACGGAAAATTATGAACGAAATATGCATGAAACATGAGAAATACGAACGGATATGTTTCTCCGAAGATTTTATGATCATTTCGACCCAAATCGGACCAGTAACAACCTTTTTGCTGCACTTTATAGCCAGCTCTGCAATTTCTGCGACTTAGGCCCTTGTTGCTCCGCAAAAACAGGGAAGCCGACAGGGGAGAGTAGGGAGCTTTTTGGTACGTGTTGTCCTGGACCAAAACTACAATCCTGCAAATTTTCAGCTTTACAATAATTGATTCCGGGAACTAAAATTCCTGTGCTACATGGCTTAACTAAGATCACTCAATTTTGCCGCATCAATGCATACACTTAGAGAACTGTCAAAGTTAAAGAACCAAGGGTATAGCTCGTCTTGAGCCTTCTTGATTGTTTAGACTAGACGTGATAGACGCAACAATGAACGCACTTAAATGTCCGAGTGTCGCTTCTGCGACACTCAGAGTGGCGTAACTCCGTAACGGGTGATGCTACAGAGAAGGTAGACATACCAATGGAAAGCCCAAAGTATGAAGAGAAATGTTTATTGGGGTACGTTTTCCTCTCCGAGTCTCCATTTATCCGCAATGGCGCCATTTCGGAATTTTTTAAAAAAATTTTTAAATTTTTGAAATGTTGACAGAACTAGAACGAACAATTTTGAACACAAATATGCATGGAACATCTGACATATGAACAGATATGCTTCTCCTAATCTTTTATGATCATTTCGACCCAAATCGGACCAGTAACAACCTTCCTGTTGCACTTTATATCCGGCTCTGCAATTTTTGCGGCTTAGGCCCTTGTTGCTCCGAAAAAACAGGGAAGCCGACGGGGGAGAGTAGGGAACTTTTTGCTACGTGGTCCTGGACCAAAACTACAATCCTGGAAATTTTCAGCTTTACAATAATTAATTCCGGGTAGAAGCGATATTTTGACTAAAATTCCTGCGCTAAAGAGTCTTTGTTAATGCTCTCGGAAACACCCACGCCTCTATCAAATATAAAACTAATTTTTAATTCTGCGTTATCTCGAAATGGGTTAATGAAATTTGGTACAATTCACCAGTAGATATAAACTGTAATTATTTGTAGGTTCCCACAAATTCGGCTTGTTTGTTGTATTTAATCTGATAATAAGGCTGATAATAGTGACGGCCTTATTGTGCAATTGGTGAAAATTACGTAATTTGCTGAAAATAAACTACATTCTTAATTGTTTCCGTATTTCAAATTTAGAGGAAATTTCAATTTATATTACAATAATATAGCAGGGTGTAACTTAAAGTACTGTAAAATCATGAATTTTCTTTTATTCACTGCAACGATTTTCAATATTTTTCGGCAGATATTTGTGAAGACGAAAATGAGAACGATGACGCTCGAGAATCTGAGGAAAATCTAGATTTGGAAGACCATACAAATAGCACTTCCGAAGTGGAAGATAATTTAGAATACAGCAGTGAGAGTGATTCAGATGAGAATTGATTTTTTTTTTATTCGTATTGAATGTGCCAAAATAATAGAAATATTAAGATTTTTATATTGATTCTCATTATTTAATACTCACTATTCTCAACTAATGATTGCAATCTCTAAGAATTCTCTAATATACATGTCTAATATTTCATACAAATATGTTTTTCTTTCAAGTCTCATACGTTAACTGGGGCATTAAAGATACCGCGCGCGATGAGCACCTGGACGCTGCGGTACACTTAAAGGGCCTAGCTGACAAGTTTTGTCCCATAGTATTATAAGCTGGCACTTTTTAATTGTTTTTTTATATCGCAAACTATCATATATATGAATTTCAGCTTTGTTGAAATAACGAATTTTCACGTGTTTTTCATACATATTGACTAGGGCAGCTGACAACCTTCACTCCCTGACACATGCAGCTGACACATTTTTTTAAAGGACCCCGGAACAAAACCCATGAAAATGTTGATTCGGTGGAATCGGCTGAAATTTTGGTATTTTTAAGTCATGCTAATCAAAAGTTCTTATCACATCGAGCCAATCCAGTTTTTGAGATACAGCTTGTCAAAGTTAGGTAATTTGCGTCATTTTAGACATTCAAGCATGAATTTAACTACAAAATAGCAAAGCTTTAGCCAATCCCACCGAAGCATGCCGGAATATGACATATACAGTGTGTCCCAGGATAGATGTAACAAGAGGTGTAATGGACCAAAAATTTTGGAATTTTGGAATGGTATTTGGGGATTGAGTCCTGCTTGTTGTAAAACTAAAGTATACCAAAAATGACTTGATTTGGTGTTCTACAGGGTATTTTATAAGCAAAGTTGTAAAAATCACCACTAATAAAGTACCTTTATTTTTCAAAATATGAAAAAATTCCACTAAGAAAAGTTATTTAAAATGCAATTTTATACCTCTATACCAAGGAATATAAAATTATTTTTTTGAAACTTCCCAATTTTTCAATAAATTAGTATTTTATTTTGAACCATTCAATTAAAACTGCATAGAAATTATTTTTTGTGAATTAGTATTTAAAGTTATGTAGAAACTAATACTTTTAGCTTGAGAAAAGCAGTGGATACACATTTATCATTTATTATTGACATATCTGTCAAACGTACTCAATATTATCCTTAATTTCTGTTTCAAATTAACGAACCAAGCATAAAAAATTAAGTGAAAATGGTACTCACAGTGCGTGAAAAAATTTATATTGTGCAATGCTACGGAATTGGCGGTGAAAACTCGCTAAGAGAAGTGGTAAGCCAATTTAATTTGAAATTTCCAAACACTGCTTTGTCACGTACTCAGGCTATGAGAATAATTAAAAAGTTTCTGGCTACTGGTAGTGTTCTTAACATGAAAATAAAAGCATATGATGAAGACAATGTTGGGGCTATTATAGCTCATGCCTCTGTTATAGAAAATCCTAGGATGCCAATAAGAGAGAGAGAGATCAGCTCTTATTAATATTAGCAAGTCTGAACTCCAAAGAATTTACAAGGCAAAGAAAATTAGGGCATATAAAGCAAATTATAAACATACGCTTGAAGAGGGAGATGACGGCCGTAGGTTGGATTTTTGTTTGACCATTGGAGAAAAAATCATGGAAGGGAGATTTTTTCATCATTTCATAATTTTCTCAGATGAATCCACATTCACAACCAATAGTGTTGTTTTATCTCAGAATTGTCGGTTTTGGACTTCTGAAAATCCAAATTTTAGAATTCATTGTAGAAGACAATATTATACAAAAGTGAATGTGTGGTGTGCCGTTTCTTATCACGTTGGAGTTATTGGACCTTATTTCATTGAGGGAAGGTTAAATCAGCACACTTATTTACAGCTTCTTGAAAGATTTTCTGAAGAACATTTAAATATTTTATATATGCCTTTAGTTCATTTTCAACATGATGGTTGCCCTGGCCACTCCACAGAAATGGTTAATCGGTGGTTGAATTTAAATTTTGGAGAAAATTGGATTGCCAGGAATGGACCGATCAAGTAGTCGGCGAGATCCCCAGACCTATCAATATTGGATTTCTTTTTATGGGGTCGCCTCAAGCTGTTGGTTTACGCTGAACCACTTCCTAACGATGTAGCAGTATTGAAGCAGAGAATTACAAATGCCGTAAACTCCATACCGTTAGATCATATTGGAAACAGTTTTAAGGACTTCAGGCGAAGGATCGAAATGTGTGTGGATGTGGGTGGTAGCTACGTCGAATAATAAAAAAAATGTAAACATTGTTTTGTATTGGTCAATAATTAATTTGTTTGTGAATCTGTTATGTTTTTGACTTTTATTACTTGTTATAATTTTTAAACCTCATTAATCTTCTGTTAGTAATTGTTTCTTGTTTTACAATTAGTTCGATTAACATTATACCTTCTTACATCTCGTATATTCAATTTTTATTTACCAATAGCCTACTTTTTGAGATGATTAACATTTGCTCCTACACAACTTTAAATGATATGAATTCAACTCTTAATTCGCAAAAAATGGGAAGTTTCAAAAAAATAATTTTAAATTCCTGAAATTTGGTATAGAGGTATAAAATTGTATTCTAAATAACTTCTTAGTGGAGTTTTTTCATGTTTTGAAAAATAAAAGTATTTTATTATTGGTGATTTTTACAACTTTGCTTATAAAACACCCTGTAGAACACCAAATCAAGTCATTTTTGGTATACTTTAGTTTTACAACAAGCAGGACTCAATCCCCAAATACCATTCCAAAATTCCAAATTTTTGGTCCATTACACCTCTTGTTACATCTATCCTGGGACACACTGTATATATTTTACCTAACCTAAAAATTGATAAAAAAATTCTTGAGCTTTATTGGACTAGAACAAAAATATTTCCGGCCCTTGCAATTTTTTGCTAAAGTTAATAGTTTAAGAGTAAAAAGTCCTTGAATGTCTAAAATGACGCAAATTACCTAACTTTGACAAGCTATATCTCAAAAACTGTCCATAGGATTGGCTCGATGTGATAAGAACTTTTAATCAGCATGACTTGAACTACAAAATACCAACATTTCAGCCGATTCCACCGAATCAACATTTTCATGGGTTGTGTTCCGGGGTCCTTTATAATATATAAATAAACTATCTATAATTTTGTAGCTTTGTTGGATTGACGCAAAAAACAAAATTATTTTACCAAATGCACAGCCTCCCACGCTCTTAATCTCCACGGTCGCGTCAGCTGACACCTATTTTAGTTGTTTTTCGAACGAAAACTAACATTAAAAAAACAAAGAAGTCGTGTTGAAATGACGCATAAAATTGACGCTACCTCCCAGACTATAATAAATGCGTGTTAATTAAAAAGATAGTTAACTTACCTATTCCACAAATTGTAAGACACCAATTGTATATATAAAGCCTGTTAATCCACGGCTTATCTGATATATACCCCAAAACTATCCTCCCTATCGTATTTGCTCCTCCAATAATGGATATCAGCATCCCAGCTTTCTCGACGGTCATCCCCAGCTCCTTCCCTTTCGGTACTATATACACGTAAGGTATGTTGAATCCGATGCTGGTTAACAGATTACTCAACGAAAATACTATGAAAATAACATCTTTAAATAATGAAAAATCGAGCATCTCCTTCAGCGTATCCTTGGTCTCCTGGGAACAAGGCACGATCCCACAAACCGTGGTGTCTTTTTCTGTTTTATCGCCATGCCGTTTCTTGTAGCTGAACGAAGAATGACGCCTTTCCATGAATGGTCCATCCTCGCCCCTCTTTAAGTCTAGCCTAGACCTATACGATGGTATATTCATCAAGCTGCCTTGGTAAAAGACGTCGGGACGATCGATGGGACCAGGTTTGCGTAAATTCTGGCTTCCGTAATGGTGGTGGTGTCTAAAATGCCTCTCGGATTGCGTTAACATGGGCTGACTCAAGGCTAGCCGTGCTACATCATTGCCTTTCATCTTCTCGCTTGGGATATTACCGTTTGGTTCGTACTTGAGCACCCTTGGCATCGAGAAATGACCCATACTATGTGGCCTGTGCATATTGTTACCGTTGCTTTGTATACTGTAATAATATAAAATAATAATGATATAGTTTGTCTATCATTTAAATACATATACAACAAATATAGAAAAATATAATACAGAGAGTGGACTCAAATTAGCCATCAATACAGGGTGTCTCACCGGGAACTGAATCGATCGATATAGAGAAAAGTACGCATCAGAAATTTTTGAAAATTTTGGGAGTTACTAAAGTCAGTGTGGCCAATCCAACTAAAATAATTACAAGCAGCTGGCGCTTATACCGGAAGTCGATACCAACTTGCTTATTTTAAATGGAACACCTTATATATTTCAGGGTTTTCGAAAAGAGCGTAAAATTCTGAGTCAAAAACATGTAGGATACCCTATGCCTAAATCCATCCGTGTCAGAGATATTTGACATTTTATAGAAAATTTGACAGGTGCAACGGTTTGCAAGAACCGTTATAACTTTCTTCGTGTAAAAGATCCTCATTTGCTTCTTGGCACATAAAAAGAACACAAGGAGAACTACGTTCTACAACTGAAATAAATTCAATAATATCATACTAAGTGTTCCGTTTTTCGCTTTACATTTTGTCAACTTCAAACCGCGAAAACTTGTTTAGGTCAAATGGAACACCCTATATTTTTTTACGTCAAGTTGTGCAAAATTGAATTCCCTTTTTTCTGATATTAGCATTGTGGGGTTAAAGTTTTCAACTTTTTGAAATATTTGCGATTTTATTAGAAATTCATGAATTGTTGTAATCATTTCATCAAAATAGCCATGACTAGAAACAATCAGTCATTATCTTATGTCAAAAAATGTCAGCACGTTTAAATTACACCCACAAAGACTTTTTAAATTTGTTTATTATTCTATGGAGAATGTGATAAGGTAATATCAAGAACTTGCAGCACATTTGCTAATCGATATCCAGAAAAACGGAAAATAACACTAACACTGTAACATGGGTATTAATCGAATTAAAGATACAGCATGAACTAAAATAGCAGAGATAAGATCAATTTAAAACATGATTCCATTTTAATTTAATAATTGCTCAAAATTCCGCCCTCGAACCTCGACACATTTTTCGCACCTTCGGATTAGTTCCTCATGGGTAGCTCTTCTAATTGAATCCTGTGATATGTTTTGAAATGCATTTCTTACTCTCTGCATACAATCTTCAATGGTTGTTAATGGGCTCTCATAAACTTTATTTTTAATAGTTCCCCAAATAAAATAATCCAGAACTGATAAGTCGGGCGAGCGAGGAGGCCATAAGAAAGGTCCATTATTGGCAATCCATTGATCATAAAAAGTTTGTTGTAAATAATTATTAATTAAATATGCGTTATGTGGGGGGGCACCGTCGTGCTGATAAAAAATGTTTCTATGTTCGGCGAGAAGTAAATTTTCTAAATAGTCATTATTCAAATTTTGTAAGATATTCAGATATCTTTCACCTAAAAAAAAAAAACAAAAATTTACCTATACGTATTAGAAGAGTAAATTTAATTTACCGTTTAAATTTTCCTGATAAAATTGTAATGCCACCACTCTATCGTTTCTTATGGCACAGTAAACATTGAACTGCCAACTTTCCTGAAAGTTTCGCTCTCTGAACATATGAGGATTTGAGTCACTCCAATAATGCGAATTGTGTCTATTAAAAAGTCCATTTTTAGTAAATTTTGCTTCATCTGTCCATATAATATTTCCCAAATAAGAATCGTCACCCTCAGACCTTATTAGAATAAACTCACAAAAATTCTGTCTTCTTAGGAAATCTGTTTCTTTTAATCCTTGAATCATATGGAATGAAAACGGGTGAAACTTATGTTTTAATAAGATTCTGTGAATTGAATCCTTGCATAGTCCCGATTCCAGAGCAGCTTGTCTTAATGACATCCTTGGAAATGGATGAAAATATCCCAGAATGATTATTTCAATGTTTTCGTCATCAACAATAGGCTTTCTTCTTTGCATTTTTGCCTTGACAGAGCCATAATTTTTAAAATTTTCCAGTATGCGTTTTACAGTGTTTGGTGACGGTTTCCGTTTTTCTGGATATCGATTAGCAAATGTGCTGCAAGTTCTTGATATTATCTTATCACATTCTCCATAAATAATAAACAAATTTAAAAAGTCTTCGTGGGTGTAATTTAAACGTGCTGGCATTTTTTGACATAAGATAATGACTGATTGTTTCTAATCTCTATTTTGATGAAATGGTTACAACAATTCATGAATTTCTAATAAAATCGCAAATATTTCGAAAAGTTGAAAACTTTAACCCCACAATGCTAATATCAGAAAAAAGGGAATTCAATTTTACACAACTTGACGTAAAAAAATACAGGGTGTTCCATTTGACCTAAACAAGTTTTCGCGGTTTGAAGTTGACAAAATGTAACGCGAAAAACGGAACACTTGGTATGATATTATTGAATTTATTTCAGTTGTAGAACGTAGTTCTCCTTGTGTTCCTTTTATGTGCCAAGAAGCAAATGAGGATCTTCTACATGAAGAAAGTTATAACGGTTCTTGCAAACCGTTGCACCTGTCAAATTTTCTATAAAATGTCAAATATCTCTGAAACGGATGGATTTAGGCATAGGGTATCCTACATGTTTTTGACTCAGAATTTTATGCCCTTATCGAAAACCCTGAAATAATAGGCGTTCCATTTAAAATAAGCAAGTTGGTATCGACTTCCGATATAAGCTGAAGTGCCAGCTGCTTGTAATTATTTTAGTTGGATTGGCCACAGTGACTTTAGTAACTCCCAAAATTTTCAAAAATTTCTGCTGCGTACTTTTCTCTATATCGATCGATTCAGTTCCCGGTGAGACACCCTGTATAGGTGAATAGGGAATTTTCTGGCTGCAGCAAATTTATTGTTTTAATTTGTTGTGGGTATAAAAACAACTGCTATGAGAAGGTTTGGATTAAATCGAAAAATAAAAGTTGGTGAAACTATGCCCTTTATTGAACTAAACATTCCTGTCAAATTTCGAAACTTCAGTCGATCATTGTTGAAGTGCATCGACTCGTAGGACAATTTTTTTTTCAAAATCTAGGTTATTACATGTATTTTACAATTATAGTAAGAAAGACTAATAGCACTTGTTATTATACCTACAACAAATCAAACCAAAAAAAAATCTGCAGCAAGACAGTCCCTTATTCTTTGACTCCACTACATTCCCCATTTTCTATGAATGGAATGTGCTAAGGATTCTGATATTACATCTTTGATTTATTTAAGCATTTCGGCAGTGATTCCATCTTTACCTGGAAGTACATTTATGCAGGTCATGGTCCGATACGTGAATATCTAGCTTTGCTTCAGCGATTTTGACGTCTTGGTCAGGCTTCAGCTCTCGTGTTTCTTCCAGCGGTCGGAACAGAGCGCCGAATATGATGCATTCCAGTACGATGCCCGCTATTATGAGTATCGAACCCCGCCATCCATATTCCGTTAGCAGTTTTGATATGATCGGCGCAAAGACGAAAGTACCAAAACCGGATCCACATACCGCTATGCCGGTCGCTAGGGATCTCTTCTTTTCGAAATAGGTTGTTACGCTTACTATGGCTGGGAGGTAGATGAGGCCGAAGCCAGTTCCTGTGCCTATTCCTATGGTGAGGCATAAAGTCATGACGTTCTCTGCCCAGAACGACAGCACGAGGCATGTTGATGCTAATATAGCACCAGCGATTGTCACCGCCCTACACCCCCATCTGTTTACGAATGAACTGGATATGGGCCCTGAAAGAAAGAAGAAATAAATTTATACAGAGTTCTTCAGAATACGGGTCAAAAAGGTTAAAATATGAAAGGGCGTAATATCCATTAGTTAAAATAAGGAAAAAAATTCTGTAAATATAGGATGGGTGGTGTCCGCCGCCCAACTTTTGTTAGTTGGAATCTTTTGAACTTTTTTGATCAAAATTTTGAAATATTGAAAGTTTTCTACGTAAAAAAAGGTTCTCTTGACTAATTCAGTTAACTACAATAGTTTCCGAGAAAATTGTATTTAAACTTTCGCATGCAATTAAATTAATTGAATTTAGTTTCTATTAGTATATGAGGCTCTGTAAAGTAAAGAAAGTACGTATAGTGGGTGCGGTACGCGACGAAAATTAGGTATATACTGCATTTTGTGAACACGCGATGCCACTTGGCACAATCATAGTTATAACATACGAGAATGATTTCCGATGGGGAGCTACAAAAAATTTCCCTTAGAATTCAAAATGGCGCCCTTTTAAATAATAGTACACATAAATCTTATACATTACCGCATTTTTTCGCGTTTGGTATCATTTTCGAATATTTTCGGATTGTGGAACATGACATGAAGTCAAAATAAATGAAAGACATAAAATGTAGGAATAATAAATAAATGATTCATTCATTTCTTTTTTAAATATTGAAAATAAACTCAAAACTTTTTCATCATTTACGTTAAGTTAAATTGAAATTGCAATATCATGTCCCGACGCAGTATTTAATTATCTTGCTTAGAATTAATGCACTGTCCACGGCATGTAGTGCACATTAATGTGCAAGGCATGCCTACGAAACGCAACTGCATCTATTAGTGCAGCCCTGCTTACACCCGCACTTTAATAGTTCCCTACAGGCGTCCCATATGGCAGGTTGACTTTGTCTTCCTGTGTCCAGCCCCAGTTAACTGGAGATGGTAATTCTTCAATAAAATTGGCTGCTTGACCCCATATATGGCCGGCTTGGTAAGCCGCACGAAGTGTATGCAGCTTTAGTGCATCTGCAGTAGGCGGCAGGGAAGGCAATTGTCTACTCTTGGTTGTAAATAATACTTTTCTTGCCTCATTTTCAGTGCCTAGCTGAATATCTGCACCGTACATAATCATAGTAAATTTTTCCAAAAGTATTCTCACATCCTCTTCTAATGCTGGTAGAGTTAGAAATTGCAGTAAAAGCAGAAATGATCTTGGGAAAAGTTTTCCATACATTCCAAGCTGACCACTTGCCTTTCATATTGAATGCCGACACTATGTCGCAATCGGTAAATGCACGAAATCCATGAAGGGGGACTGCCTTCTCGTCCCCCAGTTTTCCGGAAATACGATGTATTGATTGCAAGATGGCTCATGTTTTTTCCGACGCCGAATTGGATCCATAGTTCGGTTAACCCGCGAGACTTCAGTGTATGAAAAAATTAAATGGCTAACACAACTACGTCTGTGTCTGTTGTACACAAAAGGACCCTCTTAGCCCCGTGGCTTGCCATATCATGTTCATGCAAGATCAGTCGACCATCAGCCTCTTCCATTTTCTCACATGATGCATCAGCTATAGATGTTCCTTCAGACACAGACCTTACAATTTTACTGTTGACGTTTGTCAAAACTTCTTTAGAGCGTAATTAGCAAGAAGATGAAAAAGTTCTTCTTTGTTTATGGCATTTCTAAGAAAGTCTGGCCAATTACGTGGTAATTTGGCACTAGGTGTTACCTGCCGTCGTATGCCATTACCTCTTTGTTGTCGCGTGCTATTCTTTAAACTATCAGCAGCATACATATCCTAAACTAGATATATTCGGCTACAAGAAAGCCGGGATATATCTCTTGACAAATAGGGCTGGAAATCCTTTTTTTTTTTTGTACTTTCGTACAAACAGATTGTATAATTTTGGGTCCTATTTTTTTTTATTTAAACGATATATTTATAGAACAATAAACTTTTACACATGAATTTGCCTGCAACAGGTGCTAGCGGTTCTTACATTCCTACATATTCTCGAACAACTGAACAACTCTACGGGATATCCGCGTGCGCGATTGTCATGACGACGGTGCGTGCATGGAGTTGGGATAACATACAGGGTGTCCCTTCGTCATAGTTAATTATGCATTTCCATCAAAAGTCTACAAAAAAACACTTTGTAGTATTTTTTTAAACGACAAATGCACTAAATAAAACACGTCGCAAAATACACGTACCGTATCTGTAATCTTCACAAAAAATTGTAACTGTTGCTGAATGACAAGTATTAAGTTTATGTTTTATATACGTGTTAAGTTTACTCAATTAAAATAACAAATCTGGTATGAGAAAACAACGTAATATTCATGTGAATAAATTATATAAAATTTAGATAAATTCACTGGAACCGTCCCTGTTTTTTTGTAATATGGCAAATCAAACTTAAGTATCTAGATATTTAACTCAAAAATAGTCAAAACTCGATACTAAACTCGAAATAATACGGTACCATAAAATTTATTATATTTTAAAACTGTTATTTTTTTAATCGGCCGCCATTTTGAATCCTAAGGGAAATTTTGGGTGGCTCCCCTTCGGAATTTATTTTTCAACATCTAATCTAACACCATGCCAAGTGGCATCGCGTGTTCATTAAATTAAGTATCGTTTCACGTACCGCGGCCACTAGTAAGTAAAGCCCTGTCAAACCTGATGCTGACTGTGGTTCAGATCATCATTTATAACTAAAAATTGTCGAATTTTGTCTACAAAATAATGTTTAAAATTGCATAATGAATTTGCATGGAAATATTGATTTGTACTTGTCTCAAAAACTGTTATATTTGGAGACATAAAACAGGTATAGAAATGACAAAAGAATAAATTTTTTTTCTAAATAAAATGTAAAGGTAAGATAAGGTCTAGGAGGTAGACCAAAATTGAAGATGTGTTATGATTTCACACTCCAAATAACCCCACCCATCAATCCTCACAAATAATTTTAAAAACTCATTAAATTACAAATAGATCTGTCAATGAACGTTCAATAAGAGGATCTAGAGAGAAATGCAGAGATTGCAATTTTTGACTTGAGAGCTGTGTTTGGACTATTTAGGAAAAAGTTCCCGAACATGGGAGGTGCGGAGGGTGTAGGGGGGCGCGAAGAAGGTCCCGGTTTTTGGTTTTTCGCTCATATCTCGAAAACGGATAGTCATAATCAAAAAGTGGCTATATGCAAAATTAATGCTGACTAAATTTTCTACAATAATGTGCCTATTAATTTTTGTCGTATCTGTTATGGTTCAGTAATGGATTGTATATCTTTCAACTGTTCCAACTTTATTATATATATATTATAAATTGAAAACACTTTTTAATAATCATCGTGGAAAAAAAATTTTTTGTTTCATAGCAGACTGAACTCAAATATCGAATAAAAAATGTGTGTGCGTATATGTGTATGTGTGTCTTTATACCGTTTCTTGTAAACACGATAACTTCTGTTAGACTTAAAATATTTAAATACAATTTGGAACATATGTAAAACAGCATAGTACAATAATCCCTACTGAAATTGGACCATATCTGTAATACATGGTCATATTCTACAAACTCTTACTCTTACGTAAAATAGGTTTTATTTTAATTTCAGAGCAAAATGCGTTTTTTTGAATAAGCATACAGAAATATGAAGATGTATAAGATTTATAAACTGCAATATACCGGTTGTATGTTACGTATGTTACTTTATTTAAATTAGATGATGTATCAATATTATCCTAAAATTTGGAACATGCTGTTTTTAATAAGATTATTATGTTGTGAGAGTTTGTAGGCTTATCACCATTTATTACAGATACGTTCCAAATTGTAATTAAATATTTTAAGTCTAACAGAAGTTATCGTGTTTACAAGAAACAGTATACACACACGTACATACATATACACGCACATACGCACTTACAGACACAAAGACATTTTTAATTCGATATTTGAGTTCAGTCTGCTATGAAACGGATATCTGTACAGACATTTTTTTTCTACGATGATTATTAACATTTTTTTTCAATCATTAATAAATTTATAATAAAGATAGAATACAGTTAAAAGATATACAATCCATTACTGAACCATAACAGATACGAAAAAAAAAATAATAGAAATATTATTGTAGAAAATTTAGTCAGCTTTAATTTTGCATATAGCCACTTTTTGATTATGGCTAACCGTTTTCGATATATGAGCGAAAGACCAAAAACCGGGACCTTCTTCGTGTCCCCTGCACCCCCAGCACCTCCTGTGCTCGGGGACTTTCGGTATATTTACCTCCTGACTAGTCCAAACACAGCCCCCAAGTCAAAAATTGTGATCTCGGCATTCCCCTCTAGAAACCATTCATTGACAGGACTAAAAGGAAAATAAAATATTAAATTTTAACCACCCTGTATCTGTTTACTTATCAACATTTCTTTGAGTCGTGATTGGCTAAATCTTAATATTTTGTCTCCTACTATCCAAGTTAAGCGTTGTATGATTAGTTATGAATCACTCTGTATAAATAGGTTCTGTTTTAATCAAATTTTTGTTATTAAAAAAATCCGTTAAGAGAACTTATAGCTATTGCTTACTATCATGTACAACATCGTGGGCATGTTGATTTAAAAACCTAAGTTACATTACAATAACTATATAATCTAACATATTTTACTGACCTGAACATAAAGTTACTCCAACGAGAATCGACAGAATCCATGATGTTAAACCTTTCCCTTCTTTAAAATAATCCAAAAATTCGTCGTAGAAAATTCCAAAAGAATAAGTAACACCATCCGCTGAAAACAAAACGAAAAATTAATACCCAATGGTTTTGTGGTGTTTACAACTGTGATTTGTTACGAATGGATAGATAAATAGATACAATTGTGGACCAGTGAAAATTGTATGGTATATGTCATGTAAATTATAATTTATATTTATATTATTAATTTATATCTAGTTTGCTAAATATATCACAAACATAAAAATATACATAAACACACGTTACAACTAACAATTTATATATCAAAGAATAATAAATAATAAACAAAGTGGTTCAATGTATTTGAAATACAGCATATACTATGTATTTTATGTATTACTTCCACATTCAGTGGAAGCATAGTAACGACAAAAAAAAATAAAATCTATTGTTCAAATAGGCTTAGAATGTTATGAAACGTTGAGATTTTAAGTTTGTGCAAAAAAAAATCTGTCTGTCTGTCGGTATGTTTAATTTTTTGTGCGCGCGATTATTTATACTAGCTCTCAGTTCTTTGGTATCATATAGTTCTGCCAATGTTAGGCGCTCTGTAATGATTTTTTTGAATTTAGCAATATTGTTTATGGTAAAAGACGATCTACAAGCTCTGTGAAAAGCATAGGCACGATTCAGTTTTAGTTAGGGAATGACGACAATACATGGGTAGAGTGAAATTACTTAGAGAAGATAACATACTAAAACTACTAAGTTTACTATTTTCGTTTATTAATAATATTGGACAGTCGCAATTAAAATAAATTTCATTTCATCTGTTTTATTCATAGAAACGGTTGAATATTCACTATAAATATATAATAAATACCGAACACGACCTAGACAATCTAACGGGTGAGTATGAGAGACATACCACCACCCGATGTTCCACCCCCACGGAAGAGACATGACGATCACCCAACCACCCACCCAAGACCCTGCGGGTACCGGACAAAAGACCGTCCAGTACTCGTAGTCACCCTGGCTCCGGGCAGACCAAAAATGCTACCAAAGCAGTTAGGTCTGCCCTTCCTCGAGCTACACAGCTCATCCTTACCCTACCGATGATCCGAATGACAGGATGCCTCTTGGCATCTTGTGTACCGGCAGTCACTCCCGCCACAAAACCCAACTGACCGACGACTACCCCCCGGGGGGCAAAACAAGCTGGCGAAGAGCAGAAGACGAAGAAAGAAGAACGCCAGAAGAGGCCTTAGCCAGCAAGGTCAAACGAGCCAGGACCCAGGAAGGCGGACCGAAATCGTCTGCACCGCTCACATTTGTGAGTGGGGTCGACGTAAAGTAAGTTCGCCCGCCCTGCACGAGGCTGGTCCCCGGTCTACAGCGATGCATTGGGGTAAAGGGCAATAGTCCTGCCCGGCCCCAGTCATCCGAGACCGACATCTTTAGCCAAGAATATTGGCGCCTAGACAATGGGCACTCGCTAGCGATATCGGTTTGTGCGGATGTCGGTCGTTTTTCTAGATCTTCTCAAGCAAATGTTCTGTAGAAGCAACTCAACACTATCCTGAGCTTTTTGGCACGCTTCCCAGTGTGAACTTAACTTGTGTCCATATGTGTAAATACATATTATGTCACTTAAGATTATCAGTTTTTCATAAAAATAGATTAAATTCTTTATTTGTTTATGTAAAAGATAAAATTCGGACTGTGTGGTCTTAAGCCTCAAAAGATAAGATAATTTCGATTTCCTGATGTATACTTAAGATTATATTTCTTAGAATGAAGTGCTGTTTACTGCTTATCTCGTAAGTATTCTAGTCTGAAATGTTTAGGTCCATTTTAGGAAGGTTGATGGTATATCTCAATAGTCCAGTCAACGAAAGAGTTGTGGAGGCCATGGAAGAGGGGAGAATTTTCCTCTTCAGAAATGGTTGGGGGTAGTTAGGAGGTAAACATTCTAAAAGTCCCCTAGCCCAGTGGCTTCAGGGGTGGATGGAGGTGGAAAGGTTCCTTTTTTCGATTCTTTGCTTATAACTCGGAAACGATGCGTCGTATGGAAAAACGTAATCTATGCAAAATTAAACATAATTAAATTTCCTACAAAAAATTTTCTTCGTATATTATAGTTTACGAGATATTCGCCAGCCAAAAGAGATAATTAATAAATAAATTAATTAGGTACAATGAATGTTTCTATCAAAGCGGTTTACCGTGGTCTGCTAATAAATCACAGTCACAAAATAATCTTTATTTTACATCACTCGACGTATTTACTAACGTAATATTTTGTCGAAATCTATAAATTTCTTTAAATATACAGTGTGACTCACTTAAAAGAGAGAAGACACCCTTATAACTTTTTTATTTTGTTTCCGATTTGAATCAAATTTTACTGAAGTATAGAACAAATTAGAATAATCTACTTATGACCAGAAGAACATTCGCCTGCTGCAAAGGCAAAGCCACCATTAAAAATCATATTAGTGGGTCTTGACGAATTTCTCGTACCCACCACAAATTGCGGAAACTGAAGATCCCCTTTGCCAGATGAGCTAATGTATGAGAAATCCCCCATCAATAACCAAATCAAATTTTGGTGTATGTACGTTTGCGGCGCCGCAAATTTTTCAATTTTTTTAGACAAAAATCCGTCTACAATGCAATTATTAATGGATTTGAAAAATGTTTTTTTTTTTAAATAATTGTTAGGTATCACCCGATGTTTGAGCACTGCCCAAAATTTAAAAACGTTCAACATAACCTCAAAAAATCCTATAAATATATGAAATTCGTGTATTTTACTTAAGTAAAAATGCAAATTTCTGTTTTTTTAAAGTTTTACTCAGAAAATATCCTTTACTACATGTTTTTTGGGTCGCTGATTAAGAAAATTGATATAACACCTTTAAAATACCGAAAAACACCCCCAATAGGGATTTTTTCGAAATATTCTTATTAAAAATGTAAAATAGTCTAGTAAAATGTATTTTTTATATGATAAATAAATATAAAACCTTAGTTATTCAAATAATAATTCAGTAAACATTTACCCAAAGGGTTAATCAGAGGGGGCTGAAACAACTCTCATTTCGACAAAAAATACAAAAAATATAGTTACTGGTTATTTTTTAGTTTTTGCTTCAAAATGGGGTAAGAGAGTACATTGTGACAATGAGAGTGTATCTCAACCCCCTTTAAGGGTGAAAACTACCCTTAAATGGCTGTAGAATTTGAAAATAGGTTTCGAAATTTTTTGAAATTTTAGAATCACTTCGATATTTTCACTAAAATCAGTCTCCGAACCTTGTTTGATAAATAAAAATTATTTTAAAGGTTAAATTAATCATTTCTTATATACTTTGACAATGTGAATAAACAACAGTTCAATGTGAGCAGAAACAAATTCTAAGTTCTTCAACGTTTTTAAGAAGCTCGTAAGTTAGAAATCGTATTTTTTCCATTTGAAAGGAAAAAATATATTTAAAATGAAATGAAAATTGTTGAGGTTATGTTGAACGTTTTTAAAATTTGGGCAGTGCTCAAACATCGGGTGATACCTAACAATTATTTAAAAAAAAAAAAAATTTCAAATCCATTAATAATTGCATTGTAGACGGATTTTTGTCTAAAAAAATTGAAAAATTTCCCACTGTGCGCCGATCCGATGCACTTTCTAGAATTTTTAACATTCACAATGTTTTAATTTTTTTCCGCATATTTTGGTACCGCAGGTGGCTTTGCCTTTGTAGCAGGCGAATGTTTTTCTGATCATAAGTAGATCCTAATTTGTTCTATAATTGAGTAAAATTTTGTTTAAATCGGAAACAAAATAGAAAAGTTATAAAGGTGTCTTCATTTTAAATGGGTCACACTGTATATTTAAGGAAATTTATAGATTTCGACAAAATATTACGTTAGTAAATACGTCGAGTGTCGTAAAATAAAGATTGTTTTGTGACTGTGATTTATTAGCAGACCACGGTAAACCGCTTTGATAAAAATATTCAATTTACTTATTAATTATGTATTTTGGCTGGCGAATATCTCGTAAACTATAACATATAGGAAGAAAATGAATATAAACATTCTTGTAGGAAATTTAATTATGTTAAATTTTACATAGATTACATTTTACCATACGACGCATCTTTTCCGAGTTATAAGCGAAGAATCGAGATAAGGAACCTTTGCAGTAATAAAAATTTCTTGCTTTCACTCATAATGACTGGATTCAGTAGTTTAAAAAACAATATTTTTAGTTGCTATTCTTGATTTATAAAGGTAATTTGCAATTTTGTGTCTCTTGTTTTGACTTTTCTACAGTTACACAACTTCTGTTGATTTTGTTGTAAATAAAATTCATTGTTTTAAAGAAGCTATTATTCTACTTTTTACAATATTTTTTTAGATTTCGTCAGCAATAAATGACAATGTAACACAGAGATTAAAATATATTCGCTTTCTGATATTTATACGATGACCGCAGAAAAATAGATAACCTTGATCTCATGCTCTCTGAAATCGACATATTTGGCAATATTCTTATTCACAAATTAATTAGTGTTAAAACTAAACCATAAACGATAGAAAAATCACAGAGAAATCCATACTTGTAAACAATAATTATCTTGCCACTTATAAGTAATTATTAATGAAGGAGTATCGTCGACATTAAAATTGCCTGTGTCTTATTATACTCTTCGCAAAAACGAAGAGTATATTGTATTTGATCGGCACATTTCTAAATCAGTAAATATCGCTCGTAGAGCAAAACATTGCATATCATTATGTTAGTGAACAACTTTCAAAATGTCCGTCTGTCCGTCCGTCCGTCCGTCACGTTTCTTGTAAGCACGATAACTTAAGAAAGAAAAGTCCGATTGTATTGAAATTTATCGTTAGCTAGAGGAAGAACCCTATTGTTTTTGAAAAAATTAATCAGTAAATAAAAAAGTTATTAATCATTTAAATTAAAAAAATATATATTTTCTTAATTTTTATCATTTGTACTTAAATAGAAATCTTGCGAAATTTTATTCTCTATATTTTTTTTTGTTTATACATTTTACTAATGTATATATTTTCTAATAATATATCTAATTCATTGAAATATAATACTCGACTGATATATACTATAGACATTCAATTTTCATAGTGATGTCTGATGGTCGAATGGCTTAAGCTTTGTCTGGCGGACTACGTTCAAGAAATCTGTCAGAAATTTTACACCTTCAAACTGAGCGATAGTCCGCTAACCAGCAACATAACTCAAATCAGAATGCATAATGCCTCATTCCAGATCAAACACCCCCTACCATACCAAGCGTTGCCTATCTTCTGGCAACCTCTTCCCTAGCCATACTTTCCTATACCACAACCTACTATTTCCACATCTTTGATCTTTCCTCAACTTTATCTTTCCAATCCTTTTATTCTCTTTCTGTATGTTCTATTTTTGTTCCTTTTTTTATTCTGTTTGTTCTTTTTGTCATCAAAAATTCCATTTTGGCCGATAAATTTCTAAAAAATTCAAACATTTTTAAACCCTATCCTTTTTCCACCACATTTTCCTGGCGTCAGGGAGACCACCAGGTCGGCAGTTCTCGTACGGGTTTTTTCGTTTAGCTTTTCACCCGAGTCAGCAGCCAAAATTTATTTAGTGTTATAACCAGTTACTAGTTCTAAGTTTTATATGTATTAGTTTTAGGCCTTTGTGGGCAGCATTATTTTCAAAGGTATTATTAATTTTAAACCCACGCTAGGTGGGCAGGAATTTTAATTGTTCTTTATATCATTGTCGTCAAGCCGAACCGAACCTGATCCGCCCAGCCCTACAATCACCACGGCGCTACGCGCTGTGGTTGTCTGACTGGCTCCGGGCCAGGTTTCGGGGGAGGCGCATATGTATCTATAAATGTTAATAAATTTTATTTGCTTGCTTGCTTTGCTTGCTTGCTTGCTTGTCTGACAATCCAGAGGTCTTGTGTTCGAATCCCGGACAGGGTAGGATGTTTTTTTCATTTTATTTTTCACATATTTCTTCTTTACAACAAAGTTGGTATCACAAAATTTAGAATGTCCAAAAACTAACATTATTTACAAGAGAACTGCGAAGAGTATCCTATAGAATGTGTAACAATTATATAAAAAGCTCAGTAAATCCGCGAAGAGTATGATGCTTCCACTAGTTATTATACCTATTTGATTTCAATAAATAGGTATATTAATATTACACAAAAATATTTAATAGACGACGTTGGCATTTTTTCTCTCGCCTTTAGTAAAACAATCACTCTTTGAGATATCTTCTGATTTTCATGTTTTAGCCTATGTAGTTTACAAAAAAAAAACGCTGCCTAAGGAATCACTACTTCCACATCGAGATGTGGTATCCAAGGCTGTTACAACGAAAAAAATTTGGATATTATATTTGCATCCCACTAGGTGGAAGTAATTGTTCATAGAACTCTAATGATATAATATTTGAAATCGTCTACCCAAAAATCCATAAAATGATATGCCAAACGGCAGTAGGGATGATAGAGGGGGAGACTGATGCCAAAAGAAATTGAGGTTTTTGGTTCTTGTACACGCACTACATCAACATTTTATTTGCTTACCCCCTTTAACATTGGGGATGCCTCATGGAGTGGTTGATGCCAAAAAGAATATGATACCTTGGCTTTTCGTACATACACTAAATCCCAATTGTATGCACTTTTATTTGCTAGCTATACCTGTTTACCCCCAACGTTTCAACGAAATAATATCAAAATATAATCTAGTTTCAGATCTCGTTTTAAGTCAATGTCATACACCGTTCCAGAGTAATCGTTCGCACAAAAAAAGCTACAGACAGACCGACAGACAGAATTTTTTCTGTTCAAAATTAAAATCTCGGCACTTCATGGCATTTGAAATCCATTTGAGCACAAAAATATAAAATTTTCGATTCAATTCAGTTCAATTTTCTGTGAGTCTGTCTTTTGTAACTACATCTACATGTGATGGAGAAAAATAACATTTGGTAGGATGCTAGTGCCATCGAGCAAATGGGATTTACCCTGTGTGAAGAATATACAGAGTATATAAAATATTATGAAAAAAAAATGTTTCGGAGCCACCATTTCCATGAAAGAAACCTGCTACACTTAAATTAAAATAAGGTGATCACCCTACAACATATTTAACTAAGAAAAGACCGAAGAAAATACTTGGAATGTAAATGATGCAAGTGGTCACCCTAAAAAAGTCATATTAATAAATTAATAGATTACGCAAACAAATGCTCACTCAAACCTTCTGCCTGCACACAAGCTTCCAAGCATCGCAGCAACTCTCGTGTGTAGGTTGCCCAAATATAGCTGGTGTTACTCTGCGACAGGTCTCACAAATCCGATCTATAAGATCCTTCAAACATACCAAGTATGCTCAAAATGACGTGGGGATGCGATTTCAGACTCCAGCCATTATAATACATTTGAAAAAAACGTTGGGGTGGGTTCTTAAGTTATAAGAGGCAACACGGTTCCAGGAGATAGAGTCTTTCGTGCTTTTTGCAGATTTTTTATTTATGTTTTGTCTCATCAAATAAAAGAAATATCGCCTGTCTACGTAATTCTGGGACTCCCGGTATATTATGATCGAACTGTCCAGAAAGTTTCAAAGTTTTGCCCAGGAACTAATATTTCCGGCCTACTGTGCAAAAAGCTTAAAAATTTTAAAATCAAGGTAAAGAAAATGTGATTTTTATCAGGTAACCTTGTTTATATGAAATATGTTCGTATCTTTTACATGCCATTTTCGAATGAAAGGTACAGCTGAACTTGTCATTGTTTTTATTTTTTTCGCACAAACTCCGAATCGACTCTCATAAATATCTTTGCTTATTTACATAAGTTCCACATTAGTTCAGACTATTCAGACATTATTCTAGTGTCATGCTAGGAACATCAGCTAAATTGATCGGTCTTACACCTTTCTGAATGTAGAGCACCCTGGAGAAACGTGGCGGTCTCAAAATATCTTTGAATAATAATACAATCGCTGGCGCCGGCACGTGTAAAATTTTAAAAGAGCAAAAGCATACTATTAAAATAGGAGGAGAGCGAGACCCTCAAAATATACAAAATAAAAGTGGCCTATGCAATTCGGGAACCTACAAAAACTGAACTAATATTCTTATGTAAAATTACCTGTCGAATTCGGTTATGGAGGTCGCGATTCGATTCGGAATTGCGAAATCGGAAAAAATCTCACTTTTCCACTTTGTTGTGAAAGCATCTCATGTTATAAACTGACTGACACATTTTTCAATATCACTTAGCAGATCTTCAAAAATATTCAACGTAAGTTATTCAAATTTTAGTGGTTGGTTTAAAATAGACATACAGATTCAGAAAGTGTTTGTTTTGGTATTGCACTAGTTTCAACGATTTAACCGACCGCCCACAATAAAGACGTCTACCAGTACTCTAGCAGAGGTAAAGAGTGACACACCCCATCAAGAGAATTTATACATGATCGCTTGCTTCGCTCTCGCTTGCCGCTCTCGCTTGCTGCTCTCGCTTGCTCTTATTGCCATCCCAAAACCAACACTTTCCGATTTTGTATAATTAACACATATTTTTTTCAATTTTATCAGGTCTATGAGATAGGTATTTACGTTTAAAGTCAAGGCTATTTTGTAAACGGCGTACGACTCGGCGCATTGTAGCTAAGCTGTAAGAATATAAATATAATACACGTATTTAAATTATATACAGCTGCTATTTCTTTACGTAGCTTATGCCTATACTGCCCTGCTATGGCAAGAAGTCGTATCTGACAAAATGTAATTTTAGAAAAATCAACTATTTTCTGAATTATGTTATGTCATCTACATTTCATAATTCATGATTTTCATTTTTGGCAAATAAATATGTGTCCTTTTATCAGTGTAACCATATAACAAAACATTGTATATATGTTAAGTTACGACAAATAAATCTGGTAATGATCGGATATGATTTTTGAGCTTAGTGAATAGGTCTATTTTGTAGATATGACACATATTCGTTATGTAGATTCACTAGTTTTGCTTTAGATACGACTTCTACATTTTGTACAGTGGTGAGGATCACTAATACGGTGCAAATGCAATTAAAATCTCAAAAATTAATTTTTTGCGGTTACGACTTCTTGTCTTAGCAGAGCAGTATATTACAGGTGGGAAATAAATGTCGGGTTCGTAAATGGTCCATATTTCCCATAAATTTTGGATGACCATATAATAAAAACTTGAAAAACTCTATATGCTTTTAGGAATCTTTAGTAGCATATTTTTAATTAATTTCACCGAATATCGGGATTCCCAAAATTTATTTTTTTTGATATTGGTAGATTCAATACTTTACGTTTTCCTGCAACCATTTGCTGAAATTTGAATAACTTACTTTTAACAGTTTTGATGATCTGCTAAGTTACGGTTCAGTGGCGTAACTAAAGGGGCACTGTGCCCCCCCTCCGCTCTCATGATGTGGCGCCCCTTGCTGCAGGATTCATAGCGACTAGTTGCCTTAAAATGTGAAGAAATTTGGAAAATGTATTGAAAATCAGGGAATAATCCTATCCCCCCCCCCCCCCCCCCCCGCTGCTTACCAATTTTCATTTTATTTGCATTTTCTTATAACCCTTTTAAACGGACTCTACCCCAAAAGCTGGTTAATTATAAACCTGTTGAAAATAATACTATCTATTTTTTTAAATTATAACAGTATTTACAATAATATATCCTAAAAATAAACAGTAGTAAACTGGGAGTGTTCAGTTCACTACTGTTTATTTTTAAAATAGAACGTAATAAAACGCAAACTATCTGTTAACCGATACTTAGCAGACATACTCAAAGCATTTATTGGACAAACAGAACACCATATCAGGAATTCACACCATTTCATACAAGAGTTGAAGAACATCACAGTGGACCAAGAAGATATACTAGTCAGTTTTGACATAACATCACTCTTCACAAATATACCAGTAAATGAGGCGATAGAGTTAGAGGAAGAATTACAGAACAATGGTTTGGACACCACCTTAGCAGACCTGATGGACAATTCGACCTACTTCAAATTCAATGGAAGCCTATATAAACAAAAAGATGGAGCAGCAATGGGTTCACCTTTATTACCAGTACTCGCCAACTTATTTATGGAAGCATTCAAAATATACTCCTTGGACAACTACCAATTAAAAACAGAATGTTGGTTTCGACATGTGGACGACACCTTAATTATATGCTTATAGCTTACATCATAAGATCAAATTCACCATGGAAATAGAAACATATAGCAAACTTTCATTTCTGGACCTCCTTACTTCAAGAAGGACAATGGAGGATTAGGACACAAGGTATACAGGAAACCGACGCACATCGACAGATACCTACACGGTAATTCTCACCACCACCCAGCATAAAAACAGGCCGTCGCTAACACGCTAGTACATGGAGCAAAGCAAATTTGCGAGACAGTACATCTTCACGAAGAATATCGCGCATTAAAAACATCACTACAGAAAAATGGATACCAACCGAAGGACATAGACAACGCAATAAAGAGACAAGATACAACCAGAACAGAAGAAGGAAAAGAAGAAAAGAAATACACGGCAACAGCTTACCTACCATATAGAAGGATGTACGAATAGAATCGGAAGAGTTCTGGAGTAAAAGAACATCAAACTAATATATAATGCAAAATAGAAGGTGGCACAATATTTGCCCAAATACCAGGGTCCAGAAGAACTAGAAACACCAGGAGTATATAGGATTCCTTGTTCCTGTGGACAAGTTTACATCGGAGAGACCAAACGATATATAAAAACCAGACTCAGAGAACACATTAGCAATACAAAGAAGAGAAATTCTACAAAATCAGCAGTTTCCGAACACTCCAAAGAAACCAGCAATTTGATAAAATTCGACAAGACAAAGAAATTAGCCAACACCAAGAATTATTGGCCAAGAGGATACAGAGAAGCCATTGAAATAAATAAACATCCGAATAACTATAATCGTGGCACCGAACTACGATTACCAATAACGTGAACGTCAATGTTCCGCATGAGCAATGATCCGCAACACGCGTCCTGATAACCTGTATGAATAGAGGAGCTCAGTCCAGCAGAGCTCACTTCGCTTCAGAAGAGGACCACGACAAGATGGTCGAAACGTCAAGCACTCAACCAAGTCTACGCGGAAGAAGACCCGGAAACCAGCAGCCAGATCTTAAAAACATATCGAACTCACCTGAGAGTGGAAGTAATCACACACAGTCAAAGGGGGGAGCGCGGCTGGCGCCCTTAATAAATAAGTTAGTGTCATGTTCTTCAGACGATGTGTGGTAAGATCTTCTACAGGAACATGAAAAATGCGAAAATTTTATTTTTCGAAAAAAAAAAAAATGGATAATTGCAATTTTTCTCAACTTCGCAATACTAAATCAAACCGCGACCTCAACAATAGGTTTTGTGAGGTGTCTTTACACGAAAATCAACTGTCTGTTTTTGTATATTCGAGAGTCGCATAGCATGTGTCAAATTCAGAGGTCTCGCTCTCCAACTAAAAGGTGGACATATTTCGGGCAAAGACACTTCTTCATTGTATGTTGATTTGTCACGGCATACCACCTTTTATCAGCAGTAATTAATTATATTTACTTAATGACTTTATTGGTTGTGTTCTTAGTATTAGCATTTATCTAGACCATATTTACATTTCAACATGGATATAGAGATTATTACATCATCTTTTAAATGAAAAAAATTATTAATACATTTTATCTGTGATAACTTTATTTGCTATTTTTTTCAGTTTAAAAACACATTATATTCGGATTAGTCTGAGATCTATTTTGTCATTATAAAGTAATCTAGATCACCTGTTAACAGCTTTGTTAATAGTGAATCGATTCAATAACATACATTAAGATAAAGTCAGTTTGTACTTTAAATATTTTAATCTTCAAGTGAGATGTAAAAATGTGCAGGGAATATTAACGGTTCTCATATAAATGACTGAAAAAGATTTACTTTTGGAAACCTTTTTCTCGGATCACACGTTCTTGAATAATACTCTCTACGCTAAATGGTATAAAGATTTTGATGATTAGGTGCTCTGGCCACCTAGATCTCCAGACCTAAACCTTTCCGAATTTGTTCATCTGGAGATGTTTATCAAGGGCCACGAATAGTAGTAGACTAGTGGACTTGAAGACACAATAGTTCATTTCATTGTCATGAAGAAAGTGATTAAGTTTAAAAAATGCACCAATAGATAGTTAGAAATATTCGAATTGCATTTCAAACTGTATGTATGATTTTTCGTTTATTCAAACTGCAAGGTACGTTTCGGCGATGGTCCCATTATAGTTTCATTTATATATATATAATGTGAGCAAAAACTGAAAACAAGTTCTCTTAATTCGTAAATTTTGCGAATGCGCGCGCCAGTGATAATTAAAAATGATATACAGAGTGATTGGTAAAGCGATTCCGACCACGAACAGGGAGGTACAGGGTGTCATTTGGCATCTGCATAACCAAATATACTTATATGAAAAATGTTACGGTTTTTTTTATAATGCCGATATTGTACTTTTTTAAATCTCAATTTTTTATAATTAATGTAATTATTACGCACTAAATTTAATTTGTGATACTCTGAAATATCTTTTTTCTTTATAGGAAATTAATAAACTCCCTCCCAAAAGAAAAAGAGAGAAAAAGTTTCTGTTGATTGTAAAAAATAAAAAATATATTTATAGAAAAGAAAAAACGTAATGGTAATTTAAGATGTCGAATTTTACAATCAGCAATAATTTTCCATTTCATAGAAAATTAAATATGTGGGGTTCATCAATAGCAAGAAAGATTATGCCCATTTTTATCATCAGTTGAGTATGCTTTAAATTTCCTCACTGTAGAATAGTTCTTTCATTCTACCACACACGTAAAAGTCTAGTGGCAATAAAACGCAGATGTCCTGTCATGGGCGTACTAGACCTATTCTGTGGCCTGTATGGTCTCCAGATTTAATGCCACAGGATTTTTTTTGTGTGGAGTAGAATTAAAGAACTTGCCTATAATGAGGAAATTTAAAGCAAGTTGCCCCACAATTATGAACAGAAATAAAACTGGACAACTACGGTTGAAATAAGAAGGAAATAATAGATCTCATTTTAAACATGTATAATAATAATTTTGTAACCGTTTAAATACAGTATTTGAGAAGATAGCCTTGTTTTTGTTGGAGAGCCCCACATATTTAATTTTTGGATTAAATGAAAAATTATTGCCGAATGATATTCTTTTATCTGTTTTAGTAATTGATAAAACTTGATGGTATGCATACTAATATCGATTATTTTACCCATTAACGTGATATTCAATGAAAGTCCGTTTTTGACAACATTGCACCAATCAAATGTCATTATCAGAGGTAAACTGTCTTTTGACAGTACCAACAAGAAAAATTTATCGCTCTAATTTTTTGTATCGATGCCTTGACAAATATCGTAATATTTTGACATATGTCATGTTTTGTTTCGTGAAATGTTTCCCGCAAATAGAATCACTTGTGTTTTTAAATTTTACCTATAAATTTCTTCTCTAGCTTATTGCTAATTGTTAACGTAACTTCTAAATTGTAGTCTTATATTATATAATATGTAGTAATATAAGAATATAAACATAACATAAACACACCACGTAAGTTCCCAATTTCAAAGCCAGGGCTGTCTGGAATATATATTGTCGAGGGACAAGTCAAACACAGCTTTCAATGGCTTATAAAAACGTAATTACAAAATAATGATCTTAACTGAAATTAAACAGAAATTAATACCAAGCAGGCAAATCAATTATTACGTGTTAACACTTGCACTTGAAACAAATAAACTAGAAACGTACTTACGCACGGTAACTCATCATCAAAGCTATGCACTATACAACATAATTCGTTGTACTTAATGTTCTCTCATCTGCTTAAACAAGCAAATCAAGTGTTTCTTTTATTTTTTTCACAATATTGACGATTTTAAGCGGTTTTCTGAGGTTAGAAAATGCTGGTGATTTGTTGGGGGAATTTCGACATCGAATTCATATTCAGGGGCCCAAAATACGTAGGAATACTATATTTTGGTCGTTTACACAGCACTTTTTTGTGTGTGGCTGTATTATCAAAGATCAGATAATAAACTGTCAATTTACGCTCTTTATATTATCGGACAACAAAACTTTCGGAAAAATTAACCGATAAAATTCTAAGCACTAGTGATATTACATACAATATAAAATTAAATTACAAATTTAAAAAAACCCCGACATAAAAGTATCGACTAAATAACTGATATAAAAAAAATAAATTAACACAACTTTAAAAATTATGAAATAATTTTGATTCCATATACGAATTCTTATGATTTATTTAAATCCAGCTTACATTTTCTTTATGTCCTCGAGATTTGCTTTCTTATACGCATGAATATATCGGGAGCTGCTGTTTTGAATATAACTATTTAGTAGTTCGTCTTTACAGCAGCCCCCGACATTTATACGCCGTACCAATACCGTTACAATAGAAGGCATAGAAATCAGGATCATACTTTTTTGTTTGTTTAATAATTCAAACGTGGTTGAGGAATGAAATTAATTATTAATTATTTTACTTATTGTTTATAGCATACATTGATATTACGAAACTATATTAATTGTAATAAATAATAACAAATTTTTGACAATAATTAAAAAACACAACGAAAAAAGGCATTTTTTCGGAGTTTTCGATTTTCCGGCAATTTTTTCCATTGCACTATATATATATTTTTTTTATTTATTGAAAGTAGACATAAAAACCAAAAAAATGAGCCCTGTCCGAACTCTATCGGACAAGTACTTTTATGAGGAATCGCAGTTGAAAATTTCACTTTTTTTTTTTAATTGAATTAAACATCAACCGTTAAATATTTTGCTTCAAAAAAAATAATGCTTATGTGGGACACCAAAAGGTATACTTTCACCAAGTTTGAGCTAAATCGAATTATTTTTGTGGAAGAAAAAAATAAAAAACCGAAAAGGGTTTTTTTTGCGTGTATCTCGAAAAATTTTGAGGTTAGGATAAAAATGCTCAGCACACAAGTTGTAGATTTCTTTATTACCTACAACTTTTATAATCAACTTTTTTCGATAGGACGCGTAATTAACCCAGAAATCGCAAAAAACCGTTTTTCACTCCTAAAAACCCACCCCAGATAACCGCAGATGGTTCGGATTATTTTTTCTTCTTTAGTTGTGATATGTTCTAAAATATTCTGCTATCAGTTTGCTGTAACGAATTATTTTGTTGTTCAACCCTTATCTAGCCTGGCCTATTAATATATTGGAGAGTTTTAGTACGGTAGTGGTTGACAGATCGCTTCGGAGATAGATGGATGGGAAGATTTGGTAAAATTAATTTTTCTTCAAGATTACCCGACTTTGCACCAATGGATTTCAAGTTCTCCACAAATTTTTTGTGGGAGTTATAGCTTTCAAGATATATTAAAAAAACCATTTACACCCTTATTTTTAAGACGGCGGCCAAATGGGTGCTCCCCCGACCCCGAAAACTTATGTTGGACCCCCTCACAAAATAAAAAAATAAACTCACATCCTACCCAAAATGCAGGGTTGACTTTTTTTTTAACGCCGGATTGAATGGACTAACAGTGATATGAATTTTTCTCTACAAGCGACATTTATAGTTTTAGAAATGTACTGATCAAATGCAATATACTTTTCTCTATCGTATTTATGAAGGGTATAATGATAATAAATAAAGAAAATACTTAGGAAATGAGGAGCGCGTGATCATGTCATGTTGGCCGGTGGAAATACTAAATAATGAAACAATTTAGGACTTAGGAAGTGGGTAATTATTTTAAAATTAGATTAATGTAGCTCGCTTATATAAGGACAGCGTTACTTTTGGTGTTGCTAATAAAATAATAATTTGACCAATTTTATGACACACAGTAGAGGTTAAAAAAATAAGAAATAACAAGCCTAATAATTGTTTCATTGATTATAATTTTATTCTTGAAGAAGTAGGTGGAAAATGAAAACCAATAATTCAACAAAATATAACTGCGGATTTTTAAGCATCGTGTTTTGCAATGTTTTCTTTTAAAGAGTAACCGAAAAAACCACTATTTTTCGCCCCCTTTGGGGACCTCATGAATTTTATTTAAAAGTGGTCTAAATGATAGTTTATGGTGATACTTTAAAGTAGGCGAAAATTTCAAGTTGAGCATAGTTTCTGTTTTGGAGATTTGACGAGTTAAATTCGTTATTTGATTCATCCACGTCAAGGCAATCCGACCTCTTAACAGACACAAACAGTACCATTTTTAACGTAAAATTTTCCGTTCTTTTCTAATCTTTCATTTGATTTTACAAGAAATATAGTACAAGAAAGTTATAGAATATTTCTGTAGAAAATAATTAGCATTTTTGCTAAACATCTTTGATCAATCGTATCTTTCTACTGAAAACATAGTAAATCTCGATGGATTTATATACGGAACATTTTGAAGTATCTATTGAAATTTGCTAAGTCTCCAGTATAAAAATACCGATTAATCGAATATTATCAGCAAAAATCTTGATTTTTTTCCTGTAAAATCGGCTATACCTCACTTGAACAACGTTTTTGATAAAATACAATGATAGATTCGAAAAGAACGGAAAATTTTACATATAAAATGATACACTGCGTATTTGAGAATCTTGATCATAATGAACGAGATTGCCAAAAATGTTTCATTGATATTGCCGTGAACAGGTCAACTAACAGGTTCGAATCGTCATATCTCCAAAACAAAAACTATGCTCAACTTGAAATTTTGCCTACTTAAAAGTATCATCATAAGCTAGACCACTTTTGAATCCAATTTATGAGGTTCCCGAAAGGGGCGAAATTTTGGGTTACTCTTAATGTTATCGTTTGCAAGAGAGTATAGTCGGGAGCCCTTCCTAGCTGTACGTGCACCCTCCGCCAGATCTTTGGGGACAATGTTTTTCATAAATATTGAAGCCTAAGGAACAATTTAAGACATATTCTAAAAAGAGAAACTGGCTGTACTTTCAAAATGGCGGCCATATATTAAAAAAAAACTGTTGCCAATGTTGTTTTTGTCATTTAACACAAAAACTAAAAAAGATGGACAAAAACTTTTTTCACAAAAAACAACGTGCATAAAATTTTCTACAATTTTGTACCTATACAATATTTTGATAGGAGTTACCATTTTCCAGATAAATGAGTCCAAAATTAAGAAAACATGGAAATTCATATATCGGTAAATCACTTAGAGGAAATAACTGTGGCAATTATTGTAAGGCCTACAATATAACTTTATATTATTAACATAAAAAAACCGCTGCCCAAGGAATCACTACTTCCACATCCAGATTTTTTATCTAAGTCACTCACAACGAAAAAATTTTGTGTATGGAAATAATTGTTTATGGAACATTAATAATATAATATTTGAAATCCTCTACCCCAAAAACCCATTAAATGATACCCCACATCGGTAGCGGGGTGGGGGTGGTAGTGGGAGTGGTGATAGGGAGTGGTAGTGGGGGTGGACGAAGTAAAAAAACATTTCGAGGTTTCTGGTTCTTGTACACACCCTAAATCACAATTTTTTTTCATCCCCTTTAATAATGGGGTGGGGGTGGTAATAGGGGTGGCTAATGCCAAATTTTTTTTGAGACCTCAGCTTCTCTTGTATGTACTAAATACCAATTTTATGAACTCTTACCTGCTTGATTTACCTATTTTCCCCAAATTTACCCCAATTTACCCCTTCGACGGAACAAGATGAAAATATAATCTAGTTCTAGATCTCGTTAAAGTATGTGTACATGTGTATATGTGTACTAAATTTCAAGTTAATATCTCAAACAGTTCCAGAGTAATCGTGCGCACAAAAAAAGTTACAGACAGACCGACAGACAGAAATTTTTTTTTCGCTCAAACTTAAAATCTCGACGTTTCGTGACATTCTAAGTCTATTTGAACAATAAAAATTTTTTTGTCGTTACTATACTTCCACTGGACGTGGAAGTAATTAAATAAAATAAACTGAAAAAAATTAATAATAATAATATTATAATTTGCAGACATTTGTCTCGAAAACGGTAACAGTGGTATCTGGAAAACGGTAACTTCTATTCAAATATTGTATAGGAACAAAATTGTAGAAAATTTTATGCACTTTGTTTTTTGTGCAGAAAGTTTTTCTCCATCTTTTTTTAGTTTTTGTGTTAAATGACAAAAACAATATTTGCATTTTTTAAAACAGACGCTATTTTGAAAGTACAGCCAGTTTCTTTTTCTTTAGGACATGTCTTAAATTGTTCCTTAGGCTTTAATCTTTATGAAAAACATTGTCCCCAATGATCGGGGGGGTGCACGGACAGTTAGGGTGGGCTTCCGTAGTGTTACGTTTTATATTGAATTTTATTTTTTATTTTAAGAGATTAATCATTTATCTGGAAAATGGTAACTCCAATGCAAATATTGTATAGAAACAAAATTGTAGAAAACTTTATGCAGTTTATTTTTTGTACAGAAAGTTTTTCTCCATCTTTTTTAGTTTTTGTGTTAAATGACAAAAACCATATTTGCAAATTTTTTTTTTAACGGACGCCATTTTGAAAGTGCAGCTAATTTTTTTTTTAGGACATGTCTTAAATTGTTTCTTAGGCTTTAATCTTTATGAAAAACATTGTCCTAAAGGATCGGGGGGGGGGGGGGGAGGGGTTCACGGACACTTAGAGTGGGCTCCCGTAGTATAATATTTAACCCCCGACACCAAAAGAAATGGTGTTATAAGTTTGACGCGTTTGTTTGTCTATCTGTCTGTCTGTCTGTGGCTTCATATCTCTTCAACGGGTGATCCGATTTTGATGCACTTTTTTTTATTTGAAAGAGTATTTTGTCGATAAGGTTTTTGCCATATTAGATTTTGATGTTTGGTCGCCATCTTGATTACAAGCTTTTATTTAACTTGCCTTGTTCTTGTAGGTCAAATCTTGCAACTGAATTTTAAAATGGATGTCCCCTACCGATTGAGCTGAAATTTTGCATACACGTTTAGTTTGGATGACAACGCCTGGTTAGCTAAGTGACGTCATTCCATATTCAATATGGTGGACTCCCAAAGATGGCGGGCCAGTTATTTTTTATGCATCCCCATGATATGGGTATCAAATGAAAGGGTTTGCTGAAAAGAATATGAAAATAAAATGACGTCACACTAAATTCAATATAGCGGACGCAACTGAATTTTAAAACAGTTATCCCCAACCGATTGAGCTGGAATTTTGCATACACGTTTAATTTGGATGACAATGCATGCTTAGCTAAGTGACGTCATTCCAAATCCAATATGGCGGACCAGTTATTTTTTATGCATCCCCATGATTTGGGTATCAAAATACCAAAATAAAATGACGTCACACTAAATTCAAAATGGCGGACGCCCCAAGATGGCGGACAAAATTTTTTAGTTTTAACACTATAATTTGATCGTATAGTGCATTCGCTCATACGTTGCATCCTAAGAAATGGTGAAGGATTCGGTTTAAACTATAAGTTTTATATCGTATAGGAACGACGCAATGAATATACACTTCTCCAAGAAATTAACGCATCAGCAAAAAAGAACCAAAAGTTTGAAGTTAGTTAATTTTTAACCCCTGACCCAACAAGAGTTTGACGCATATATTTGTATGTCTGTCTGTCTGTCTGTCTGTTTGTGGTTTCGTATCTCTTCAACGGGTGATCTGATTTTGATGCACTTTTTTTTATTTGAAAGAGTATTTTGTCGAGAAGGTTTTAGGCCATGATGATTGGTCGCCATCTTGAATTCGCCATGTTGAACTTCTCTAGAAATTGTCCGATTGAAGTAAAATTGAAAATGTGCAGACAATTATGGTAGCCGAATATGATTTGGGCATCATTTTGATTCGGTCATATGAAACTGGTACGATTAGATATATTGATCGGGGGTTTTTAAAAATTTTCAATTTTTTAACCTTCGACCCAAAAAGAGGAGTGTTATAAGTTTGACTCGTATGTTTGTATGTCTATCTGTCTGTCTGTGGCTTTATATCTCTTCAACGGGAGATCCGATTTTGATGCAGTTTTTATTAAATTAAATATAACTCATAAATATATTTATAATAGAACCGGTCTTGTAGACCGTGTGCGACTAGTAGAATACATAATTGGACCGCGTTGGCCTAAAGGTTAAAAAGTTCTGTGTGGGACTCGTGATATAATAATACGCTGTGTAGTATGTATATGTTTAGTTTAAAAAGTATATAATGAAATTAAATTACAAATTTAAAAAAAACCCGACACAAAAATATCGACTAAATAACTAATATAAAAAAAAAATAAATTAACACAACTTTAAAAATTATGAAATAATTTTGATTCCATATACGAACTCTTATGATTTATTTATTTCATCATTGATACAGTGTTATCATTCATAGTACAAAGAAATTAACAAAAGTACTAAGTGGTTGATAACTGATAAATCTATTTCAGAAGCGCAATGTATATTTTGAAAACACTTCATACACTTATTTCTGATATGGATATCAAAGATAAAGTGCCATAAACAAACTTAATTATACATATGTTTTTAAAATAACGCGTATCCTCATAATCTGAAACCTTATATTGATGGTATACACAGCGCGTCCCAATTTTCATTTTGCTTATCTTAAATTTGAATTTTGAAATTGTTGTGGTAAACATATATTTTGATGTAACCAAATTTTGTTTCAGCCAAAAGCGACCGATTTTAGGATGAAAAACGATATTAAAAAAATATTAGCGATTTTTTTTAATCTACAATTCAATACTATATTCTTATCTAATACCTTCAGAAAAACCTCTGTACCAAATTTGAAGGAAATACTTGTGTTTAAAAGTGCTCTAAATATGACAATCCAAAAATGAATAATTTTAAAAATTTTTATCCTATGGCTATGTACATTATATATATATATATTGACCCCCCTTTATTTCTGTTATTATTGATATAACAATGAAGGTTGTTTTTTAAATGGAAAATTTCACAAGTTATATCTATTGTAAGGTAAACAAAATTTGGATACAATTTTTTATATTACGAGCATATTCGAAGATTTGGCGGAGTCGCCGGTGGTATCAATTAAAAACGTAGTTCTCGATTTATGATAATGATAATTTTTTACAAACAACAGGGCATTATTATAATTTCCTATCATGGCATATACCATTTCTCAACGAAAGAGAGCCTTGCATGGAGGCGAACCAGAGACTTTTATTGAGAAACGCGCCC
The DNA here is from genome assembly GCA_936432065.2 of Rutpela maculata. NCBI lineage: Eukaryota > Metazoa > Arthropoda > Insecta > Coleoptera > Cerambycidae > Rutpela > Rutpela maculata. The sequence goes on from OW386289.2 coordinate 11,275,859, forward strand.
GTTGAACAATTTGCTTTTACAAACAAATTATACAGTATGCTTTCGCTGATGTCGTTGTTTTCAATGCTGGTAATGATGACGATTTCATTGCATGGTGGTTTTTAATTGAGAGGCGATAACGCCAGCAAATTTTTTATAGATTTACGTGAAACCTGGCACAATGGCGGAAACCGAAAAGTAAACGACTATTTGATACTATGTACTGTGGACTAAAAGTATACTATTATAAGAAACTAAAGTGAGGTTATGATGTATTATTTGTTTATCCTCCAGGCAGGGACACTGAAATATGTGAAGGTACTAAAAAGGTTGAATTTTTTTTTAAAATCGAACCGCCTTAAAAAAATATGTCTAAAAAGTAAGAAATAAAATTTCATTCAGTTTTACTAATATCTGTTGTCTACCTATTAGTGGAAAGTAACAAGGAACTGTTCCTTATTACCAAATATCAATTTGAAGTCAGTGCAAAACGTATTTTTGAAATTAGTATTTTTTTGCACGATTTTTTTCTTACTAACATCTTAATTTTTCGCCAAGAAGCTTTCTCCTTCCAAGATACTGCATCAGTTTTTTTATTCTACAACGTGATTGTGTTTATTTGCTATTTTAATTAACAGCAACTGCTCTGCTGATGAAAAATTGGGACTGCCTTCCTTTGTTGGGGTTTCACTCAGTGGAGGTTCGTGGAATTCTGAAATGAGGAGGCAACTGTTGTAAGTAAGAAGGGAGGCGAGAATGCTTTTCGTAAATTTCATTTCTAGCAATCTAAACTGTAATGCTACATCTACACCGAATTTACTCCAGAAAAAAGTAAACAAGACCAACAAAATAATTTATTTCTTACCTAGCTTTCTGTTAACCAAGAACATTTGTTATACCAGGTTACATTCAATGCCCGATTTTGCTTTGCAGTAGAACATATTAGGGGCGTTAAACTTGGCCGCGCTTTATCTAAACTTTTTATCGTAATTTAATGTACTTAGGACCATTTTCTCAATACAGGGTTAGGTTAGTTTGCCCCGGGGCTAAACGCTAACTCCAGGCTAAAGTGTTTATCAAGTCAGGTTAAAAGCAACCCTGGGATAAAGTCGGAGGTAACTTATCCCGAGCTTCAAGGCGGGACTCAAAACTCGTAAACAGAGGGAGGATAGCCAGTTCTCTATGCTGCAACGTTCGCCACTTGCCGGCAAAGCTGTCACGGCGAGACCTAAATCTGTTGTTTACATTTCTGGTGGCATTGTCTCTCTCTGTTTAGTGGTGTGATTATTAAGTTTTGTCTACTTATTTATTGGTTTTTCTTTGTAAATCTCATATGTACATCTTCGTGTGTGTTTTATACGTTTCTTTGAGTCAGTGACGTCCTGGCAAATTTTAGTTGGGTCCGCGATTTGGGCTTAGGGGGGCCCAATTTTTTTCTTTGCAGTGAGGAGAATTTTATAATTCAAACTGATATTTTTCATATCGTCTGCCGTATTTCTTTCAGGCAGGCGAGTAATGCCAGGGGATTGCAAGCAATTTCCTTGTAGGGTCCTCACGACGCTCATGCCTTCCAGTTAATATTATTTATTGTTAAAATATGTCATATTACTGAGAAAATTGAAATACCTAATTCATACATTAAACAATATTTATTTACAAAAAATAAACATATATTCTTTGGATTAAAATACATTAAGTAACAAGTAATAAGTAAAAAAATTTGAAGAAAAAACAAAATATAAATAACTCATTTCATAAAACCAATAAAAATCACATTCAAAAACAAAACAACAAAATATAAATAATTCCCATAAAACAAATAAAAATCACATTTGGGTTGTAAATCACAGAAAAAGATATTATAAGTTATAATAATAATTGACTAGCTTGGTTGTTGCTTCGTTTATTACATAAGTAATGGAGAAATCTTGTCATTCTTCACACTAATCAAGAGAAGTGGTAAGTTTCTTATTCTATAGAAGGTAGTGGAAAATTATAGACGATATTGGAGAAATAAATAAGAGACAAATTACAAATTTTTCGATTGTTCATTGTCATGTTTTATTGGTCAGATTGGGGGGTCTCTTAAAGGATCTAGGGCCCAGTCCGCGTTTGCGGACCCGCGGACCTAGCCAGGACGCCACTGCCTTGAGTTATAAAAACGTTCTTGATTAGTGAAATTGTGTGCAGAAACAGGGACATACTATTGCTTGCACTATTTTGAACCATTGTAGGATTTAAAAGACAATTATTATAATTAATAAAACAAAAAAACTGTTTATTTAAAGTTTAAAAAATAACAATTTATAATAAAAAATAGAAACTTTTTCTAATGTTCTTTATCATCAAACATATTCATTGTATCTGTACGAAATACGCAATTATTATAAACAGTGCTATTACATTTAGATTCTTCTTCATGGTTTCATGGTTAATATTTTCTTCTGAAACATTACTAAATCGCTTTTTTTCATTCATTTTGTGAACAAAAATCAAGATGAAAACGCGAAATGTCCGATTTTAATAATTTCAATAACTTTTTTAGTTTGACACAATGGCTACTACCAAAAAAGTAACATGTTATTATATTTTTCTCGATTTTTTCCACTGACCGAAAGCCGTTTTTCTCACTTTAAAAGAATCCTATTGGTACATTTTTTTGAAAATGTACGTTTTGATTGGTTAATAAAGTAAGAATATATTATTAACCAATAAATGGTTTTAACTTAGTAACAAAACTTAACAAAAATTAACAGACAAAAATCACTCATTTTTCGGTCAATCACAATCAACTTAGAGCTAGCAAGTAAAATAACTGACGTGATAACGTAAGGTAAAAATATACAAGGTGTTTCATTAAGAATTGGACATACGCTAACTGGAGAATCCTTAGTCCAAAATATGAAGATTTAACCTAAAACACTTAGATAAAATGTGCCTCCTTACTGAGATACAAGTTGTCAAAGTTGTATTTTTTTTTTTCTTTTTTTTTTGCAATATCTCATCGAGCATCTCCCAATTTGGTAAGGAAACATTTTTTAAGCTAGGAAACAATAATTTATCTATCACATCACGCTAGCCCGTGGAGAGCGCCTCATGAGCTATACCTGATGACAAATATTTTTCCTTTTTTTTTTACGAAACGTAGTGGCACTTTTGACTAGAAAATCTCATGCAGAAGTCATTTCTACGTAAAAAAGGTACACTTGATAGAACCTGATGATTCCAACCATTTTCGAGAAAACTGCCTCATAGGTCTCAAGAATTCTTTGAAAACAATTTGAAGAGGAAAAATTGTATTTATTGAAAAGTGTGCTTTGGTGACGTCTTAGTTCTGTCAAAATGTCAAACTAATGAAATTATACGTAAATGACGTCACCAAAGAACATTTTTCAATAAATACAATTTTTCTCTTTCAAATTGGGTTTGTTTTCAAAGAATTTTTGAGACCTATGCGGCAGTTTTCTCGAAAACGGTTGGAATTTTCAAGTTCTATCAAGTGTACCTTTTTTACGTAGAAATGACTCCTGCATGAGATTTTCTACTCAAAAGTGCCACTACGTTTCGTAAAAAAAAAAGAGAAAAATATTCATCATCAGGTATAGCTCATGAGGCGCCCTACACGGGTTAGCGTGATGTGATATGTGATACATAAAGTATTATTTCTTAGCTTAAAAAATGTTTCCTTACCAAATTGGGAGAAGATCGGTCAAAAGGTAGTTGAGATATTACAAAAAAAAAAGAAAAAAAAATTACAACTTTGACACCTTGTATCTCAATAAGGAGGCACATTTTATATAAGTGTTTTAGGTTAAATCTTCATATTTCGGACTAAGAATTTTCCAGTTAGCGTATGTCCAATTCTTAATGAAATACCCTGTATATGGAACGTGAGAAAAATAAATGTTGGAAATTTTATTGAAACATATCCAACATTTTTCATTTAATACAGTTAGGTAGCACACATCTCATCGTTTTTGACATAATCCTAGTAAGTATTTAGATTAGACCATTAGACGATTTTTATAGTGAGCATGGTTGTCTATAAATACTTCTCTCTGCGTTAAAGTATTCTACTGAAACAACTATTTTAATATTCCTATTTAGAGATACTACAGATGTACTAGGTAGAATCTTTGCTGATAAACATAGGTACTCGTATTACTTTATAGGAGATTGACACAGTTTAGATGATTTACAAGATATACGTACCTAATTAATTTTAAGAGATTATAGTTAAACAATCAAAAGATATTTATGTGTTATAGTTTTAGCTAAATTGATAGCTAATTAATTTTGAAATATATAAATGTATTAAAAACTAATAATATTGAAGCAACAGACAATGGGGAACATTTATTCATATTATTTCCGCCAGAGTGCAGCAGCCGTACTTCGTTGTTTCACATGCCTTTCTATAGACCGTGGGATAGTGACAGATTTTTTTAAATGTTTGGTTCCTATCTGGCCTTTTGGGAGCCTTTTGTGCCTGATTTGTACTAACCATTTTCGTGTTTATCACACGGTTATCCTGGGCCCCTCAGCGGAAAACGAAAAAGAAAATTTCATAAAAATGAGCAATTTCAAACGTTTTGTTCCTATCTGGCGTCAAGTTAGACTTACGTTTTAAAGAAAAACATCCAACGGAAGCTTCTCGCCAGACAAATTCCGTGGGCCGGAAGGCCCGAAATTTCAATCCGAAGTTGTAAGAAAAAATGGTCAAAATCAAACGATTTGGTTCTTATCTGGGAATTGTATATATAGGTAAATAGATTATAATTATCGCGATCTAACAAACGCCAGACAAATTCCGAGGGCCCAACAGTGAAAAAATTATTGTTCAAGTTGTCAACTATTCCGCGAAAATCAAACGATTTACATTCGTCTGGCATTTGTTTTTTTGTTAATATTAGGCAATAAGTAGTTTCAATTTAAGATTCCCAGACGAATTGGCTGGGTCCCCTGGATAGCCAGACAAAAAGAAAAGCGCGAAAAAAATGCCATTTTTCAAACGATTTATTCCTGTCTGGCATTTGGATTTTAAAAAGATATGTTAATAAATAAGCCATATTTCTAGTCCCAGATAAAAAGCTTGGGCCCAGACGTAGATATGTTAAGCGAAAGTATCGAAAAATCAAAAAACAGTCGTGTAAAAATCGATGCATTTTCAAACGATTTACACGTTTGGGATTTGTTTTTTTAAAAAGATATGTTAATAAAAAAACCATATTTCAAGTGCCAGACAAAAATCTGGGGCGCAGCAGAAGATATATCGCAAATTTTGAGGTTCTACAGTTGGCAACTTTTTAATCCTGACTCCTACGTCAAAAGACTACTCTAGCTAATTTAAATAGAATAAAATTTGCTAAAACTATTTTTTTAGTTTTTTGAATTCCGACAAAAATGAAGGAATTAGAGAGGGGCGGGATTTGGGACTTTTTTTTTTCGGTAAAATTTCTCCATTTTGTCACCGTAATTAATCGGTAATTAATTGAAATCGATCTCATATATGATGTTCACTTAATATCATGTACTACTTTGACGTTCCGTGAATCTCGGTCCTTCGAAACAAAGGTTTCTGAGAAAAAATATTTTTTTTAGATTTACATACATTATAGGAAAACGTGTAATTTCCTACATTTCCTCGAATATCTCGATAATTATTGTTTTTTTCAAAAAATTTGTAGATAGCTTATGTAAAGAGAATTGATTGAGCTTTCCGACTCTTTTTTATTTTTTCTCTAACATAAAGAGCAAAAGACCAAATATGCGGACGTCTCAAAGCCAACCGCCACCCAGTCTATTAATTAGGGTGAAGACATACCGCTCGGCTAAAGTACACCATCTGTGGGTCCCCACGCGAGACTAGTTTCTCGATCTGACGTCACAGTGCTTTTCGTGAGGAGTAGCGAGGATTTCAACTTTAATTATTTATTGCAAAGTAAGTACTGCGATTTAAGAGCTGATATTCGATGTGGCGTGTTTTTATACATAAACACACACTTTAATGAAATACGAAAAAAATGGGCAAGTTCCCCATTAGCAAACGATAAATAAAAATCACCCCGGGACGAGCGGGGAGTATAAAAAGCAGCGTCGCTCGCAAACAATGCATACCATATATGTTTCTACCACATCACATCTTAATTTTTCTCTATTCTTATTGGGATGCTCTGCCACATGTATTCTTCTAAACAATGTCTGAAATCTACAAAATAATACAATTAACCAGTATTTTACTGGAAAATAACCTCTACGCCTGTGACTTTTACGTCAAAGGATCAGTTAGAGGGTGGTTTTGACAAATAATGAATAAGAACAAAAATATAAAAATGACGTATTTTGCTGACGTTTCGGAAAACGAATCTGTTTCCTTTCTCAAAGCGTATTATAATGTTTGTGGGCTGTGTATATTAAATACACAGCTTTAAGAATATATTTGTTATATTCAGTATCCATAGATACTTACTGCTTACACAGAACTGTTGATATATAATTGATAGTTTTATTTTAAACAATGTTGAGTTTGTTAAGTTCTTCTTTTAACATCGGCAGCCAGGTTGTGCAAACATCTACAGAACAATTCGACACGCATTTATCCTCATTCAATAGTATTATAGCCGCTTCTTTAATTTTTCTTTTCTTGCTATCTGTCTCTTTTGTTAAAATTTTTGCCGAGTCCCAGTTTATTCTATGTCCGTTCTCCCAAGCGTGTTCGCAAATCTTCGATTTCTGAATCTCATTTTTCCTAATGTAACCCTTGTGCTCACCCAATCTAACACTGAATGGTCTGGATGACTCACCCACATAATGTTTATTACACTCACACGGAATACTATAAATGCAGTTTTTTGAATTTTGCTCATGATTTAGCGGTTTTGTTTTTGTTAAAATAGATCTCAATGTATTGCCCGTTTGAAATATCGTCCTAATATCAAATCTATTGCCTATACGGCGTAGCTTTTCAGATAATCCGTGTACATAAGGAATTAACGTCGTGTAAATTAAAGAAGCGGCTATAATACTATTGAATGAGGATAAATGCGTGTCGAATTGTTATGTTTGCACAACCTGGCTGCCGATGTTAAAAGAAGAACTTAACAAACTCAACATTGTTTAAAATAAAACTATCAATTATATATCAACAGTTCTGTGTAAGCAGTAAGTATCTATGGATACTGAATATAACAAATATATTCTTAAAGCTGTGTATTTAATATACACAGCCCACAAACATTATAATACGCTTTGAGAAAGGAAACAGATTCGTTTTCCGAAACGTCAGCAAAATACGTCATTTTTATATTTTTGTTCTTATTCATTATTTGTCAAAACCACCCTCTAACTGATCCTTTGACGTAAAGTCACAGGCGTAGAGGTTATTTTCCAGTAAAATACTGGTTAATTGTATTATTTTGTAGATTTCAGACATTGTTTAGAAGAATACATGTGGCAGAGCATCCCAATAAGAATAGAGAAAAATTAAGAAAATGCCACAACCAACGTTTAGACAATATCACATCTTACGTGTCTTATGTCGCGTGCATTAAAATGAGAGAAGAAATCACTTTCTTGTGGTTGACTACCTACGCCAAGGGAGAATGAAACAGGTACGGACTTACGAGGACTCTCAGTTTCTATGGTGTAGTGCAGAGTTGTAAATTAAATATTAATATGTAATAATTTATATTTGTCCTTTTGCTAGTATGTAACTTATTTATTGTAAATATTATTCGATCGAGGGATTATGAATGTGAAAGTGACAGTTATATTGATTCCAGTGATAAAGAAAATCAAATTCCAAATGAGTTTCAAGTGAGAAATAACACGGCATTTCAAGGGCGGATCTGGACTTTGAGCTTGGGGGGGTAACGTAGCCGCGTGTTGAAAATAACAAAAATGTTTTTCCTCGAAAATTAAAATTGATGAGCGGGGTGGAAAAAATCTCAAAAAAAAAATTATGAACACAACTAAATATATTCAAAAATATAAAATAAAATAATAAAAATTATGAAACTTTAAAATGAAAGTTGATTGTTTACGGAATCTTGTTACCCCCCAATAAATCCGCGCTTGCGGCATTTAAGTAGTGACGCGAAACAAATTTGTTTAAATGTGTATAATACTCTTTTACAATGACAAGCTAATGAAATGCCAGGCGAGTGTGAATCGTTTGAAAATGCATCGATTTTTACACGACTGTTTTTTGATTTTTCGATACTTTCACTCAACATATCTACGGCTGGGCCCAAGCTTTTTGTCTGGGACTTGAAATATGGTTTATTTATTACCATATCTTTTTAAAATCCAAATGCCAGACAGGAATAAATCGTTTGAAAAAATGGCTTTTTTTCGTGCACTTCTTTTAAGATTTAAAATATGTTTGGCCCACGCTTTTTGTCTGGGACTTGAATTATGGTTTATTTATTACCGTATCTTTTTAAAATCGAAATGCCAGATAGGAATAAATCGTTTGAGAAAATGGCTTTTTTTTCGTGCACTTCTTTTAAGATTTAAATATGTTTGGCCCACGCTTTTTGTCTGGGACTTGAAATATGGTTTAGTTATTACCATATCTTTTTAAAATCCAAATGCCAGACAGGAATAAATCGTTTGAAAAAATGGCTTTTTTTCGAGCACTTCTTTTAAGATTTAAAATATGTTTGGCCCACTAAAAATGTCTGTGAATGATACAGTACATTTTCGTTTTGGTTAATTTTTACAGAAAAAATCATTTCACATGAGAACCAATCGTTTGATTTTCGCGGAATAGTTGACAACTTGAACAATAATTTTTTCACTGTAGGGCCCTCGGAATTTGTCTGGCGTTTGTTATATCGCGATAATTATAATCTATTTACCTATATATACAATTCCCAGATAAGAACCAAATCGTTTGATTTTGACCATTTTTTCTTACAACTTCGGATTGAAATTTCGGGCCTTCCGGCCCACGGAATTTGTCTGGCGATAAGCTTCCGTCGGATGTTTTTCTTTAAAACGTAAGTCTAACTTGACGCCAGATAGGAACAAAACGTTTGAAATTGCTCATTTTTATGAAATTTTCTTTTTGTTTTCCGCTGAGGGGCCCAGGATAACCGTTTGATAAACACGAAAATGGTTAGTACAAATCAGGCACAAAAGGCTCCCAAAAGGCCAGATAGGAACCAAACGTTTAAAAAAATCTGTCACTATCCCACGGTCTACTAGGTATGTGGGTTGCAAGATTGGTAGAATATTGTGTGGGTTGTTCGCGCTGTTGAGGTTATGTTATATCCAATGTCAATACGAACAATATCTCTTTAAATAAACAAAATTAATTAGAAAAACGTATAAAATGAAAACATGTTGCTGTGTACCAAAGTGTTTCAACACAGGAGGACATTTATTTACAAGTTATATGATAAGTTCAGAATGATTGCATGGTGCAATCTGTGGGATATATTAAGAACTGGCTTGGGTTGTTCCCCATTATAGATCTATTACTATTTTGACAGTTTTAAGTATGTCATTGAAAAAATTATGTATACCAGACCCATGAACTGTTTATATAAATATAGTTTACTGTCGGATAGTCAACATGGATTTAGAACCGTTATGTCAACAGAAAGCGGTGCATAAAAATTTGTTAACTATATATATTCTAACTTAGACAAAAGAAAAGTGTTACCCAAAATTTCGCCCCTTTTTGGGACCTCATGAATTCGATTCAAAAGTGGTCTAAACTAAATGATAAAGGCAAAATTTTAAGTTGAGTTTTTGTCTTGGAAATATGATTAGTCGAACCAGAGCATAAATAAGGTATAAAGTGACGAGTTTGTGCCGGCGGCACAAAAGCCGAAAATAAAAAAAAATTTTTTCAATTTTTTTTACTTTTTATCTTTTTTTAACCTTTTTAAAAAATTTTTTTAAGACAACGCAAGAAGTCACCGAGAACGTCGGATTCGTCTTGGCGTGGATGAATCAAATAACGAGTTCAACTTGTCATATCTCCAAAACAAAAACTATGCTCAACTTGAAATTTCGCCTACTTTAAAGTATCACCATAAAATACCATTTAGACCAGTTTTAAATAAAATTCATGAGGTCCCCAAAAGAGGCGAAAAATAGAGGGCTTTTTTGTCACTCTTTGCAGGTACCGTGTTTTTCGATTCATCCCACGTTTTCGGCTGTTTAAACCTGTCTTGTAAGGGCTGGAACCCTTTGATCTAAGAGGTACAGTTCAATGTCGGCTAACGTCTTACCTCCATAGCCGGAAAATTTGTTACTATTAGCATTAATGCATCTAACTATCATGATATCGACCTCGGAGTTTCACAGGGGTCAGTTTTGGGTCCGTTGATATTTTTATTATATATATGAACGACCTAGCAGTTAGCTCCTACTGTGTCATTATTTTGCTTACGATACATCAATAGCTACTCATGAAGAGCTTCAAGACAACTTTGACACCATATCTAGTCAATTTACAAACTGGTACAATAAAAATAAATTACTGGTATGCAGGTAAAAAAAGTATCTGTGCATTTTTCTAATGAGAGAATGACAGCACTGTTAGTGAACAGCAATTCACAGTAACTCTTAATTAAACACAGTCAGTGTGTTGATAGTGCATAATTTTGGAGTACACATCGACTCAAGGACACATATAAATAGAGTCAGTAAAAAAAATTAACAGCTATTATGTCAATCTGCAATTATAATCACAAAATAAGCAATTAATAATAGTATATTTTACAACGATGCTATAATGAAGGCTATTATTATTGAGGATAGAGATTACAACTCGAGCGAGTGCAGCGAGCGTGTGTTGTTACCATCCGATGTAAATTATTACCTCGTATGGCTGTTAAGCCATTATAGTGAGTTGTATACTATACTTTATATACGACTAACCTGTATATAAAATACAGTGATACATACATAAACATGTAAACGCATAGAAAATGTTACTTTTTAAATTATTTATTTATTTTCAACAGAATCTAAGGTAATGTTACTACAGTTAATAAACTGAACTGATGAGGGCATATTTTGTGTTATAGTATGATTAATACTATTTTCAACGGTAGTAATACTATCAGTACCATCAATACATATTAACCACTCTAGCAGCTGTAGAAGTGAAAGCCGTAGCATAGTTGAAATAGTTTCGGCTGTTATTATTTTATTTGTAACAGTTTGGTCGATGTATCCTTCAGCTACAAGTGAGGACTTCCAGCCAGACCCTCCGCATCAAATCATGGGCCCTGATACCAAATTCACTGGCGGCCCCCCGTGGTTAATAATTGATGAGCGGCGGGGGGAGAAATTGGGAAAATATTTTTTTGTCAAGATCTCTGACGGGCCCTTCGGAAGCCATCATCTCTGGTGAGCCCCCGCGCTTAATAACTGATGAGCGGGGAGGAAAAATTTGAAAAAAAAATTCGCCAACATTTTTGGCGGGCCCCTAAACTCAATACCCAACAGACCCCCCATACTGGGGGCCTGCTTCCAGCTTCCGTGATGCTTCAACCCCGTAATATCGCCACCTCCATCCACGTATAGTGTAGCCCAAAATCTCCGAAAGCAATGACCGGTGTAAAGTTCAGAATTTGGCAAATTCAATAAGTTGCTATTTGTTTTCCAAGTACAGTAAACTTATTTTTTCAAATTCGTTGAATGGTTGGTAATTTAAAAAAAATGAGCTTACTGTCACGTGCGACGACCGAAGGTCCATGTACTTTTTTACAATCCCATAAAATTGACCAGTAATGACAAAACTTCTTACCACTTTGGTTTTCGTTTTAGGTACAATGTTGTACAATAATGTTTGTTGTACTTAGATCTTTCACATCTTCAATTTTCATTTCGTAGACCTCATTAGAGCGGCATGCACCCATAATTCCCACGATTAATACGACCTTAAATAAATTAATATGTTAGATTTGAGACATTTAGTATCTGGCAATCTTACCTTATGTAAAAGATAAACTCTATCAGGTGGTTCCTTTATCAATTTATTAATTTCTTCTGGTGTCAAAGTTTTGGCCTCAGATTTTCTTTTCAGAAAAGAACGTAGTTCTCCATACTTTTTCCAAATCTATGTCGTGTTTTATTTTCAAAACTGCTTTTAGCATGTAATAAAATGACCATAATGAAGAAGATTTGTATCTGTCAGCTAAGTCAGCAAAATAGGCTAATAATACATTTTCAGAAAGCGAGTTATTTTTTTTTTTTGAATCCTCCAGTCCATGAAACTTTGGAACGCTTTATCATACAAACTTTTTGATTTCTGTGGTAGTAAATTAGATGCAGTTGCTTCTGCCCTTTCATTATTTATGGTGGAGTACAGGGGATAGTATCTTCTGAATCACTTTCCATTCTTTCAACCACAAAACTAACACAGTCAAACACAATTCCATAAAACCCGTTTTTACTTTGATTTTTACGGCGTCTGTTTATTTTTTTTTTCATAGTTACCGGTCTCTATGGCATTTTTAATGCGCACAGATAGACTCATTCATGCGTAATTTTCTGATTGGTACACGATGGGGTATATTAACTAGAATTCCCTCATTATAACTCCCTGTGGGATTAATTGACCAAAAATCACTAATTTAATGTTCATATTATTTGTTAGTCGTATATAAACATATATTACCTACGCATGAATTTATCCATACAGTATAATGTAACAGTTTGAAGAAACTCTAGTGGTACCGAATAATTTCAAGAAATCTACTTTGTTAGAATTATTATTTAGATTTCGGTGTTTCGGAGTTTGTACAAATTATTTCATCGGTGTTGGGACGCCCCGTATGATTTACATAAATACGCAATGTACGATTTTTAAAATTCGCAATATCTAATTTTTATTGCTGCATATGTATATTGATAAATGATAATAATTGACCTTGAAAATAAATAAACATTTATATTAATTATACATATGATAACAAAGAACTGAACATTTTAACTTATTCTCAGTAGAGTTTTGAGTTCAAGTTAAATAATATTATTTTTATTTCACATACTGTGTCAAAAGGTACAACTTTTGAAATTTCAGTAGTGAGCTGTGAATTTGACACACGCATGCATTATTTTGAAAGGATTAAGTGTTATCTTACAGATGTAATAACATATTATCTATATTTTAGATAAAAAATATTTCCCTTTTATATTATTATAAACTTCAAGTATTAAATAAATACGCTTACGAGATTAAAAAATGTAAATTGAATGATTATGTACTCTCGATAAAAGTTTTTAGTTGCTTAGAAATAACTTGTTATACCTATTTGATACATTTGTGTAGTATAATAAACCCTAGCTTGCAATATAAATATACCGGGTGTCAACGGAATCATTAGACAAGCCATAATTTCCAGAGTTTTCAAGATATAAGTTTTAAATTTTGCAGGGGTAATATATACCAAAAACGGCAAATTTTTCATAATTTGACACTTTTCCATCACTTCCGGTTTCCCCGGAAATGACCTCAACTCTGAAGTTTTCAATGGAACACCCTGTATATTTTTACATTTTTGTATTCCGGAAACGATTTTAAGTTCAAGTGCGTAGTTTTAACATTTTTTTTAGACCACTTGACTTTTTTAGGGCTATTTTTATTCTTGCATTTTAAGTACAGTGAATGAATGCACTGAGACTAAAACAATAAGAGAAAAATGTAAACGTGGGATTTTTCGAGTTGGTTTAGTAGCTAAGACAAACCAAAATTTCCGAAATCACTAATTTGTAATTATGACAACTTTTTCAAATGCTGTCAAATGTTCAAATGTCAAAAAATGTTCGATTTATCAATATTCCCTGTAGTGTGTCAGGTACATGGCTATATAAGCCAAAAAGTTGCACTTTTTGATTGGGATGTGCCACTTTCTGTGATAATAGTTGATGCCAAAAGGTAACTTTCCAGATAGGGAGCCACTTTAAAATCCGTGCAGAACACCAAAATGGCGGTCATTAAAGATGGTCGCAATTAACCACACTAAATGTTTTCTCAGCTTCTAATGGTCCGATTTCTATTTTCTTTTTTTTGTTTGAAAACTCCTGTAAAGGGGACACTTTTTTGTTCCTATACATTTATCTCTACACCTTAAAGGTTCTGCACAATTTAAAAAAAATATATATTTTTTTTGCAATTGATGATTTATGAATTATTTATTTATTTGCATAGTAGATACTGATGTAGTTGTTTTGAAAATATCTTTCTTTTACGTTCTCAAAACTGCGGGACTTCAAGAGATGTGGATTCTCTTTGGAACTGGGAAGGGTCAGAGATACATGAGCATTAATGCCATGTTTGAAAGTATGGTTGAACATAAAGCTGTTGCATTGAGAGGATTCCGTGCATCCACTGGATCAGATTTATATCTGATGACGTTATCGTCATCATTTGCAATGAAAGGGAAACAGACTGCCTGGAAAGTGTGGAAATCATTTCCTGAAGCCGCTGAAGCCTTCCAAGCTATCTCTATACCACAACAGTCTATTTCTGTTAATTATTGCTATATAAATTAAATTAAAAAACACCAAATTAATGATAATTTAACAACTTTTATTTGAACTATTTTTTTGTAAATGCCATATTTCCCGAGAAAATAGAGAGAAATCTATTTTTTAATTAAACCCCCTATAGGTTTCCGCGGATCTGTAAAACTCCTAAACTTTTTTGTTTCGCGGACTTTGGTCTATGTTGAACCTATAACCAAAGTTTAAGATCTGCACAATTTTCTTTCGAGCTACAGTAAAGTTTTCCTGTACTAATAAGTCTGATTCACTATGAAAAATGTTTCAAAGAAATTATCGTTTAAAATTAATTTTAAAAACATTATGGCGATTTTATAATTAAGAAATTATATTGAAGTTCAAATATCTCGAAAATTGTACGTATTGTAAAAGATGCTAAGAATGTAATACCCCATCACATGCACCTCATTTCAAGGATACTGAGATCAAATAATATCTTTGCATCGCAATTTTGGTTTGAATAAAACTGGTCATTTTACAAATTGACATGTAGATGGCAGTCTATACCTCAATTTGTAAAATAACCAATTTTATTAGAAGCTGATGTCATTTATATATATTACTGAATGCCTCTTACTCAATTCAAATATCTGTTTTATTTAATGAGAAAATGATTCCGGGAGTTTTAAGTGGGACACCCTGTATACATGTAAACGACGATCTAATTATTATTAGTTTTAATTAAATAGGTCACCGTGTTGAATGTGTGTACTATTAGTGTAAACAAAGTGATCGTAAATAAACACAAAATAGTTGGCTAGTATCACGGTATCGCTTGTTATTTGAAGAACGGAAATAAAAGCGGTCTGACAAAATAAGTTAAAAATTAGATATGCTAGTTTTATAAATAATAAAGTAGATGTTGTTATGACTCACCTCAAGCAGAAATTGAATTATTAGTGTTTAATTCTGGGATTACCGCAGTTTGAAATAAAAAAAAATTTGAAAAAAAAAAATTGAACCTCCTTCAAAAAAAAAGGTGACCAAAAGTTGACATAAAATTTCACTGTCACTCGATTAATTGAACCTTATTACCTAATATCAAATTCAAATTCTTTATTCGCTTTGTTGCTACAAACTAGTTGTGGATTAGCTTCGTCATAGTAATTGTGAGGACACAATATTAAGTACGTAAAAAAAAAATAAATGCATAAAATTTCTTTCCTATATAATAGAGAAAAGAGAATTTAAAAAAAGTGTAAAAGAAAACGTATAATACATATGACTAGGTTGTACAAAAAAAACATAGAAGGAATAAAAAGTCTAGTAAGATTACCACCTACTAATATTAGCATATATCAACATTATATATATAAAAGCATGGAGACAAATAAAAAGACAAGCACAAATAAAAAGACAAGCACAAATAAAAAGACAAGGACAAAAACATCATTAACATTAAGAATGTCTAACTGAGTTACAGTATGCTTCGAATTCTTTGAGGCTATAAAATCATTTCTCTAAAGGGGTCTACACACGATCCAGCGGCAGGGACCCGACATTGTCGGTACGCTTTGAAGATAATTGGAATTCCAGCGGACCAGTTCACTGTTACGAATGAGTTCAAAGCATGTCGACATGGCTGGGTCCTTGCCGCTGGATCGTGTGTAAACCCCTTAAAGGTCTACACACGATCCAGCGGCAGGGAGCCAGCCTTGTCGGTACCTTTGAAGTTTGGCTGGGCGTCCGCTGGGTAGCGGCAAAGTTTGTTGGAGCCAGCGAGGACAAGGTCAGTTTCAGTCAGCGAAAGACAAAATACATGCCGCTTGCCTGCCTCATCGTCTCTTTGATGTTCCGCTGGAAATATGACAATAGTACGGTCGTTCACCACCACAGTTGTCTAATTCCAGAAACATGTTATAATGTTTGAAATAAATAAGTGAACTGAGAATTCATTTTACTTCCATATCGACTTGGTGGAGTGTACGTTTCGTTACAAAATTTAAAATCAAATGCATATATTTTTACTTTTATTAACTTTTACCTCCCGATGGCTCGGGACGTTTGGAAGTAAAGGTTAATAAATAAAATAACGTAAATGTCCGTCTTTCTGTCAGTCCGTCCGTCATGTCTCTTTTAAGCTAAATAACTTAAAAGAGAAAAGTCCGATTTTATTGAAATGTGGAGAATACATTAGAGTTAGCTAGAGGAAGATTTTTTGAAAAAAATCGATTAGTAAATAAAAAGGTTATGAAACATTTTATCAAAAAGAAATACGTGAAGAGTTATACTCTTTGATACGATTGTATGTTTAAGTGCCATACTTGCAATTTTAATGATCTCCCGATGATACCATCTTGAGCGTTAATGATACCATCTTGACTGTTGAATGACTTACTATCTTCGTGTTTATAGAATCTAATCACAGGTGTTACAACACTTTTCACGTGCATTTTTTTTTTGATACAATGTTTCATAACCTTTATATATACTCATCGATTTATTATTTATTTACTCATAGTACTTAGTCATAGTTCTTCCTTTAGATGACACTAATTTATGGTCCAAATTTTAATACAACCGGACTTTTCTCATTTAAGTTATTTAGCTTAAAAGAGACATAACGGACGAAGAGGTAGACGGACAGACAAACGGACTGGCAGAAAGACGGACGCATGACGGACATTATAAAAGTTGTTGAGAATTCTATAACACAATGATATGATATTTTTTTCTCTATGAGCGATATTTACATTTTTTTTAATGTGTCGATAAAGATAAAATGCAATATACTCTTTGCATTCGCATTTCCAAAGAGTATAACAATACAAACGAAAAAAATGCAAATAACATTTTTTGTAGAGAATTTTTTCTTCTTCATTCTTGCATATGTATAACCTTTTTCCCATAAAAACTACTAAAAACGATAAAATTGACAAAAATTGATTTTTTTGCACCTTTTTTGGAAAATCTCGAAATGTTCCAGTTAGTCCAGTCAACTCGGAAAATTAGCAATTTAAAAAAAAAATCAAAGAGACAAAAAATTTTTAGAAGGCCTCAATGCATACGTCTGAATTTTTTAAAATTTTTAAATTACATATTTTTAAAGCGCTACAGTGTCAGAGACAGGGGGGTAGTTTTTCATGTTTTTCCGGAAAAACTCAGCGAAAACGTACTTTACAGAAAAGTTGCAAAAAAAGTCTTGTATTTCGATGATACATTCACCTGAATATTTTCAGATTTTTTTTTCAACTTTTACATTTCCCCTCCTCCATTTTTAGGAATTTTCAAGTGGCCATATCTCGAAAAATATGCATTTTTCGAAAAAATTTACAAGAGTAAAAACATCTTATTGTGGGCCAAAAAAGGTAAATACATTGTTTTCTTTTCATTTTTGACCTAATTCCATAAGTTACGGAACACGTCATTTCCTACTCTAATCTTTTTTTTCAACAATTTTATTAACGTCATTACAAAACACATTGCACAAGGTTTCATCAAAATCTATTCAGTAGCACTCAAGTTGGAGATTTTGGTCATTTTAGCGTTCCGCTGACTGGACTAAGTCCATTACATCGCAGGAAACTTGATATATCGTATATATATTTTATGTTCAAATAAAGCGATTTAAACAGTTTCAAGCTTTTTCCCATTTTTTTTTCTAATTAAGGCCTTTTTTCGCCTCTGCTGACTGGCCTATTAAACCAAATATGTATAATAATAATTTGATCAATGAGATAAGGTTATGAGCTTAGTACTTAGGATAAAACAAATTCCAAGTAAATTTTAAACCACATTATTTCAATTTGTAAAAGTTTATTTAGTATTTAAAACTACAGGTATCCGACGGATATAAAACTGAGTTTTATATCCGCCGGCAGACGAATAAAAACCTTAGTATGACTACTATTAGTACAATGCAATATTTATAATGAATTTTTTTATCTGTGATAATTTATAGTTTATAGTGAACAACAAATTACAGCAACGAGTACGCTGAAAGAATGGTATAAGTAATCCCAATGCAACAGACGACTCGTATTCCGACGGAAGGAGCCACACGAAGCGACGACGCTAGGCCCTAGCTGTAATTTTCAATAATAGGCTTCATTTTTTTTAAGTTTGGCATTTTTTACTCATGTTTTGAATGCTCGATTTAACTATTTATGTAGGATTTTATTCGTAGGAAGTTAGAAAATGTATCCCGTCACAATCCAAGTTATTTTACTACACATAGCAATTTTATAGTGCTAAAATCTGTGTTTAATTGTAATAATAACAATCGTTGATAAAAAGATTTTGCATGCGTTTTTCTCGAAAACTGCTAATAGTAAAAAATAATTTGAAATAATAAGTTTCCTCCATCCTTTATTTTAATTTCTTTTTGATTGTACTTGTATCTATTTCAAAAGATAAAAATTTTCTCGATTGCTAATAATTATTGTAAAGTAACATGAGATCATATTTTATTCCTTAATATTTCAAGTTATCAGTACAGTGTTCCAATAATACTTACAACAAAAATTCAACAAAAAATAGAATAGAAATACGCCACTCGTGTCGTCGTCGGTTTTTATTCATTTGTGTGGTGTCTAGAGTTTTCATTTACTTTGTTTAATTAATTTAGTGAAAAATATGGCTGGTTTTAAATATGATATTGTTAGATTAATCGAACTTGTGGAGATAAATCCCTGTATTTGGGACAAAACAAATGGAAATCATAAAAATAAAATAGGCAGTTGGCAGTAAATTAAATATAATTTGTTAACTGCTGCCATGTGCTGATGCCGCGCCGGTAAATGTGGA
Organism: Rutpela maculata; assembly: GCA_936432065.2. Taxonomy (NCBI): domain Eukaryota; kingdom Metazoa; phylum Arthropoda; class Insecta; order Coleoptera; family Cerambycidae; genus Rutpela; species Rutpela maculata. The sequence continues at coordinate 11,295,113 of OW386289.2, forward strand.
AACGCCCTTTCGGCCCGTAAGCGCACGCATTAATTCACCCAGCCGTCGCGTCGTGTACACTTCCAACTGCGAGGCCCAGCACGGGAGATAAAAAAAAGTAGCAAAAAAAATACCAGCAGGCTGGCCACAGCATGCTGTGTCATGTGTAGACCCTATAACAGTAGATTCTTTATTTTGGTTTTAAATATATTAGCCGATTTGCTATCTTTAATTTCGTGCGGAAGCAAGTTATAGTATTTGTGACCGGCATAGTATGGAGATTGTTTATAATAATATGTGTGGCCGAATTTATCAATGTATATATTACTTTTATTTTGTGTTGAGTACGAATGAATATTTATGTTTTTTTTTATAGTTGTTAGTTTTGATGAATATATACCATTAGTTTTAAAATGTAAATACATGCATGAGTTAATATTTCTTTATTAATAAAAATTTCTCCACAGGACTGTGTTTGTGTCATTCCAAATACTAAACGTATTATACGTTTCTAAATAATGAATACTCTTGAGAATTCGGTTGTATGTCCCCAGGATATTATATTATATGACAGAGTAGAATACACACAAGTATAATAAAAGTTTAACAAGGAGTTTTCATTCAAAGTATTTTTTAAAGTTTTTAGGGCAAAGAACGATTTATTTAATTTGGAATATACATGATTAATTTGCTCACTCCAACTCACTGAGCTGTCTACGAAAGTACCTAGGAACTTGGTGGATGTATTCATTTTAATATCGTCTGAGCTGTTGCCGTTACTAATACGTAGATTTTTTATATAAACCGGTAAATTCAATGTACACTGTTTTGTCTAGGTTGTTTATTAGATGGTTGGCTGAACACCACTCTGTAAATTGCCGTGTTATCTGTTCAACTTTGTAGGTTATTTCCTCTTTAGTTTTACACGAAACTAGGATAGTGGTATCGTCAGCATACATAAACACTCTTCCGTCATGTATATAGTTTGGTAAGTCATTTATATATAATATGAATAGTAGTGGCCCTAGAACACTACCTTGGGGAGTGCCTAATTTGACATCATATAGTTTAGAGATACAATCTTCTACCTTAACTGCCAACTGCCGATTTGTAGTGTAGAATATTATCCAGTCATTTATGTTTCCCCTTATACCTAAGTAGTCTATTGAAGTCGATGTAAAATTAAACAAATAACGAAATGAAACGTGCTCTAATAGACTTAGACAATGTCGGGTGACAACAATATCACTAATACACTTTCTTTACCCCCGTGTTTTTTCAAGATATCAAAGTGAAACTCAGCATAGTTAATCTAGACGTAAAATGCCACATTTTGACGTATTTTAAGATTTTTTCGGACTTCCGGTTTAGCCGGAAGTGACACCTGTTCTTGATTTTTGAATGGAACACCCTGTATATTATTACATTTTCAGAGTCCTGAGAAAATTCTAACTAGATTTCAACTATTTCGGTGATCTGGCTGCTGGATTCCGGGTCTTCTTCCGCCTAGACTTTGTTGAGTGCTTGATGTTTCGACCATCTTGTCGTGGTCTTCTTCTGACGCGAAGTGAGCTCTGCGCCAATATTCTTGGCTATAGATGTCGGTCTCGGATGTCTGGGGCCGGGCAGGACTATTGCCCTTTACCCCAGTACATCGCTGTAGACCGGGGACCAGCCTCGTGCAGGGCGGGCGAACTTACTTTACGTCGGCCCCACTCACAATTGTGAGCGGTGCAGACGATTTCGGTCCACCTCCCTGGGTCCTGGCTCGTTGGACCTTGCTGGCTAAGGCCTCTTCTGGCGTTCTTCTTTCTTCGTCTTCTGCTCTTCGCCAGCTTGTTTGCCCCCCGGGGGGTAGTCATCGGTCTGTTGGGTGTTTTGGGTTTGTGGCGGGAGTGACTGCCGGTACACAAGATGCCAAGAGGCATCCTGTCATCCGGATCATCGGTAGGGTAAGGATGAGCTGTGTAGCTCGAGGAAGGGCAGACCTAACTGCTTTGGTAGCATTTTTGGTCTGCCCGGAGCTAGGGGGACTACAGGTACTGGACGGTTGTTTGTCCGGTACCCGCAGGGTCTTGGGTGGGTGGTTGGGTGTCGTCATGTCTCTTCCGTGGGGGTGGATCGTCGGTTGGTGGTATGCTTCTCATACTCACCCGTTATCCAGGAGCTGCACCTTCGGCCGCTTGTGCCTCGGAGCGTCTGCTGGGTCATAGTCAGTTGCCTCCCTGACTAGTGGGTTCCCATGCTCCTCGGCAAGGGCGTACATCTTTCTGGCTCTCTGCTTGATGATCTTGTTGTAGAACTCTCCAAAATCGTCCTAAGTTGAAGACATAATCAAAATTCGACTTAGGCAAAAAATTTCATTTAAAGACATTTTCGGGAGTCTGCAGAGGCGCAGATCAGTCCACAAGGACCGTTTTGGGTTCTATAAGGCGTTGGAAATGACCAGGCGAAAATTCGAAGGAACACCGAATTTTCACTTAGGAAAAATGTTTTTGGTTCAGAATATCAGAGTAGAAGTATATAATGACAAAGATTTATGAATAATAAACTTTTTCAAAGGTACCATAAATTGGACTTTGAAAAATAATATTTTTGGAAGGGCGTCAAAATTTGGCCCAAGAATCGATTTATCGAAAGTACGCCAAAGTTTCACTTGCAGGCTAATTTTTCAAAACTGCGTTGAAATTTGGCTTGAAGATCGATTTTTCAAAAGTACGCCAAAATTTCACCCGCAGATTAACTTTTCAAAAGTACCTTGAAATTTGGCTTGAAAATCAATTTTTCAAAAGTACGCCAAAATTTCACCCGCGGATTAACTTTTCAAAAGTACCTTGAAATTTGGCTTGAAAATCGATTTTTCAAAAGTACGCCAAAATTTCACCCGCAGATTAGTTTTTCAAAAGTACCTTGAAATTTGGCTCGAAAATCGATTTTTCAAAAGTACGCTAAAATTGGTCTTAAACTGGATTTTTCAAAAGTACCACGAAGTCAGTTTAAAAAGTACCACGAAAATATACTTTAAATTATTTTTTATTTTTTATTCCTCAACCAAAGACATTGACCTTTGAGGTACGATCATTGAAAGCCCAATTCTAAAGTATGAGCATAAAATTTTAACGATGCACTGCATCCAAAAGGCAAAATAGAAGATTTTGTCAAAGCCGGCGTAGTGCCGATAAGCAAAAATTGATAAAAATCAATGCACATGTACAAGGCCGGTTTCTCGCATGGAAAGAGTTTGGATTGACCCAGCGGCTCGCAATTTGATCGAGCGCGTTGAGTAGTCCAGACAAAGCGATGGTAGAAAAGCCAATAACGGGGCTTTTCAAATGACAAAGTTATAGAGGAAAACGCCTTGTGCATAAAAATCCAAAAATTCAATTTTGCCTAATAGTCGCTCGAAGGTGAGACGCTGCCAAATCGATATTATTAATCGACTGTGATAAGGGTTGGTAAGTCGTGGACTGATCGAACGCCACTCAGCTTGTGCAGTGATAAGTCCTCGGGATGTGTTTGAGTACGTGAATTTCCACGATACAGGAACTTTAAAGCTGGGTGGTCTCTGGCGAAACTGAATTCATTTAGTAGAGCTTTTTTGAGTTAATTTCAGTCAGCCTTAATTATTCATTTACCCAGAGTCTGAAATGATTCTAAAAGCTCGCATTTTGATTCTGAGAGGGTGCGTATGAATCTTTTCTGCCTAGTCGATCGTTGGCGCGAGCGCTCTCGCTTGTATGGTCTGAGGGTCACTGCCTTGATTGGGGAAGGCACGATTCTTTCTTGAGAGTTTTGTGTAGCCAATTCTGTTAAATGGGCGGATTCTTTGGACTGGTGTTTCTTGGTTGATCTTGAGGCCTGTTGACGGTCTGTAGTCCCTGGAGCTTTCGTATAGAAAGCCGGATGTGTCGGGTTAATTCGCATTAGCGTTCGACCTTCTGGTTGTTGTACGGAGGTTCGATGGGGATTTTTTTTATGCGTTTTTTGAGAAATATATTCCGTTATTAATGGACCAAAACGCGATTTTCGCGTACCAAAACTAATCCCTCCGCAGAGAAGTTCTTCGGTTGGGATTTTTTTGTGCAAGGGTTCGGGAAATTAAGAGGTGCCTAAGCCCCTAACGAGGGAATTCGGGTCCGGAGGGAGCGTAGTTTCCGATCTGTGGTGGTGCAGCCTTGGTCCCGCTTTTCGGCTACCGAAGTCATCTTATCTCGAACCCGCCTGGGAGGTAGAAGAACGGGGTAATACGCGACTGGCGCCCCCTGAGAAATAAATTGGTGTCGCGTCATTTTGACGCCCGGTAGTGCGTTCTTCTACATGGCGCCCAACGTGGGGCGTTGTTAGTCAGCAGGGCTTTCTGGAAAGGATATGGATGAATCAACGCCTTTCCAGTTTTACGACGAGCCGACATCTGTGATGGACAACGTCTCTAGAGGGTTAGAGAGGCCGTGCGCGGAGGATGTACTGGGTAGTTCGGGGGTTGGCCCGAGTACCACTGAAGGAGTCATACAGCCCTCCTCAGAACAAGTGTTCGCCCAAATGGCAGCAGGTCTTGCCAAAGCTCTAAGCGAAGCCACGCACGAGCATAAGTATCGGTCGAAGCATCCAAATGCGGAATTTCATGGCTTCGAACACGAAGACCCTGAAACCTTCATTTATCAAATGGAGGAATTTTTCGTCCGAGTACGAATTACGCAGGATAACGACCGACTATATAAAATATCAGAACAGCTCAAAGATGATGCTAAGAAATGGTTCGAACAATATCGAACCCTAATTACCACGTATCCTCTATTCCTCGAGCGGTTCAGAAGCCGTTATGATTCAGGTGAAGTACTCACCGAAGCAGTAGCTAATTTATATGGCAAGAAACAAGATGCCGAGGAAAATACGTCAGTATTTATTTCAAGGAAGGTATGCCTCTTCAAGAGGATCGATCCGTTTAAGCCGGAGGCGATGAAGGCGGCTACCATCTTCAATCAGTTGAGACCTGATATGAAAATGCTCCTAAAGAGTGCCGTCATACTAGATACAAATACACTAGTGACGATGACCGAACAAATGGCCAAAATCATGGATGAGAATAAAGAATTCGAGATTCTGCAAAATGCAAAGAAAAGCAAAGACCGAGAAGCGTCCACCTCTACCGCTTCAGCTCAAGGGAATCAGCAATCGAGCAGTAACTGGAGAACGGAACCCTCCGCATTAGCGAAGCCGTCCTCCAGTTCCTTTGGTGCATCTAGGACACCATTCAATGGATCTCAAAGAAGAGATAATCCGCCAGCACCAAGGGTGCATTTTGCAAATAATATTTCCTCGCTGCCTAGAGGGGATATACCGAGAAGGGGTACTGGAGACGTAAGGAACTCCCGAGTCCCGTATCGCCCTTGCAGATATTGCCCAACGGAGCAGTGGCATTTTCATGCGGAATGCCCAAACAATCCCTATCGTAATATGAATACGGGAAACCAAGCGGGGGTCAGAGGCGATGGCCCAGGCCGAACTGTACCAGCCCCGCCTACCAGGCCCCAGCAGGCTCGAAGCGACCCTCGGGGAAGCTCCGAAGCAAGAAGTTTAAATTAAAAAACTTCGATGACCTTCCTGACCTTAATTACCTGTTTAAGGATCAAGAAGTCAACCTATCTCCCCACCGATTCACTCCATTAGAATCTATCAATCAAACCAACGACGCTTTCCCTCTGCCTCGCATTAAGATTATAATTAATAATCGAGCGGTTAACGCTTTATTGGATACAGGTTCGACAAGGAATATTATCCAACCGAAATTTTTGAACGACATTGATCAACTTACAGCTCCCCAAACTTTTGTTATGGCTTGTGGCGATGGTTTAGTAGAATCCCTCGGGACTACGACCATAAACGTTAATGTACTAGATGTACCCTTTCAGACCACGTTTCAGGTCATTCAAAATTTAAACGAAGAGCTCATTCTGGGAGCCCCCTTTTTATATGCTCACAATGTCGTATTCGATTATCAACGTAAATGTGTCTACGTCGGCACCGAAGAGCGAATAACCGTCTTCTGGAATCAAGCGGCACATCAGGCAAGGAAGCAATGCCGGCTTCCCGAAGAACTGATCATCGAAAACGATAATTTAAAACCTCTATTCGAGGAATTTGCTGAATTGTTCACCGCGGTGCCTACCCAAGCTACCACGGTGACAACAAAACATAAAATAAAAATTAAAGATGACCGCCCGTTCAATATCAAACCCTACCCCATGTCTCCTTCTAAGAAAAAAGTTATGTACGATCAAATTGAAGAGATGCTGAAAGCCGGGGTCATAGAACCGAGTACCGCTCAGTACAGTTCGCCTCCCATTATAATTGAAAGGCCCGGCAAGAAGCCTCGCTTCTGCATTGATTATCGTCACTTAAATGAAGTAACGGAAGACGAAGCATCCGTCTTACCAAAGATATACGAGAGTATAAAGGATCTAGGAAACGCCAACATATTTACGGTGTTGGACCTCAAGAGCGGATATTGGCAAATCCCTCTTGAGGAGTCGTCAAAAAACTATTCTACGTTTACAACATTAGATGGAGCATCTTACCGATTTAACGTGATGCCTTTCGGATTGAAGACCGCTCCATGTACATTCCAAAAATTTATGGCAAGAGACGTATTGACCGGCTACTTGCATCATTTCTGCAAAGTATATCTCGATGATATTATCATCTACAGTGAAAATATAGAACAGCATGTAAACCATCTGAGAGCCGTCTTTGAACGCCTGCGTTTGCATAATTTAAAGGTGTCACCGGAAAAATGTGTAGTAGCCACGTCAAGCATAACCTATCTCGGGCATCAAATAAATGCCAACACCACTCAACCATTAGAAAAACACATATTACAGATACAAAATTATCCGGCCCCTACGACGAGGCGCCAGCTTCAGAGTTTCCTTGGTTTATGTAATTGGGTACGTGAATATATCCCTAATGTTGCAATAATTACAAAGCCCTTGACCCGACTACTCTCGAAAGACTGGCGCTTCAAGTGGAATCCGGAAGCCCAAGAAGCTTTTATTTTACTAAAAGAAGTATTGAATAAACCTCTAGGACTGCACCGGCCAGATTTCAATAAAATGTTCATACTGCAGACGGACGCATCCTTAATAGGATTATCTGCAGTATTATATCAATTGGGGGATAATGACCAGAAGCACATCGTCTCTTATGCTAGTAATACGTTATCTCCGACGGAGAGAAAATACCATATCAATGAATTGGAATGTTTGAGCGTCGTTAATTATATAAGGAAATACAAAATATATTTGGCAGACCGTCCATTTATAGTCAAAACCGACAATCGAGCTTTACTATGGTTAAATAAGCATAAGGACGAGAAAACGAAATTTACACGTTGGTCATTATTACTTCAGGAATACAGCTTCACAATAGAACATTGTCCCGGCAAGGAAAATATATTGGCAGACTATTTGAGCAGAAATCCTCAAGGCCCAAACGTCGAAGCAGACGACGAAGAGGAGAGAATGTACCCACCAAAATTCTCGTACAAGGAACGAATATCAGTGATTACCACATTGGAATTAAACGATCAGGTCAGAGAAGCGCAAACGCACTCCAGAGATATCCAAGACCAAATCGAACGATGGAATACTCTAGTGCGACAAGCAGATAAAACCGAGGCAGAGGTGAAATTCGTCAATACAAGACAAGTGATAGGCGGCACACTTTGGACGAGAGGCGAAAATGTTATAGAAAAATTATACGTACCAAAACGTATGGTCATGAGAGTAATATCTCATTTTCACGACCGACCGGAAGTAGGTCACCCCGGCCGCGATGAAACTGTTAGAATCATCTCGGGCCGCTATTATTTTAATAATTTGTCGAGACTAGTTAACAAATATTTAAATGAGTGCATTATTTGTAATTCCGTAAAAAGCAGACAATCACAACCGAAGGCTCCTCTCAGAAGCCATGCTCCATCGCATCCGTTCGAAGTTCTAAGCGTCGATGTAATCGGACCGCTTCAGCGAACCAAAGATGCAGATAACCGATATATATTAATGGTAGAGGATGTATTTAGTAAGTGGGTCGAAGCCAAGGCGTTCACCCAAGTCAGTGGAAAAACAATAGCACAATTTATCGAAGAGGAACTAGTGGCGAGATATGGCGTTCCGAGGGTCATCATTTCCGACCAGGGAGGCCACTTCAATTCCGGCTTTTACGATACGTTCTGTACACGTAACAATATTGAAAGATTCTTCACAGCAGCTTACCACCAACAGGCCAATCCAATAGAAAGGAGGGTGCAAGAAGCCAAGAAGATCTTAAAAACCTTATTATATGGTTCACCCAACGACGAGTGGGATCGACATGTTAGTCAGATGGCATATATCTTGAGAACAAGAAAAAACGCCGCTACGGGGCATACGCCCAGTTTCGTAGTGCTCGGCTATGAATTACCGCAGATTGGTGATTGGAATATGTTCGCTTATAGACAAGAACGTCGTAATCAAGCGGACGTTCCCCGCCTTGAAAGAGTCAAAGAGATTCGTAAAAATCAAACAAATTACCAATGGCGTTACGCGCCCAAAGTGGCGGTAACGCCGGTCGTATATAAAGTGGGAGATATGGTAATGACTAAAAGGATCAGGAAGGATCATACCTTCACACCGTCGTGGAGTGGGCCACACAAGGTTTTAAAGAGATTGTCCAATGAAGTTTACCTCATTCACAAGGGGGTAACTTCGACGAGATTACATGTCGATGCCATCAGGCCGGCACCTAAGGGAGACCCCGATGTTGAATTGGAATTGTCTGAAGAATCAGAAGATAGTCCGGATGAAATTCATCTTAGTGACGACGCTTCCTCATCAGACAATGAGATCGCGCCCAGGTCAGAGCGACGTAGCGATACCACACTAGTTCAAATCAATGTTCCCGCAAGTGCTCAAGATGAGCCGGATGTAATAAGTCGAGATCCCGAAGATGCTCGAGATGAGCCAGATATAGAAGAGTCACCTCTAGATATTTCTGAGGTCGACCACGGCTAATAGCCGTTTTCGCTTTTTTTTATATTTTTTCTCAAAATTCTAAGTGGCGGTTTTGACCTATATGCGGTCAAATCGAAAATTTAAAGTCTACTCCATGAGCAGACATGGAAAGACGGCGAACCCGACGCAAGAGCGCGATCCGGTAAGCCTAGCTTCTCAAGAGCGAGAGCCGCCAAGTTCGAGTAATGGACGTAGGCATAAGTACGAATCAGTACGAGTTTCGGAAGCTGTTTTTCTTATGCAAGAAGACAACTTCAATTTTAATCATTTTAAGTCAACAAAATTAACGTATACCCCAAATGGAAACTACGAGTTTCAGAAGCCGTCCTTCGCTCAAGAAGACGCTTCAATTTTTTTTTTATACTTTTTTCACAAGTCGTGATGACCGCACGAGTATCGTAAGCCGATTCAATCTACCTTACGAAGTAGAAACTACGAGACGAGTTTCAGAAGCCGTCCTTCGCTCAAGAAGACGCTTCAATTTTTTTTATACTTTTTTCACAAGTCGTGATGACCGCACGAGTATCGTAAGCCGATTTAATCTACCTTACGAAGGAGAAACTACGAGACGAGTTTCAGAAGCCGTTCTTCGCTCAAGAAGACGCTTCAATTTTTTTTTTTATACTTTTTTCACAAAGTAGTGATGACCGCACGAGTATCGTAAGCCGATTCAATCTACCTTACGAAGAACCAATTTCTAACCATTATAAGTTAACAAAATTCATGTTAGAAAAATATTTCATTAAAAACAACACATTGTGTTTGTTAGTCGACGCGTTCCAGTCGACGACTTGCTAAAAAGTCAATCTAGTTGCAGAACTGCATTTTCCATGTGCAAAAATGGAAAGATGACCCAGCCTGTCGCAAGGGCGCGGCATGGTGAAGTCTGGAACTCAAAGGCGAGGACCGTCCAAGCTGCGGCATGGAGATATAGACAGCCTCTTCTAGAAAGGACCGAAGTTAAGCAAGAGCGAGACCAAGGCAAAAAAGCGAGTGCAACGAGTTAGTGAGAGTGGACGCTAATCAAAATTGTGCTACGCTTCGCTTCGCTTCGCACCTCGACGCGGGTGTAATTAAGTTGATAAAAATGTTGTATCAACTTGTCGTATTGTTTAAAAAATGTATTTATTTTAAGTTAGATAGGCGAATCAGCCGTCTGCCCCAATTAAGGCCGTTATTTTTAAAAACATCTGTACCATAGGTCAGACCGTCAAATGAAGGCATACAGACATACAAGTGAATATGGAAATTAAAGGCAATCGATGAGTAGAAAAGATTCAACCAAAGGAGGGGAGTGTTGTAGAACTCTCCAAAATCGTCCTAAGTTGAAGACATAATCAAAATTCGACTTAGGCAAAAAATTTCATTTAAAGACATTTTCGGGAGTCTGCAGAGGCGCAGATCAGTCCACAAGGACCGTTTTGGGTTCTATAAGGCGTTGGAAATGACCAGGCGAAAATTCGAAGGAACACCGAATTTTCACTTAGGAAAAATGTTTTTGGTTCAGAATATCAGAGTAGAAGTATATAATGACAAAGATTTATGAATAATAAACTTTTTCAAAGGTACCATAAATTGGACTTTGAAAAATAATATTTTTGGAAGGGCGTCAAAATTTGGCCCAAGAATCGATTTATCGAAAGTACGCCAAAGTTTCACTTGCAGGCTAATTTTTCAAAACTGCGTTGAAATTTGGCTTGAAGATCGATTTTTCAAAAGTACGCCAAAATTTCACCCGCAGATTAACTTTTCAAAAGTACCTTGAAATTTGGCTTGAAAATCAATTTTTCAAAAGTACGCCAAAATTTCACCCGCGGATTAACTTTTCAAAAGTACCTTGAAATTTGGCTTGAAAATCGATTTTTCAAAAGTACGCCAAAATTTCACCCGCAGATTAGTTTTTCAAAAGTACCTTGAAATTTGGCTCGAAAATCGATTTTTCAAAAGTACGCTAAAATTGGTCTTAAACTGGATTTTTCAAAAGTACCACGAAGTCAGTTTAAAAAGTACCACGAAAATATACTTTAAATTATTTTTTATTTTTTATTCCTCAACCAAAGACATTGACCTTTGAGGTACGATCATTGAAAGCCCAATTCTAAAGTATGAGCATAAAATTTTAACGATGCACTGCATCCAAAAGGCAAAATAGAAGATTTTGTCAAAGCCGGCGTAGTGCCGATAAGCAAAAATTGATAAAAATCAATGCACATGTACAAGGCCGGTTTCTCGCATGGAAAGAGTTTGGATTGACCCAGCGGCTCGCAATTTGATCGAGCGCGTTGAGTAGTCCAGACAAAGCGATGGTAGAAAAGCCAATAACGGGGCTTTTCAAATGACAAAGTTATAGAGGAAAACGCCTTGTGCATAAAAATCCAAAAATTCAATTTTGCCTAATAGTCGCTCGAAGGTGAGACGCTGCCAAATCGATATTATTAATCGACTGTGATAAGGGTTGGTAAGTCGTGGACTGATCGAACGCCACTCAGCTTGTGCAGTGATAAGTCCTCGGGATGTGTTTGAGTACGTGAATTTCCACGATACAGGAACTTTAAAGCTGGGTGGTCTCTGGCGAAACTGAATTCATTTAGTAGAGCTTTTTTGAGTTAATTTCAGTCAGCCTTAATTATTCATTTACCCAGAGTCTGAAATGATTCTAAAAGCTCGCATTTTGATTCTGAGAGGGTGCGTATGAATCTTTTCTGCCTAGTCGATCGTTGGCGCGAGCGCTCTCGCTTGTATGGTCTGAGGGTCACTGCCTTGATTGGGGAAGGCACGATTCTTTCTTGAGAGTTTTGTGTAGCCAATTCTGTTAAATGGGCGGATTCTTTGGACTGGTGTTTCTTGGTTGATCTTGAGGCCTGTTGACGGTCTGTAGTCCCTGGAGCTTTCGTATAGAAAGCCGGATGTGTCGGGTTAATTCGCATTAGCGTTCGACCTTCTGGTTGTTGTACGGAGGTTCGATGGGGATTTTTTTTATGCGTTTTTTGAGAAATATATTCCGTTATTAATGGACCAAAACGCGATTTTCGCGTACCAAAACTAATCCCTCCGCAGAGAAGTTCTTCGGTTGGGATTTTTTTGTGCAAGGGTTCGGGAAATTAAGAGGTGCCTAAGCCCCTAACGAGGGAATTCGGGTCCGGAGGGAGCGTAGTTTCCGATCTGTGGTGGTGCAGCCTTGGTCCCGCTTTTCGGCTACCGAAGTCATCTTATCTCGAACCCGCCTGGGAGGTAGAAGAACGGGGTAATACGCGACTGGCGCCCCCTGAGAAATAAATTGGTGTCGCGTCATTTTGACGCCCGGTAGTGCGTTCTTCTACAATCTCAGTGACCGGGGTGTATTCCAGGTCCCTGTAGATGTCCTCGTTGCGGATGAACCAGGGTGCATCGACTGCCGTTCTGAGGGCGACGTTCTCCACTCTCTGGATCTGATGGAGGTAGCTCTTTGCTTGGTAGCCCCAAGCTACCGAAGCATACGTCAGCTGAGGCCGGATGAGGGACCTGATAAGCGTGAGCTTGTTCCTCAGGTTGAGTCTGCTCTGTCTACCCGTCATCGGGTAGATTAGGGCTCTCGTCCTCCTGGCCTTCTTGACGATGGCCTCCGTGTTCAGTCTCCATGTTAGGCCTTTGTCCATGACCACGCCAAGGTAGTTGGCGGAGTCGTGCCATTGGATGTCCTCACCAAACATGGAAACGTGACCTGTGGGGTTTTGTTTTCTTACCTTCTTGAAGAGTACCGCCTTGCTCTTCTCGGCGTTGACGGCTACCTTCCATCTGTTGCACCAGTCCTCTAGGAGGGTGGCCGCCTCCTGGAGGTTTCTGGTGGCTAGCCTGGCACTCCAGGATCTGGCAGTCAGGGCTGTGTCATCGGCGTAGAGGGCCATGGAGGTCCTCTCCGTCCGGGGTAGATCGGATGTGAAGATGGAGAACAAGTGGGGGGACAGCACTGAGCCTTGGGGGACTCCTGCCTCCATTGTTCTGTACGTGGACACCCTGTCCACGATCTTCACCCTCATCTGTCTCCTGTGGAGGTACGATCTCACTAGCTTGATGAGTGCAATGGGGTAACCCATACTCATCATTTTGGCTAGGAGACCGTCGTGCCAGACCCTGTCGAAGGCTTTGGCAACGTCCAGGAACAGCGCTGCCGTGACCTGTCGTTGGTTGAACCCCTTCGTGACCTCCTCGGTGAGGCGGAGCACTTGGAGTTCGGTGGAGTGCTCTGTCCTGAAGGCGAACTGCTCGTCTGGGAGGACTTCCAGCTCTTCTGTCTTCTCGGCTATCCTCTTGAGTATGACTCGTTCGGCTACCTTACTCATCGCTGGGAGTAGACTGATTGGCCTGTAAGAGGAAGGAAACATTAGGTTCTTACCTGGCTTTGGGATGACTATGACGTCGGCCTTTTTCCACCTGGAAGGGAAGTGTCTCAACCTCAACATTGCGTTGATGATGTTGACCATCGCCGCTACTCCTTTCCGGGGCAGCTTCTTGAGGGCGATGTTCCCAATGCCATCACATCCTGGAGCTTTCCTGGGTTTTAGGCTCCTTAGGATCTCCTTGACCTCCTCGGGGGTGGTCGGGGGGATGTGGTCATCATCTGGCAGACGGTTCATCCTACGTACCCTGCGCCTCACGTCGTCCTCCCAGTCCTCGTCCTCATCATCGAGTTGGTTTTCCCTACACTGCAGTTCCAAGCTGTCGGCAAAAGCCTCGGCTTTTTCCTGGCGAGTGTAGACAACACCATTCTCTCCGTGGATCGGGGGCATGGGAGTCCGCCGGTTTCGCAGGGCCCGTTGGGTGGTCCAGATGCTCCTGTCCTGTGTGTCCAGGGATTCCAGGTGGCGTTGCCACCCTTCTTGTCTGTGTTCCTGAAGGGCGGCCTTGACTCTTCGGCTCAGGGTGTTGTAGTGTCTCCTGTCCTCCGGGAGTCGGGTTCTCTGGGCCCGTCTCTTTGCACTGCGTCTGTCCCGTATCAGCTGCCTGGTTTCCTCTGGGAGGTTTGCCAGGGGAGCTGGTGCTCGCCTTGCTTCCGTCTCGGTGGTACTTACCCTTAGTGCCGCCTGGATCTGGTCCTCCAGGGAGGTGATGGCCCTCTCCACGTCTGCCTCAGTTTCGAGTCTGGGAATGTGTGCGATGTTCCTCTGCAGTTCTGCACGGAACACTTCCCAGTCCGTCCTCCTTTTGATGAATGTTGTCGTGTTCTCACCGTCCTTTTCTCCTAGTTCTAGGAGAATGGGGCTGTGATCGGTGGAACCATCCATCATGGCGGTGATTTCGGCTTCGAGGGGGATCTCCTTCAGCATCGCAATGTCCAGGACGTCCGGCCTCCCAACACCATTGTCATGGGTCGGTCCCTCCGGGCCAAGGACCAGCAGGTTGCCATCGTGTCGTCCCAGGAATCGCAGTAGCTCTCGTCCTCGAGTGTTTGTGATCCTACTGTGCCATTCCGGGGACTTAGCGTTGAAGTCGCCGATGGCAACCGTCTGGGTCCCTGGGGGAAGAACCAAGTCCAGGTCTGCGTCTAGCAGCATGTTGTTGGGTGGCTGGTAGCAGGAGACCACTCTGATGTCGCCATTTCGTGCCGTGGACACTACTATGGCTGTGGCCTGCAGGTTCTCCGTCTCTGGGAGTAGGATCGGGTGGTGTGCGATGCTCGTCTTCACTAGCAGGGCTACTCCTCTCATTACTCGTCTGTATGGCCCCGTCCAGTCCTTCCTGTATACGTGGTAGCCTGGGAAGTTGATAGCCTGGTCTGGTCGCAGCTTCGTTTCCTGCAGTGCCATTATGTCTATGTCACCCCTGGCGAGGAGTTCCTCTACCTCGAGTTTTCTCTCTCGCAGTCCGTTGACATTCCACGATGCGACCTGCAGGAACCCTGGTTTGACCTGAAACAACATTATACATTAGTAAATGCTGGCATTTGTGCAAAAAATGCGCTCATTGCTGAGCACATTTGTTGCATCTGTGCAAGCACCGCGGTGAGGTTTTGGGCCTCAGCGGGTGCCTGCTGCCTGGGGGCTGGGCCTGGGTTCTGTCCCTTCCCTGCCTTGCCCTGAGCTACCCTGGCGTAGCTCAGGCCTCCAGTTGTGGGTGTTGCCTTTTTAGGGGCAGCACCGGTCTGGGTTGGCTTGGCTGCGGGGGCTGGTTTCGCCGCCGCCGTCTTCTTTGGGTACTTGGGGCACCCTCTGTAACTGGCTGGGTGTGCCCCCTGGCAGTTGGCACACTTCGCCGGTACGTTTCGGGGCTTCTCGCAGTCCCCGGCTCTGCTGGACTGAGCTCCTCTATTTATACAGGTTATCAGGAGGCGTATTGCGGATCATTGCTCATGCGCAACATTGACTACCATGTTATTGGTAATTGTATCCGGTGTCACGATTATAGTTATTCGGATGTTTATTTATTACAATGGCTTCTCTGTATCTTCTTGGCCAATAATTCTTGGTGTTGGCTAATTTCTTCGTCTTGTCGAATTTTATCAAATGGCTGGTTTCTTCTGAGTGTTCGGCAACTGCTGATTTTGTAGAATTTCCCTTCTTTGTGTGACTAATGTGTTCTTTTAGTCTGGTGTCTATATGTCGTTTGGTCTCTCCGATGTAAACTTGTACGCAGGAATATGGAATGCTATATACTCCTGGTGTATCTAGTTCTTCTGGACCTTGGTATTTGGGAAAATGTGCCACCTCCTGTTTCGCATTATATATTTATTACTTTGACGTTCTTTTTATCCAAAACTCGTCCGATTCTATCCGTACATCCTTGTATATATGGTAGGTGAGTTGTTGTCGTGTATCTATCTCTTTTCTTCTTCTGTTCTGGTAGTATCTTGTCTTTTATTGCATTTTCTATGTCCTTCGGTTTGTATCCATTTTTCTGTAGAACGTGTATTATACATTCCCAGCAACGTTGGCAATTTTGGAAAACAAAATAGGCTAAGCATTTGAAACTATTGCGTTTATAATGCTTGAGGAAGATGCACAAAATAC